>MNCI01002924.1:41445-90992 GCA_015680685.1 Gnetum montanum
CCCTCTTCTACATCGCCACCAGTTGTGCCAAAAGGCTTTACACCATAGCACCAACCCACAAACGTTACTTGTGCTGCTACTGTCAATAGCAGCAAAGGTCCTCCACAACGTCGAAAGTGTCCTTTCTTTAAGCATGATCGTAGAAAGAGATAGCACAGTTCTGAAACCACTGCATCCACCAACTCGACACAAGTTCAACATTGTGATGCATCTTCTTCCTCGAATTCAATGCCTCCTATTACTCTATCTGGGCCACTAATCAACACTCCAACCACCATGGGGCCCAATGAATATTGCCACATGGGGAGACATGTTGATCCTTGCATACCATCTTGCGGTCATAAGTACCATAGTGGGTTCAACTCCTTATAAATTAACTACATCCTATAACTTGCCCCACTATGTCAACTCTAATCAAGTGTGTGAACCCCAATGGGGTAAGTATGATCGGGTCCCAATATTTCCAACATGCAAGGATCCCCACCTTCCATTTATTAATTCTAGCCATGCTCAACAATTTAGCTATGGGGGGTATCCTCCATTCTAACAACACAGAATTAATAAATTTTTTTCTGTTTCTTTAATTTTTCAACTTTTTTTTCCAGTTTTTCACCTTTTAATTTATTGTTTATCTTTTTGTCTTTTTATCTTTTTATGAGTAATCTCATCTACGAATAAAACACTCATGTGACTCGTTGGTTGAGATGTTATTCTATGCTATCAAGTCTCAGGTGACTAATTATTTGAATAGCGAGCCCACCACATCCACCCAACCATTCTATTAATAAGAGGATCTACTCTAGGTATGATGATATTCTTGTCATCATGAAACTTAAAAGTAATTTTGTGCTCATTATGCCTAGAGCGAAGAAGGATGAATTAAGAGGGAATGACCAGGGTGTGACATCAAGGGGACTTGTGGATTCTCTTTGGTGACATCTGTAGGTGCTATTATGCAGCTTGGTTGTAATAAGATCCTTATAGATCTAACGAAAATGGGAGTAAGAGTATTAAAGGCACCTAATAAAGAACCTAACGCTATTCTAGGGGGTCACACTGGAAAGACATGCACCCATGCCTGAAGGTAGGTGGCTTCTCTGGATTAAGTACTTTCATAAAAAAAAAGAGTGTGCCAAAACAGCCAAACAAAAAGTATGCCGCAAAGAAATTTCAAGTCACTCCTCCCTTGCACAAAATGCCAAGTGATTGTACGCCTTGCTGTCATGGTGCTCTTACGGTTGTCCATCATTGGATGAAACAATGCAATGTCACTGATCGGAGGAATGGACTTGGTCTTGATTTTGGAGCAACGAGCTAATGACACATTAATCATGCCCTACACTGAGAATTCATTGTGCCCTGAGTTAGTTACCTCATGTCCCAATCTTTGCAATCCCTTCTACAATTCGCCTCATCTCGCTATTCATGTAATTGTGACTTGTGTCTTATATAACATTGAATTCATATCTCATCACGGTGATATTAACATGTGTGTGTTTTGTTGCATCGGCATAGATTACATTTAACCCTTCTAGTGTTACAAACATTTTAAGGTGTGGTTACGCAAGAGCATTCTAGGTTGGAACCTGCTTTGGGGAGGACCCACTTGCATGACTTTTGTAATTTGTACTTGTTGCACACCACCACATCATCTTATACCCTTCGAGTACTTCATTGTCAAATCTATTCTTTCCTTTGTTATCATTTTAGGGGGGGTTCCTCAAAACCAGGTCCTTTTATGTGTCACCTAAACAAACCAGGTCTGACATTAAACTTTTAGGGCAACTTCCTCGAAAAAATTTCTAACTCTTAAATCACACTAAGTAAAGAATTCAACATTTATTAAAGGCAAGGAGTAAGGTATGAAATCATTGAACTTTTTTTTAATAACCTTACTAATAGTTGATCTTTGTGTGATTATAGATGGCCCCTAAAAGAAGACAACAAGGAGGACCTTCTCAAGGTGCAACCAAACAACCTAGGGGAGGCAGAGGCCAAGGACCTCATGCAGAACATGCAGAGCAAAAGGCACAAACATTCAACATCCATTATGAAACTCCTGTTACTGCATAATATATCTAAGCAAAAGGAGGAGAGGTCAGGGCCCGAGCCTATGAAGAGGAATGACGGCTATTTGCAACATGACATGTCAAGGCCAATCAAGTGTTCCTACAGCTGTCATGTCCATGGAAAGTGCTGACTCCATCAAACATTGGAACATGAGTATGGACGGCTCATAATCCATGGATAGAAGAAAAGAAACTTCAGGTGCTTCTTCAATGGTATCAATCTTAGAAGCCTGGTGCGTAGAATAAAGGAAAGGCACCCATGGAGGAGCCACAACTACCAGAAACCCCATGAGTTCTGATAAAATTTGTCATTTTGTGTCTGTGTCCCAATTTTGTCATATCCACTGCAGCATGAATAAATTTCTAGTCATTCAATAATCCCATACCTATCCATTGTGTATTCAATTGAGCTTGTTCCTCACTTTCTTTGACTCAAGGATGAGTTTTTACTCAGTCGTGGGGGTATGATGAAGTGCTAAACAGTCAATGCATTGACTAGGCTACGTACATGGGGCCCCGTATACACGGCCGCGTTGACGCAGCCCCATCGACTAGGCTATGTATACAGGGCCCCGTATACACAGCCGCGTTGACGCAGCCCCGTCGACACATCCCTCCATGTGTCAACGTGGCCCTATTTACGTGGAGCATATTTCAGCCTATAAATAAGTGGGCTCCCACCACACTTAGGTATCTTTCGAGTAGTTGTAGCAAAGCCCTTGTAGTTTGTTTCCATAGGAGTTAGACTATTTTCCCAAGTGCATGCCCATAGTGTGATGCTTGTAATTGTACGACACCTTTATTCGAGTGTGACGTACTTGGATGCGCACATGACAAGAAATAAAGATCGAGATTACTTCATCATTGCAGCATTCACTTAGTTTTAATTGTTTAATTGTTATTGTTATTTATTATTTTCTTAGTTAATATTTCTTTATCATCATTTACTATTCCTATTGTTAAATGTAGAATGATTATGACTTAATCACGAGCATTTAAGTGTGACTACTTGGTAACCCAATAGTGTACCTAGGATCTAGGCTTGGTAATCCCAGTAGTAGTCATGCACAAGGTCCAAGATGTGTATGGATGATTAAGGAAGGGATGCTCATCGTACTTAGGCTAGCTTAGACTTCATTTCCTATTACTTATTAGTTTAATCAAGATTATGTTCCATTGTCTCTAGGAGTAGCACTAATTTAGGATCACATCATACGCCTCACTCTGGACTAAACCATACGTGACAAAGCAAATACTAGTCCAGGTGGGAAGATAGCGAATTGCAATCAACGTGTAACTATCTAGATACCACAACTAGCCCATCTGTAGAGTTCGACCAGATTATGCGTGAACGCTCGTATTTGTATGGTTGAATGTAGGGGTACCTCGCCACTCCTCAGCTAGTCATGGCTAAAGTTAAGCTGGAGCATGTAGAAGCTGAAGTACAAAGACTACAACAAGATCTGGCTACCATGAGAGTCGAATGATAGGATCCTATCCATTTTGTCATGCCTGACAAGCTTGAATAATTCAAGATACAGTAGTTGACCAAGTTAACAAAGGATAACATAGTTGTTGAAGAAGAAAAAGAGAAGGTAGTCTAGAATGCCTCTGTTGCTGATGCACAAACTCATGTGTACAAAAAGGCATTGACCATTGCACAAGAAGAAAATAAGCAGCTTGTCGTGGAGAATTCAAGGTTGACCATAGTTGAAAAACAAAAGAATATCTTAGAAGAAAGTGTCCACTAGTTGAGAGAACAATTGGTGAGGGTTAATTAGGACATTAGTAGATTGGCTAAAGAGAACAGAACCCTCTCAATGAAGGAGGTCGATGCAATCTGTTAGAAGTTAGCAATTGAAATTAGCCCATGGCAGAATGAGGCCAAGAAACACAAGAAGTTGAAGGAGCACTTATGCAACCAAGTAGGCATGTATAAGCAGATAAATGAAAAAGAGATCTAGATGGCCAAAGCCCACATTAGTTCCTTGTCAACACAGAATCTTGAGTGGTAGCCAATCCTAGATAGCTATGCCTTGGTCCATCAAGCAGAAGTCAAGAATAAAGACCTGTAGATAAAAGATTTGAAAGAATACATGGCATTGGCTAACCTTAGATATGCCAACCTTCCCATGTTGATAGTAGGTCAACCTCAAAACGAGCTAGAAGAGTAGGTGGTGACCACTTATGCATTGTACGAAAAAGAGTTTATAGATCAGAAGGATGCTTTGCAAAATTTGTATGTGGCAAACTCAAAATTAGAGGTGGTCAAAGCTAGCTAATAGGGACAAAAGGACGTACCCTAAAACCTAGATAGAAGATTAATAGATTATCATGAACTTAGAGACAAAGCTAGGGCCTTTAAGAAGGAACAATGGTAGTTTACAGCTTGGTATGTGATGAACCATGATTTTTCAGGCTTCGATATTGGACCTGCAATATCAAATCTGCGATATCGGGTATGCGATATCGCGGCTTGGCCAACGATATCGGATACACAATATCATGACTCCTGTGTAAGCCTATAAATACACATTTGGGTGCACAGGAAGGATGTTAAAGTCAGTAGGTGTAAGTATAGAGTCTTTTTATTCATTTTTAGTTCATCTCAACTCTTTCTCTAGTGTATGCCCGCAGTGTGATGATTGTAATTGTATGAAACCTTAATTCGAGTGTGACATACTTGGACATGCACATGACCAACAATAAATATCGAGATTACTTCATCATTGCAGCAATCACTTAGTTTTAATTGCTTACTATTATTGTTATTTATTGTTTTCCTAATTAATATTTTTTACCCTTCATTTACTATCCCTATTATTAGACATAGAATGAGTACGACTTAATCACAAGCATTCAAGTGTGACTACTTGGTAACCTAGTAGCGTATCTAGGAGCGCTCATGTAATATACGCTTGGTAATCCCAGAAGTAGTACACAAGGTCTAAGATGTGTATGGATGATTAAGGATGGATGCTCATTGCACTTAGGCTAGCTTAGATTTTCTTCTCTCGTTCCCTCTTAGCTTAAAACAAAGTTATTTTCCATTTCCTCTAGGAGTAGCACTAGTTTAGGACCACATCATACACCTCATTCTAAACTAAACCATATGTGACAAAGCAAATACTAGTCCAGGTGGGAAGATAGCGAACTGCGATCAACGTGTAACTATCTAAACACCACAACTAGCCCATCTACGAAGTTCAATCGGATCGTGCGTGAATGCTCGTACTTGTATGGTTGAGTGTAGGGGTACCTCGCCACTCATCATTGGCGCCATTGCCAGGGATGGTGTTAGTTATTTAGATTAGTTACATCATACCAAATCGCTGTAACAAAGTATTCACGATATATCTCTTAGAAAAAAAAACTTAATTTCAATTAAGTCACACACAAATTCACAACAATGCCTCTCTCACAAGACCATGATAACGCAACAACCAGTAAGGCAATTCATTAGAGAACCAATGAATCATACAATGATGAAGACGAAGCTTGGAGTACTCAATTTGATGCAGGGGTCTCCTATGTACATAAACAAAGACAACATCGTCCCAACTTACAAACTCATAGTCTACCTAGTGACGATGAACCCCTGCTGGCCACTAGGAGCCCAATGCATATACAAGAGGCTGTTCGAATATCCCGCAGGTATCATAAGGAAAGCTGTCTACCCAGGCTTGATCTAAACAACTTTTCCAAATTTTTAGGAGGTTATGATTCAAATCCACAACATCATTTACAAGCCTTCCATGATGCTTGTGTATGGAACAATATTGACAATGGGTGGAAAAAACTTAAGCTCTTTCCTATGACACTCGTTGGCCAAGCAAAAGTATGATATAGATTCTTAAAACCAAAGTTAATTCGTAGATGGCCGACAATGGTAGAACTCTTTACTAAACAATATCAAACCTATGCCAAAGTGTCATCCTTGAGGAGACAAATCCAAGAATGGAAACAAGGGAAACATGAAACCTTGGACATGGCCTTAGAAAGATACTATTCTTTGTTAAACAAATGCCCAGGCCATGGGTTCTCCAAGGAAAGGCTAATGTACCACATCATAGATGGGCTTCATAATGAGACAAGGGAGAGCCTAGGAATGTATGCCCCAGGTCAACTATATGAGCTACAAACCCATCAACTCGAAGAGCTTATCCAACGGGTAGCAAAAGAAGAAGGAGAAATAGCTAAATGGGAGAATGTTGAAAGTTCTCAATAGTACCAAAATCTCAACTTAGCAAGGGTCCATGATCATGAAGAGGAGAAATCAACTAACTTCAAGGAGGTGGAATCATCTTTGCCAATCCTACAATCACTAGATGAAATCAAGGCAAAGATTAATAAGATGATGAAATGGGTACATAAAAAATATGGAGAATATGCTAACATTAGTAGAGGTAGAACTATGCCAAATCAAGAAACAGGACAAGACATCATGCAACGATTAGAACGAAGGATTGAAGACAATAAGAATAGGAGCTCAATTTCCAATACTATATATCAATGTAACGTTTGTCTGTACGATTACCCTAAAGGCCAATGCCCAATCTTGTCACATTTACATGAGCATTGGGGAGGAATGCTACATCTAGATTTCATATAGAAATATCGGGTTCAATCATAGTGGCAAAAACCCTAGTCGTGGGGGAAACCACCACCAACCAGACCATACTGTTTGTATGTCCCAACACCAAACACTTATTATGTGTAATACCTTGTTTCTCTAACCAGATCAACATCCTCTACTTCACCTCATTGCTATCATTCTCCTGAGTACTCTCCACCCATGTCCTCTCCAACAAGATCACCACCTTATGTGCCTTCCACTTTTCCTCAACCTCAATATTTCCATCCTTCACCTCCTTCTACATTGCCACCAATTGTACTAGAAGGTTTTGCACCACAACACCAACCCACGAACATTACTTGTGCTGCTACTATCAATAATAGTGGAGGTACTCAAAAGCGTTCTTTCTTCAGGCATGACCATAGAAAGAAACAACACAATTCTGAAACCATTGCATCCTCCAACCCAGCACAAGTCCACTGCTATGATGCATCTTCTCCCTCGAACACAATGCCTCCTATTACCTTCTCAAGGCCACCAATCAACACTCCAACAACTTTGCGGCCCAATGAATATAACCACGTAGGGAGACATATTAATTCTTGCATACCATCTTACGGTCACGGGTGCCATAGTGGGTCAACTCCTTATTGCATGACCACATCTTATAATCTGCCCCACTATGCCTACTATAATCAAGTGTGTGAACCCCAATTTGGGTACATTCCAAACACCCCATCACAAGACACCCAATGGTTTGGATATGACCAGGTCCCAATATTTCCAAAATGCATGGATCCCAACCTTCCATTTATTAATTCTCGCCATGATCAAAAGTTAGTTATGGGGGATATCCTCCATTCTAACAAGCAGAATTAATAAATGTTTTTTCTTTTCTTTAATTTTACAATTTTGTGTTTTCCAGTTTCTCATCTTTTAATTTGTTATGTTATCTTTTTATTTATTATTTTATTGTTTTATCTTTTTGAGGGTAATCTCATCGGTAAATAAACACTCATGTGACTTGTTGGTTGGGGTGTTGTTCTATGCTATCAAGTCTCAGGTGAATAATTATTTGGACAGTGATCCCACCACATCCACACATCCATTTTATTAATAAGAGGTTCTACTTTGGGTACGATGATATCCTTGTCATCATTAAAACTTAAATTAATTTTGTGCTCATTATGCTTAGAGCGAAGAATGATGGACTAAGAAGGAATGGTCAGGGTGTGACATTAAGGGGACTTATGGATTCTATTTGGTGACATTTGTAGGAGTTATCATACAGCTTGGTTGTACTAAGATCCTTGTAGATCTAATGACAATGGGAGTAAGAGTAATAAAGGCACTTAATAAAGAAAGCCAATGCTATTCTAGGGGGTCCCACTAGAAAGACATGCACCCGTGCCTGAAGGTAGGCAGCTTCTCTAGATTACGCATCAAAAAAAAAGAGGGAAAGAGAATGTGCCAAAGAGGCCAAGCAAAAAGTATGCCGCAAAGAAGTTCCAAATCACTCCTCTCTTGCACAAAATGCCAAGTGATCGTACGCCTTGCTATCATGATGCTCGTATGGTTGTCCATCATTGGATGAAACAATGCGATGTCACTGATCGAAGGAATGGACTTGGTCTTGATTTTGCAACGATGGGCTAATGACACATTAATCACATCCTACACTAAAGATTCATTGTGCCCTGGGTTAGTTACCTCATGTCCCAATCTCTGTAATCACTTTTACAATTGGCCTTAGCTCGCTATTCATGAATTTGTGACCCATGTCTTGTGTAGCATTGAATTCATACCTCATCATGGTGGTATCTACATGTGTGTGTTTTGTGGAATTAGTGTGGATTACATTTCACCCTTTTAGTGCTCTAGACATTTTCAGGGTGGTTACGTAAGGGCATCATAGGTAGGAACCTACTTTGGGGAGGACCCACTTGTGTAACCTTTGTAATTTACACTCATTATACATCATCATCATCACATCATTTTATACCATTCGAGTACTACATTGCCAACTTTATTGTTTCCTTTATCATCCTCCTAATTCAAACGTTCCTATGCACCAAAACATGTCCTTTCTCCTCATCCTATCCATGAATTTCATTGACAAATCCCACTTCATTATACTTTTAGTGCTTTCCAGTCTATCTAATGTTACCCTGAACCTTCCAAATTAACCTCAAATCCTTCAATTTTGGCCCTAGAAATTCAAAAATTCTTCAAATTTATCAAGTACCCTATTTTCAATGGGTCGCGATATCGAGTACCCGATATTAGGTCTGACACGATATCGGGTCCGCATTATCGGGTACGCGATATCGTGTCCATAAAAAGTATATATATGGACCGACCCCCCTAGCATGCACGTCAACATCATTTTGCATTGTTCACGCAGGGAGAGTTGTTCAAATTTTCTTCCACAAATTGATAGCTTGCACACCTATCATTCAAATAGCCATGACTTGCTTGTTAATGCTCCGATTCCCATTCTGTTTGAATATGTCCGAACTTGGAGTGTTCAGCTTAGTCGTGGGGGAAGGGTACGCTCCAAGTTGCACACAATTTTTTCAAAATTCATCATTGCCCGAACGATATCATAAAGGGTAAATGACTGCAAAAATGTTAAACACGTTGTCAAATCAATTTTAATCTCTTCACCCACACCATGAGAATTAAAGTTTTGGAGCCACCTAATCAAATTAGGCCCAATATCAAAACTTTTAGGGGACATTCTCATAAAATTCTCTAACTCTGGATCACACTAAATAAGAAACAAATTCATTAAGGATAGGAAGTAAGGTATAAATCAAATTTGCAAATAACCTTACTAATAGTTGGCCCTATGTGATTGCAGATGACCCCAAAATGTGGACAACAAGGAGGACCCTCTCAAGGTGCGTCCAAACGACCAAGGAGAGGCAGAGGCTAGGCGTCTCCCGAGGAACACATAGAATAGGAGGCACAATCATTCAGCATCCATCAAGAGCCTCTTGTTACTGTGCAATCAAGACAAGCTGAAGGAGGAGCCGTTGAAGCACCTGAAAAGGGGCAACATCTCACGTTGTCCCTAGAATGTGTTCAAGCAATTCATGAAAGGTCCACGTTAGTAACCATGATCATGGAACTCAAATTTGGACCTTTCACTGAGTTCGCTCTTGAGGCAATCAGGGACCAACTCAAAGGGTTCCCATTATGGCCTATTCTCTCTGAAAGTGGTGCCTGGTACCTGGGAGAGATGTACCAATTTTGGCACAATAGAGAAGAAGGCACCACAATTGATATTGATGATGTTTCTATAGATTTCTCTACCAAAGCCATTTTGGAAGTGTTAAATCTTCCAAATACAAGGCCAAAAGTTGCTCACCTGCCCACTCACTTTGATGTTGATGCATGGAAGATTTGGTTGAAAAGGGCATACAATAAGAAAGACAAGGCGTATGGAGAGTTGACATTGGAGGAGAGGATCTATTTCAAGATCGACACTTATCACATCTTCTTTACGGAAGGATTGAATAGAATCTCCATGTATGCGGCCAGAGGAAGTGTTATATTGATGGGCAAGGTTAATGCTAACCTACCCCATCTATATCTTATAGAGATTCTAAGGTGGTTTGAGGAATGCAAGATGGGGAAGTTCGCATTGCCCTTCCCCTGTCTCATCAGGAAGCTGTGTCAACGTGTTGGAATTCTAGGGTACACCAATGACATCCCCAGAAGGGCCCAAAATGCTTCATTTGCTTAACTGTTGAAGCCACCAGCCCCAAGGAAAAGTGTTGGTGAGACATTAGAGCTTGAACAAGAACAGACAATGGGGCCTACTACAACTCAAACTGCAGGGCCTAGCTAACTTCCAAGCACAAGGCCTAGTTAACAACAGGAAGCGGGGCCCAACACAAGCCAGCAAGACCAATCGCCACCACCACCGTAGGACTATCGACCATTGATGAGCCATCTCATGGCCATTGTTGAGATGGTCAGCTGGGGAAGCCGTGATGAGACTAACCTCTTCTGGGTCATAGATGATGTCGTATGACCCATGGTCTTAATCAATCGCACACGGGGTGAGGTGTCAATCCAAATAGGAGAATGAAAATCGCATTGGTCACAACAGATCTCAGGAAATGCTACATTTTTTCAGGTGTAATTGAAACTAGTGAAGGGATCATAGTAGTGGTCATGCAGCACCAAGATGTAGCGAGAGTGGCAGAAGTGGTCATGGGCCACATAAAAGAATCATTTAACATCCCTATTGTGTCATCGACAGACTTTATGGAAGCACGTGATGCTCAAACTTTGGCCGGTCCCTTGATGACTCCTATGGAGCATGAGGATGTTTTCGATCGATTACTGCAGACAAGACAAGTGATGATGTCCCTTTTTGACATTCCTCAAGATGTCACAGCAACTCAATTAGACCTCATATTCACAAAAGGGAAGCTAGTTATGGTAGAGATCAGGGTCAAGCATGCACAGGCAGAGTTGGAAAGACTCCAAGAAAAGCTCGTTACCCTGCAAGCTACACAGCCAAACCCATCTCAGTTCATCCCCACAAACTAGTTAGAGTCCTTATGGATGGAGCAACTTAATAAATTGTTGGCAGAAAATAAAAGAGTGGTAGAGGAGAAAGAGAAGGTCGACTGGGATTCTTCCAAGGCATAAGCTCAAACATATGCACATGCTAAAGCACTCAAGGCCTTGCAAGAGGAGAATAAACAACTTGCCGTAGACAATCTCCAGTTGACCACCATGGAAAAACAAAAGAATGTTCTTGAAAAAAAATTTTAGTAGTTACAAGAACAATTGGTCAGGGTTAACCAGGACATGAATCACTTAGTCAGAGAAAATTGAACCCTTTTAATGGAGGAGGTACGCACAATCCATCAAAAGACGGCCATTGAAATAAACGCGTGGCAAAATAAGGCCAAGTGACATGAGAAACTAAAGGAACACTTCAGGGACCAAGTGGGGATGTACAAGCAAGTAATTGAAAAAGAAATCCATATGGCCAAGGCCAATATCAATACTCTTAATGCTCAAAACACTAATTGGTGGGCCATATTGGATACCTATGCATTCATCCACCAAGTAGAGCTCAAAAGCTGGAACCTACAGATACAAGATCTTGCGAAGTGCATGGAATTGGCAAACTTGTGGTATGCCAACTTAGCCATGTTAACAACGAGACACCCAAGAATAGAGTTGGAGAAGTAGGTAGCTACCACCTACACAAAATATGAAACAGAATTTGCTGAGCACAAGAAGATGCTACAGAAATTAGAAGTGGAAAATTCTAAGTTAGAGGTGGTCAAAACCAGCTACCAAGGATAAAAGGATGTTGTGGAAAACTTGGCTCGATGGCTTATAGATTACTAGGAATATAAGGACAAAGCTAGAGCCTATGAAGAGGAACGACGGCTGTTTGCAGCCTGGTATGTTAAGGCCAATCATATGTTCCCATAATTGCTGTGTCCATGGGAGGTGCCAACTCCATCAAACATTGGAGCATCAGCATGAATGGAATAGGACCCCCAAATCGAAGAGGAAAAGCTCCAGGCACTCCTTTAGAGCCATCAAATTTCAAAACCTGGAGCACAAGATAAGGGGAAGCGATCCATGGAGGAACCACCACCACCTAGAACTGCATGAGTTCAAAGAAAAGTTTGTCTATTTTTAATTCTGTGTTTGTGTTCCAATTTTGTTGTATCCATCTCTCCACTATATCATGAATAAATTCCTAGTCAGTCAATAATCCCATACCTATCCACTATGTAATCAATTGGGCTTGTTCTCATTTTGTTCGACTCGAGGACGAGTTTTCATTCAGTCATGGAGGTATGATGAACCATGATTTGTTAGGCTCTAATATCGAACCCGCGATATCGGATCCACGATATTGGGTATGCGATATCGCGGCCTTGCCAGTGATATTGGATACACGATATCGTGACTCTTGTGTAAGCCTATAAATACATATTTGGGCACACAGGAAGGGTGTTAGAGTCAGTAGGTATAAGTATAGAGTCTGTTTATTCATTTTTAGTTCATCTCAACTCTTTCCCTAGTGTATGCTCACAATGTGATGATTGTAATTATACGGAACCTTTATTCAAGTGTGAAGTACTTGGACACGCACATGATCGGCAATAAAGATCGAGATTACTTCATTGTTGTAGCATTCACTTAGTTTTAATTGCTTACTATTATTGTTATTTATTATTTTCCTAATTAATATTTCTTACCCTTCATTTACTATCCCTGTTATTAAACACGGAATGAGTATGACTTAATCACAAGCATTCAAGTGTGACTACTTGGTAACCTAGTAGCGTATCTAGGGCACTTAAGTAATATATGCTTGGTAATCCCAGAAGTAGTACACGAGGTCCAAGATGTGCATGGATGATTAAGGACAAATGCTCATCACACTTAGGCTAGCTTAGATTCTCTTCTCTCATTCCCTCTTAGCTTAAAACAAAGTTATTTTCCATTACCTCTAGGAGTAGCACTAATTTAGGACCACATCATACACCTCACTTTGGACTAAACCATACGTGATAAAGCAAATACTAGTCCAAGTGGGAAGATAGCGAACTATGATCAACGTGTAACTATCTAAACACCACAACTAGCCCGTTTGTGGAGTTTGACCGGATCGTGCGTGGACACTTGTATTCATATGGTTGAGTGTAGGGGTACCTTGCCACTTATCAGTATATAAAGGCTAATCAAATGTTTACACAACTACGATGTCCTTGGGACGTATTAGTGCCAACACACATCAGCTCAACAGCTTGGATGGTACATGATCCAAGAATGAAAGAGGAGAAGCTACAAGCATTGCTACATCGTTACAAATTTCAAAAGCCCAGTGACAAAGGGAAGCAACCAATGGAGGAGCCATTGCCTCTAGGCATCAGATGAGCTTCCCAGTTTTTGTTTTGTAATAATGTGTCCCATTTTTTGTATTACACCACTGCGACATGCAAGAGTCAATTTTTTTGTTTATTGTTTAAGTTAGTCAATAATCCCATACCTTCCCAATATTTTGTAAGGAACTTGTTCCTCATTTTGTTAACTCAAGGATGAGTTTTCATTCAGTCATGAGGGTATGATGAGTCATGATCTGTTAGGCTTCAACATCAGATACTCGATGTCGGAGCTCTGATGTTGAATACCTAATGTTAGATATCCGATGTCGTCTCCTCTAGGTTAGCCTATAAATATAACACTTGGGTGCACAGATGTGATAGAAGGTAGAGAAGATAGTTTTAACTTTTAGTTTTTAATAGTCGTTTTTAGAGTCCTATTATTTCTAGTGCATGCCCGCATTGTGATGTTTGTAATTGTATGGCACCTTTGTTCATGTGTGACATACTTGGACACGTTACATAATTGGCAATAAAGATTGAGATTATTCCCATCATTGCAGCATCCACTTAGATTATTGTTGCTCTTAATTGTTAATTATTTACTATTTCCTTTAGCTAACATTTCCATTTATTTCTATTTACTATTCCTATCATTAAGCGAAATGCATACACCTTAATCACGAGCGTTTAAGTGTAAGTACTTGGTAATCTAGAAGTGTATCATTTGGCACAACCAGTGACATACACTTGGCAATCCTAGAAGTAGTCTCACGAAGTCCAAGACATATACGGATGATTAAGAGTAGATGCTCATCGCACATAGGCTAGTTTAGATCTTGTTTTTCCATTGTTCATTAACTTAATCAATTTACCTCTTAATTGTCATTAGGAGCAAAGTAGAATTAGATAACATCATATGCCTCACTTTGGACTAAACCATACATGAGAAAGTTACCACTAGTCCAAGTGGGAAGATAGTGAACTATAATCAAAGCATAACGATCTAGATGCCATAATTAGTCCCATCCACAGAATTCAACTAGATTATGCATGAACGCTTATGATATGTATGGTTGAGCATAGGGGTACCTCATTACTCATCACTAGTAGATAAAAATAGCTCTTAAAACTAATTTACTTAAATGAATAATAAGGTGTTAGTCTAGTGGTAAGGCTCTTAATTTGGAAGTGTTAAGTCATGGGTTCAATTCTAATGGACAAAATCGAGTCATAAACAAATTTTATCAAAGTATTATAGGGGGTAAATATTATGTTTTGGATTTCAACACCCCACAATTTTTTTAAAGAAAGATGTTTAGATAAAATAGATATTAACTAAAAAAGATATCCTCTCAAAATAGCATTTTTTAATAAAGATTAAGAGAAGCCAAAACAATGTTGCATGTGATGCAAAACATCATTTTTGGCAAGCTAGAGATAAAGATACAGAAACTACACTACTTAAAAAAGGTAGATGAATACCACAAAAAAATCCTTATTTCATTACAAGATTGATGAGTGATGGAGCAATCCAACACCCAACCATATAAGTCATGAGTGTTCACGCATGACCCGATCATAATTCATGAATGAACAATGTTGATATGCTAGTAATTTAGTTAAATTCATGATCACTATCTTCCCACTCCAAGCTAGTGAAGTCTAAGTGTATGGTTTACTTGGTAGTAAGGCATATCATAAGTGATGTTGATTGGCCAAATTTTCTTCTAATTGTAATCATAGTGAAAAATATCTAAGTTTAATTAACTAAGAAAACATAAGTCTATTCTAGCCTATTGTGATGGATAACTATTCTTGATTTTTCGTACACATCTTGTGCTCATGTAATTGTTACTAGGATTACCAAGTATCATGATACTAGGTGTACCAAGTAATAATACTATTGGGATTACCAAATGATCATACTTAATGCTTGAAATCAATCGTATCCATTCTGCTTACTATTAGCAAGTAAAAGTAAAGTACTGAAGAAAGTAAAGTGTTAACTAGGAAAGTATGGAAAATTTGAGTAAACAAATGTAAATCAAGTAATGTTGCAATGATAGTAAATAGTCTCAATCTTTATTTCCATTCATAACTTGTGCCTAAGCACAACTTGTTCAAACAAAGATTTCATTCAACTACAACACATCACACTATAGGCATTCACTTCTCCATCTCTAGCTATGAAAACAAATTGCAAGAAATTTGCTAAGGGACTAAATGAAAAGTTATTGGATCATGTGCCCAAGTGTCATATTTATAAGGCTACACACATCCCAAGACATTGTATCAACAATGACATAGCATGTGCTACGACATCATTAATACAATATCATTATTATGATATTGCATTAACTCAAAATTTTGACTTTATCATAACCCCATGACTAACGGGAAACTCGTCCTTGAGTTAAAACAAAATGAGGATATAGTCCCTTGCAAAATTGGGAGGTAGATTTAACATGAGAAGATTGACTACTTATTTACATGACTTGGAATGCCACAGTGGTGTTTTACAAAATTTGATACAAGTGTATGACAAGACAAAACAAAAAAAATTTGGAATAACTTGATGTAGATTAGATTCTCGGTGATGGTGGCTCTTCCATCGGTTACTTCCCTTTATCATTAGGTTTCTTAAATTGATACCTATTTGGCAATGTTTGAAGTTTTTCCTCTTCTATCCTGGGATTTTGTACCATCCATGCTTATTGGACAATGTGTGGTTGTTACATCCCATGGGCATGACAACTGTAAAAATATCTTATTTGCTTTGACATGCCATGCCACAAACTGTCACCTTTCTTCTTCAAATTCCCTAGCCATTTTTCTTAACCCCTAATAATATGACATTTTTTAAGCTAGGTTTACTACCACATCTTTTTGGCCCTAATAGCTAGCCTTAACAACTTCTAGTTGTAAGTTTACCACATGCAACTATTATAATGCATCCTTCCAGTTGGCAAAATTTTTCTCATACAAAGCATATATGATCGCTACTTGTTGTTCCAGTTCATTTTTGGGCTTGCTTGCTATCAACATGGCCAAGTTAGCATACTGGTGGCTTGCTAACCCCATGTACTTAGTTAAATCCTCAATCTACAGTCTTTGTTTTTGATCTCTGCCTAGTGGACATAGGCGAGGTTGTCTAGAATTGGTTGCTAATTAAGATTTTGTGCTAAAATGGTGCTAATCTTGGATTTTACCATCTGGATTTCCTTCTTGTTGATTTGCTTATACATTTCCACATAGTCTTTAAAATGTTCCTTGAGACTCTCATGCTTCTTGGCCTCATTTTATCATGCACTTATTTCTATGGTAGACTTTTGACAAATGGCATGGACTTCCTCCATTAACAATGTTTAATTTTCTCTAGCCAAGTGACTCATGTCTTGGTTGATCCAAACTAATTACTCTCAGAGTTGTTGGATGCTCTCCTCAAGGACATTCTTTTATTTTTTCACATTAGTCAACCTTGCATTATCAGAAACTAATTATTTATTTTCTTCTTGTAAAGCAGCAAGTGCTTTGGCATGTGCATATGTTTAAGCCTCTACCACTAAAGCATCTGATACTACCTTCGCCTTTTCTTTTTCCATCCACATGTTATGATCTATTAGCCTATTCACATGGTCATTTTTGAATTGCTTAAGTTGGTTTAGTGCAACAAATTGTGTTGGGTCTCTTCGTTTGGCTCATAGGGTGGTAAACTCTTTTTGTAATATTCTAACTTCATTTTTAGCATGCTCTACCTTGCTCTTGGCCATGACCAACTTACCCTTGGTGGCAATTAGTTTAGATTACATCGTAGTGATATCACCAGGGATATTAAAGAGATTCTACATGACTTATCTTGTTTGTAGTAGTCTATTGAGTATATCCTCATGGTCAACCAAAGTCATCGAGGTACTAGCTAGCTTTTAAGTATCTCTTACTCTAGAAAGATTGGTTGGCAGCACAACAAGGACATTATAGAATTCTTTGATATGATCTATCATCACCTTAGCTACTCTTATTGCATCCTAATGCTGCATTACCATAACTATGGCTCCTTCTCCAATCTTAAGTATTACTTGGAAGGATGCAGCATTCCTTGATATTTGTTGTGACCATTCATTCACTCTTGCTAACTACAATGAAATCTACCCCTTGGCAAGGTTTGTTGAAATTGTGGGCCTTACAGAGCTTTCCCTAACTTTATATAAGTTGGCTTCCTCCCTTGTTCCCCAGCTAATAGTTTTTGCAATTTATTGCAAATGGCTCATCAATGGCCTATAATCTTGCAATGGCGCTAGAACTTGTTGTTGTTGTTGTTATTTCTATTGCGATTTCTTAATCTATTATTGACTGCTAGGCCTAGCCTATTGTTGTTGAACAGTAGCTGGAGTGCTACTAGTGAGTGTAATGCCTACTAGTTTTTCTTCCTGATCTTTCTTTAGAGGCACTAGTTTGAGCATCTCTACATACAAAACATTCTGGGCCTTCATAGGGACATCATTAGTGTACCCTAGGATTCTAACTTATCAAGATAGCTTCATAATAAGGCAAGGAAATGGAAGTGTTAACTTCCCTACCTTCTTTTGCTCAAACTTCCTTTAGATCTGAAGGAAGTAAAGATGGGCAATATTTGCATTGAATTTTCCCATTAGAATGACACTTCCTCTAGTCACATATGCCAATATTTGATTGAGCCTTTCGGTAGGGAATAAGTGATAGGCATTAATTTTGAAATATATCTTCTCTTAGGAGGTTAGCTCATTGTAGTCTTTATCATCCTTGCTATATGTCTATTGCAACCACAGTCTCTTTGCATCAGTGTTAGATCTAGTAGAGATTTGTGCCACGTTTGCCCCTTCATTGGGCAAATTGAAGGCCTTAGCTATATTGCCATTGAATAAGGTACTGAGACACCTTTAAATTTGACCATTGCCTCGGTGATGGGACGCGATATCGCGTATGCGATATCGCGGTGCGCCATCATATTTATAAATAAGAGGTGGCTCTCCCTTGTTTCATCATCCTAGGCTAGATAGTAGGGAAACTCTGGCAGATTGATCACTCTAGAGATAGAATATTTTCCATGTGCCCGTAGTAGGAGTCCTAAAGTGAACAGATCTTTATTTGAGCAAACATTGTACTTGAACACAAGTTTGTGTACGACAATAAAGACGAGCTTCTTGGATAAACCTTGCAGTGCATGGAATAGGCTAATTAGGATTTTATCTATTGCTATTTATTATCTATTATTTACTACTTTCTCTCTCAACCCTTCTCTCCTAGTTAAGTGCCTCAGTACTATCGCTTCGAGCACGTGCATTACGCGTGGTGATCCCAGCAATGATTAGCATTTGGTAGCCACGGTTGCATCGGTTCAGGGTGTGTACGGTAAGTGGGAACGGATGTTGACGCTAGGTAATTTAGACTTAGTTCATTAGTTAGAGTTAGTAATTAGTTTGTCAACCCTTCACCTTGTTAGCATAGGAGACAAAAACATAAAAAGCTATAAAAATCATATACCTTAGACTTACTTAATCATACACCATGAGAACTACAAGTAAGTTTGGGAAGATAACAAATGATTAACCCTAAGTGTTCCATGGGCGTGTAGGCACTTAGTCTACAGAGTTCGACTGGATCGCGCGTGCTACGCTCGTATTCGTATGGTTGAGTGTAGGGGTATCTCGCCACTCATCACTCGGCCTACTTATTATGCTAGAACTAGTATGTCTCTCCTAAGTACCTTTCTTCACTGCTTGTAAGTGTGGGCCAAAGTGGGAACACTTGGAGTTGCGTCTTTACTATTTCTAAAGAAAATTTTATGAATGGACCAAAATTAAGTTTCATGATGATCATGGACATGATTAATCTTTCTTGGATGGCCTGGAGACATTCAGGTGATAATGTGAGATGTTGTCCTTGTTCTGGTACTTGGAAAACTTCTACCTCCGCCTGGACAAAGTGCTATGTAGCAAAAGTTTGTTAATGGATATTGAAAGATTTAGCCTCTTGTTTTGCTTGTAGGGTTTTCTACCCTATTTGGCCTCTTCCAGGGTCTTTTGGTCATTTGCCCCATGGTTGTGAAGGTCCTTCTTTTGGTATTTTCTTTAAGGCCATCTACAATCAACAAAGGTTTGAAATGAGTGTTTATATTAGTTTCTTGTAGTTCTCTACCTTGCTCATGCCCCTAGTTAGATCAAGTTCTTATTATATTAGGATTGTAGAGTTAGAAAAATTTTCAAAAAGGAACCTTAAAGTGTTATATCCTTATAATTTACTTAGAACCCTTTGCTATTATCATTTTTGGTGCTTATCTATGGCTTAAAGTAATTGGCATGATTCATTAGGAAAACTGTTTAAGTGTTTTCGGCCTTTGTTTGCTTTATTGATTATAAAATTCTTAGTATCCTTTGAACTTACCCTTTATGATATCTTTTAGGTGTTAGAAATTTTTGGTTCAAATTTTTAGTGATATCGCATAATACACCCCTTCAAGACTAAGTTGAGAGCTTTGGGATCAACAAGGTTCACGAATTTTTTGAAATCGGAGCTACAAGGGTAAAGTTATGAGCTTTGGAAGTTAGCATGTTAGAGCTCTTGAAAGAAAAAAATGGAAAAAACTCTCGTCTTGCAAAATGGGGAATGGAAAATTTCGCTAACTACCTACACCTATAGTATTTTTATTAGTATTTTCAAAATTTTCCAGTGATTTTTGGCAAAAAAATTTAGTCAAATGGAATGTCTAGAAGATGTCAAGCTTTTCTAAAGGATCATGAGCCATCAATGATGCACAATTTTCAAGAATTTAGCATTTAAAGTTCAAGAAGAAAGAATCTCAGGCAATGAAAGTTTATGGGTTGGGTAAGAAATGGGTAATGAACTTCAAATGTTTAGACAAATTATTTGACATGAAGGAAAGTTTTTATTGATTTGTGATTGTTTTGGAAGGCACAAGATGATGTGGAATTACTTGCTAGGTATGAAATACAAGAGTTATACATGTGGGTCCTTCCCAAAGCAAGCTCCAGTCCTTAGTGCCCTTGTATAACCACACTTACAAGTGTCCTTAGGCACATAAGGAGTTGAATGCAAGACATACTTGTCTAGCAAAATAGAGATGGTAGTATTACTAGATTTAGAAAATAACATTATATTATACAAAATGACAAGCGAGGATTAAATACATAATGAGGTGAGATGGATTGTAGAAGGGATCACTAAAATTGGGACATGAGGTATCTTACCATAGGCACAATAAATTCTCGTGTAATTTTTGGCTAGAGTAATCATTAGCCTTTTGTTCCAAGATCCAAACTAAGTCTAGAACACTTTCTAGTAACATCGCATTGTGTCATTTCTTAAGTTCACCACCATAAGACTACCACTTATTGCAAAGAGTATTACCACTTGGTATGTTGTCCATTGGAGGAGTTTATTCATTACACTTCTTATTATTATCTTTTAATTTTTATTCTTTTCTTAGATTCTTGAGAAGCTCCATACCTTCAAGCATGGATAACATGTCTTTGCAGTGACATGGTAAGGTAGCACTTATTATACTCTTACTTCCATTTCTCATTAGATCTAAAAGAATATAATACATCTTTTAGTAATAGGATAGAACTCGTAGTAGTAATCCAAGAAAATCCACAAATTCCCTTGATGTCATACCCTTTACATTTCCCCTTAGTTCTTCACTCTTCAGTCTAGACATAATGATCACAAGTTTATTATTAGTTTTATTATGAGAAGAATATCATTATGGCCATGGTAAGAACCTCTTATTGTTGGAATGAGTGGATGGATCTTGTGATCTCATTGTATAAATAATCAATCCCTTATGATCGATAATATAGGAAAATCTTCACTTTATCGGAACTACATATTGCCTTATTTGATGTGTTTTATTGGAAAATTGGAAAAAATATGTATAAGTGAAATGAGAACAAAACATGAAAAATCATGAAGAATTAGAAAGGATATCAAAAATTAGAAAAATAAAAAAGAATGAATAATTATCAAAGAGTTTAGAAAATAGTGAAGAATAGTAGAAGTTCAAGAAATAAAAAGTATAAAAGAAAATGGAAAATATATCAAGAAAATAAAAAAGGTAATAAGAAAATGGAAAAATTTAGAGATACTTATGTGTCCTAGTGGAAATGGTTCTTGGAGATGCCTCAAAATGATTCTTTGAGATACAAGAAAAAGGTTCTTCGAGATACCAGAAAATGGTTCTTAAGATATCAAAAAAATGTTTTTCAAGATACTAGAAAACTATTCTTTAACATAGTAGAAAAAGGTTCTTTAAGATACAAAAAAAAAGGTCCTTCAAGATACTAGAAAATGGTTCTTTAAGAAACTAGAAGAAGGTTCTTCAAGATGCTAGAAAAAGGTTCTTCAAGATAAGAGAAAATGGTTTCTTAAGATACTAGAAATTGGTTCTTCAACATACCAAAAAAAGGTTCTTTGAGATACCAAAAAGAGGTTCTTTGAGATATTAGAAAAAAATTCTTTGAAATACTAAAAAATAGTTTTTCAAAAATACTAGAAAAACTATTCTTTGAGATACTAGAAACTGAGTGTTTAGGATTCCAACAAAAGGTTCTTTGAGATACTAGAAAAAGATACTTTGAGATTCTAAAATATGGATCTTTAAGGTACCAAAAAATGTTTCTTTGAGATACCAACGAAATACTTTTTGAGATACTAAAAAAATGTTCTTTGAGATACCACTAATGCTAAGCTAAGGATCTTAGATCTTTTCTTGAAGATTGCAAAGAGAATTGAATGTGACATAGTGAAAATGCAGAAAATTCCATGCATTACTTCAATTAATCAAAAATGTGAGCAAGTTGAAGACATTTGGGCAGGTTGGTTGGAATATTTAGTGGAATTAGGATATTAGTGGTATGGTTTGACCTACTAGATATTTACTAATATGAGCTTATGTGGGCTGGATGGATGGTGAATATGCATGACACCTGAGGGGTAAGTTACCTAAATAATATAGGATCCCTCCCAAAGCATTTAGAACTTAGTCTTTTGTTGAATATGATTGGGATTAT
Source organism: Gnetum montanum (assembly GCA_015680685.1). Lineage (NCBI taxonomy): Eukaryota > Viridiplantae > Streptophyta > Gnetopsida > Gnetales > Gnetaceae > Gnetum > Gnetum montanum. Next base: position 64,034 of record MNCI01002924.1, read on the forward strand.
AATAGAGGACCTTGTTGGTTGGCTGTATCAATACTTGCCTTATATGAGCATCATGCCTATGCTTGGAGTAGGTCTTATGGACCTCATTACTCATGAGTGCTACTAGCCTATTTTTTTAATAGATTAAGATTCATTAAGCACTCTCTTTGGGCTAAGCTCAAATTTAGATCAAGTTGGCTAGTAGTAGTTAGAGTTTGAGCTCTACCTAGATTACTAGCATAGGTAACTTGCCATAGACTAACTCATAGGGTGAATAACTAATGGGTTATTTTCATGTTGTTCTATAGGCCCATAGAACATTATTCAAATTAGTGCTCCAATCCTTCCTAAATCTACGAACCATCCTAGTCAATATTCTAGTGATCTCATGGTTAGTCACTTCTACTTGACCATAAGCTTGGGGATGATATGGTGTGGTCAACTTATGGGTTACCCTAGGTTGCTACATGAGCTTTTTAAAAGTAGCACTAGTAAAATGAGTTCTATTATAAAAAATAAGCATTCTTGGTACTCCAAATTGGTTCACCACATGTTGAAAGCTATTTTGGCTATACAATCCTTGACTACAATAGCCTCTGCCCACTTGGTGCAGTAATCCATAGTCATAATTATCTATGACTTTCCATTTGACATTGGTAAGATGGGACCCATAAAATCAATTCCCCATATCTAAAATGGTTCTAATGGTTGTATCCATTGTTGTGGTCCTTCATTTTTGGTTAACATTCCTTCATCTTTTTGGCACCTCTCATAGGATTGTGTGAATGTATGGACATCTTGAAATAAGATAGGCAAGAAATAGCCTACCATCATTAGTTTTAATGTTGTACAACATCCTGCGTAATGGCCACCACATGGGCCCTCATGTGCATCTTGCAGGATTCATAGTTATCACATTCTAATATGCACCACTGGACTAATCCATCTGCATAGATCTTGTAAAGATTTCCATTAATTTCCCTGTATCTTTTCACTTTATGAAGGAATTTCTCTACTTGTTTCTTACTCCATTTAATAGAAAGTTCTTGTGTTGTTAGATAAGTCAAATAGTTAGTTATCCATGATGTTCTTGCTACGTCTATAGTCATCATAGTCTTAGTGAACAAGTTTTCATTTGGGCATTTGTTTAATAAAGGTTTTGCATGATCTTGTAATTCCCATTTGAGTCTTAATAAGTGGTTAGCTACAACATTATCCATGTTCTTCTTGTCGATAATTGTTATGTCAAATTTGTGCAAGATCATGAGCCATTGAATAACTCAAGGACTAACTACTAGTTTATTCATAACAAAACAGATGGTACAATGATCTATGTGGACATAGATTAGGTACCCAAGCACATAATGTTTGAACTTTTCAAGTGCATACACCACTAACATTAGCTTCTTTTCCATTGTGATGTAGTTAAGCTATGCCCCTGTAATGCTTATTATGGTGTAATTAATATAATATGGCCTCGTTTGGTCATTTAGTTGTGTTAGTATTACATCCAATGAATAGTTTGAAGCATCTATCATGATGTGAAAAGGTTTGGACCAATCCAAAGCTCATAGAATTGGTGTCTCGATTAGATTCTATTTTAAGATATCAAAGGCCTTTGCATGTCACTCAGTTCATTGGAAGGGTGCATCCTTCTTAGTCAATTCAACTAACGATTTTGCAATCTTTGAAAAATTCTTTATGAACCTCTTATAATATCCTATGTGGCCCAAAAATGATGTAACATCCTTGACAGTTGATGAATCGTGGTTAACAAGGCCCCGTATACTATGCCCTGTCTACTAGGCCCTGTATACTAGGCCTCGTATACTAACCATGCCCCGTATACTAGGCCCCATATACGCGGCCTTGTCGAAATGATGAGTGGTGAGGTACCCCTACACTCAACCATATGAATACGAGCATTTCCTTTGTCTTGTGCTTCAGGCTTCTGAGATTGATACCATTGAAGAAGTGCCTGATGTTTCTTCTCTTCTATCTGAGAATTATGAGCCGTCCATGCTGATGTTCCCATGCCTGAAGGTAGGCGGCTTCTCTAGATTAAACATTCAAAAAATGAAAGAAGTGTGCACCAAAGAAGCCACACAGAGAAAATAAAAGAGAAAGAAAAAAAGAGAGAAAAAAAAACATGTGTGCCACAAACAAATTCAAATGACTCCTCCTTTGCACAAAATGCCAAGTGATCATACTCCTTGTTGTCATGATGCTCTTATGGTTGTCCATCATTAGATGAAACAATGCGATGTCACTAATTGAAGGAATGGACTTGGTCCTGATTTTGGAGTAATGGGCTAATGCCACATTAATCACGTCCTACACTCAGATTCATTATGTCCTAGGTCAGTTACCTCATGTCCCAATCTTTGCAATCCCTTCTACAATTCGCCTCATCTCACTATCCATTTATTTGTGACTTGTATCTTATGTAGCATTGAATTCATACCTCATCATGGTGGTATCTACATGTGTGTGTTTTATGGAACTGGTGTGGATTACATTTAACCCTTCTAGTGCCTATGGACATTTTAAGGTGTGGTTACGCAAGGGTATTATAGGTTGGAACCTGCTTTCGGGAGGATCCACTTGCATGACTTTTGTAATTTGTACTTGTTGCACACCATTGCATCATTTTATACCATCCAAGTACTTCATTGCCAAATCTATTCTTTCCTTTGTCATCATTTTATCAAATTTTCCTCAAAACCATTACGTGTCCTTTGATGTGTCACCTAAACAAACTAGGTCCAACATGAAACTTTTAGGGAAACTTCCTTGAAAAACTTTCTAACTCTAAAATCACACTAAGCAAAGAATTCAACAATTACTAAAGGCAATACATAAGGTATGAAATAATTGAACTTCTTTCGATAACCTTACTAATAATTAATCTTTGTGTGATTATAGATGGTCCCTAAAAGAGGATAATAAGGAGGACCTTCTCAAGGTGCAACTGAATGCGCAGGAGGAGGCAAGGGCCAAGGACCTCATGAAGAACATGTAGAGCAGGAGGCACAATCATTCAGCATCCATCAAGGAACTCTTGTCACTACACAATCTAGCCAAGGAAAAGGTGGAGAGGTTAGGGCCCAAGCCTATGGAGAGGAACAATGGCTATTTGTGGCATAGCATGTCAAGGCCAATCAAGTGTTCCCGTAGCCGCCATGTTCATGGGAAGTGCCGACTCCATCAAACATGGGAACATCAGCATGGATGGCTCATAATTCTTAGATAGAAGAGAAGAAACATCAGGCACTTCTTCAATGGTATCAATCTTAGAAGCCTGAAGCGTAGGACAAAGGAAAGGCACCCATGGAGGAGCCACTGCCACCAGGAACCACATGAGTTCCAACAAAGTTTTGTAATTCTATGTTTGTGTCCCAATTTTATTTTTGTCATATTTGCTGCAACATGAATAAATTTTTGGTCAGTCAATAATCACATACCTATCCATTGTGTAATCAATTGAGCTTATTCCTCACTTTCTTTGACTTGAGGATGAGTTGTTATTCAGTCGTGGGGGTATGATGAATCGTGGTTAACTAGGCCCCGTATACTAGGCCCCATATACTAGGCCCTGTATACTAACCATGCCCTGTATACGAGGCCCCGTTTACTAGGCCTCGTATACGTAGCCCTATCGATGCATCCATCCATGCGTTTATGTGGCCTAGTTAACGTAGTGTTTGTTTCTAGCTATAAATAAGTGCACACCCATCGCACTAAGGCATCTTTTTGGTAGTTGTAGCGAAGCCCTTGCAGTTTTTTTCCGTAGGAGTTAGACGCTTTTTCCCAAGTGCATGCCCATAGTGTGATTCTTATAATTGTACAGAACCTTCGTTCGAGTGTGATGTACTTGGACACACACATGATTGGCAATAAAGATCAAGATTACTCCATCATTGTAGCATTCAGTTAGTCTTAATTGTTTAGTTGTTACTATTAATTGTTATTGTTATTTATTATTTTCTTAGTTAATATTTCTTTACCATCATTTACTATTCCTGTTGTTAAATGTGAAATGAGTACGACTTAATCACAAACATTGAAGTGTAATTACTTGGTAACCCAATAGTGTATTTGGGAGCGCTCAAGTAATATACGCTTGGTAATCCCAGTAGTTACACTTCAATGTTCGTGATTAAGTCGTACTCATTTCGCATTTAACAACAGGAATAGTAAATGATGGTAAAGAAATATTAACTAAGAAAATAATAAATAACAATAACAATTAATAATAACAACTAAAAAATTAAGACTAATTGAATGCTGCAATGATGGAGCAATCTCGATCTTTATTGCTGATCATGTGCATGTCCAAGTACGTCACACTTGAATAAAGGTTCCGTACAATTACAAGCATCACACTGCGGGCATGCACTTGGGAAAAAGGGTCTAACTCCTATGAAAGCAAACTACAAGGGCTTTGCTACAACTACTAAAAAGATGCCTAAGTGTGATGGGTGCACACTTATTTATAGCTAGAAATAGACACTATGTTAACGAGGCCACATAAACACATGGATGGATGTGTCGATAGGGCCACGTATATGGGGGGCCTAGTATACGGGGCGTGGTTAGTATACGAGGCCTAGTATACAGGGCCTAGTATGCAGGGCCTGGTTAACCACGATTCATCAATGGTTTATGGCCTCTATTTGATATTTTGTATGATGGTGAGCAGTGAATACCCCTACACTTAACCACGTGAATCACTAAGCATTCATGTGTGACCTAGTCAAATTCCATAGACCCTTTATCTTTTGATACACTAGCCTTTAGGAAGTGAACTTGCCCTAACAATCATTTGTTGTTTTCCCAATTACACTTGTGATATGCAAAGGTATGGTTAAGTGTAATCAAGGCATATGATTTTTATTATTTTTATGTTGTATGTTTTAGGTGCTTAAAATAAAGGATGAAAGGAATGACATAATTTAATTGCTAATTTAATTTAACTAACTAACTAATGTCTAACTAATCTTAAGATGAGTATATGGTTCCACTTTCCATATACATCCTAAACATGTATAACACTACTGGGTTACCAAACGTTAAGGGTTACTAGGATTACCAAGCACCATGCGCATGCTCAAAGTGGTTATACTTATGTGCTTAATTAATTGCTATTTAATATAACTTAATTTAGCTTAATTACTTAAAGCATTAAAGGAAATTGCATAAAACATTGAATGTATGAAGAAAATATTTAATCTAGCTGAAGTGTTATAAGGTTTATCAAAAATCTCATCTTTATTATCACACACACTACCATGCTTAGGTACAACAGTTCTCGAATAAAGATTTGTACACTCAATGACTCCTACTATAGACATTTGGGAAAACATTCTAACTCTAGGGAAGAAAAACTACAAGGGCTCTGCTACACTATGACAAAGACTCCCAAACTGTGTGCTTAAGTGTTATATTTATAGGCTAGCACACATCCCAGGATATCAGATATCCAACATTACTTCTTGGTCCTCGATATCAAGTATTCGATATCAGGGATCTAATATCGGATATCTGATATTGGAGCTAGATAAAATACACTTCATCATACCCCCACAACTGAATGAAAACTTATCCTTGAGTCAATAAAAGGAGGGACAAGTTCCTTACAAAATATTGAGAAGGTATGGGATTATTGACTGACATGCAAACTGACTTAGATGAAGCAAATAAATTTTAAGTGCCCAAGCGTATGGAGTTACAATCTTTTATAAAATTGGGTGTTCATGATAATAGAATTGAATATCCTAGCCAAAACTAACATCCAACTCCTCTAGTAGCTGAAGATCGAGAGAGAAGATTAAATAATCATGAAGGGACCTTGTCACATGGTGGTGCTACTTATTCCTTGGCAAAGATAGTCCCAATTCCAGTCCATGCTTCCCTCTGCAATCACAACAACATCATGGATTAATGTACAATGTGTAACTTATAGCTTTTAAGTACCTTGTCTCATCGATAGTTACACTTAGCTAGGTTGTGAATATTGTGCATTGATTCTTTTAATAGTATTTGATTTTTGTGGCTATTAGAGTTTATTAAAAGGGTTTAACTTCATGTATTGATGATGTTAATGTTAGTCCTTAGTTAAACCTTTGTGGGAGTTAGAAAAATTTGAAAAAAATTGGCCATAAAAAAAGTCAAAAAAAGAAAAAAAGAAAAAAACCTAAGTGGCCCCCAAGATGTAAAATGTATCGTTGGTTGTAAGAAGATTGAAAAATGGGGTGAAATGGATAAGCGATTCATCATTAAATGCTGAAAAGCCCAAACACGATGAAATGCTTAAAGAAGATTAAAGAATTCAAAAAAAATAAAATAAAAGAAGATTTTACTGAAAAACATTGTGAACATGCACATAATTGGATGTCATTGATGGAGCATGCAAAAGGATTTGATTATGAGAATGCCTAAGGATAAAGAACTTAACTATCCCACCTAGAAGGTATGCAAGTTGGTCCTTCCCAGAGTAGGTACATGCCCTTTTTTTCCCTTACATCTCCTTAAACCAAGGAGTCCACAGGCTCCATTATGATTAATGGTTATAGAAAGTTAAGTAATAAAACTCAGAAGAAAATACCGAAGAATTTTGACACATCAAACTAAGACATCAAAAAAGTACATGAAAATCAGCAACGAGGTGAGGCATGGAAAGTATAGATGGATGAGAGAGAGAGAAAGTGGAATGGAGTTTCTGATTAAGGTCACATGAAGCCCCTCGTGAATTTTGTAATTAAATGACCTAATAAAATCCATCCTTAGCCTAGACCAAAACCAACCACGTTCAATGGCTTGGCATCACCATTCTAAGATCGATCCACCCCCTTGAGACACAAGAGTGCTCCCACAGATCAATCACCATTCCTTATGGAGAAGAAAAGAGAAGTAGGAAGTGAGAAAAGACCTTAGTTAGAAAGGACCTTCAAGCATGGGTAACATGGCTTTTGAGTCTCATAACCCATGCTTGTAGCTTGTTATTCTGTGTAAGGGGTGTGCTTTGAATTTCCATCAATATTTATTTATTTATTTATTTATTATTATTATTATTTAGATGGGAACCACACCATGAAAAGACTTATTCAACTTCCTATTATTGGTTGACACGGACTAGTAAGAAATCCATGAAAACACTCATGCATCCAAGTAAGTAGAAGGGTAAGAAAAGTATTGAGTTTCCTTGAAATCACACCCTATTCAAGCCCTTGAATCCTTTCCAAGTTTGGAAACTACCAAGGTCATGAGTTCATTAAAGGTTTGTTAAGGAAAGGGACCTCATACTTCCAGAACCAGAAACACCATAGAGTTTGTGGATGGGTGGATAATATGGACTCACTGCCTATTTCATGAAAAAGAAACCATGTCTTAGTTATTAATAACAAAATTAAAAGCCAGAATATAGACACTAACAATTAAATAATTGGATAGCACATGCCTACATCAAGCAAATCGTATTGTACATTGTTTGCAATAAGGCATGTTATTATTAGAACACAGTAAAAAAATCACACCAAAATAAAGAAAAATATATAAGAAATTGTAAAATAGTCAAGAAAAATAAAACATATTAACAATGGTATAAAATAAAAAAATGGTGTAAAATAGTAAAAAGTAGAAAAGCAAAAAGGGTGTAAAAAAATAACAAAGTGTAAAACAAAAAATAGTAAAAAAATGTAGAGTCATTTATATGATTAGCATGGATGGCCATCTCCCCCATGACTAAGTTAGAAGGAGGAGATTTGAAAAATCAAGCATGGTTGTCCATCCAAGGAGGTGTTGTGACCACTATCTTCTTTATACTTGTGGAAAGGTTTAATTTGTTGCATGTTGACCAGTTGTTTCTTCTCTAGGCTCTTAGGTTTGTAGTTCAACATGGCCCTAGAAGGAAAGGTCTTGGAAATAACATAAGGACCTTCCCACAGTTTTTGGAACTTGGTTCATTATGGCACGTGTGAGGTTCTAGTAGAGGACCTTATCTCCCAGTTGAAATTTGAGTTTCCTAATTCTAAGGTCATGATAGTTTTTGTTAAATGCCTTATGTAACTCGTTAGATGACACAACTATCCATCAATTTTCATCTAGTAGGTTGAGATTCATTAATATTTCTTTTTGTGCCAAACTTAAGACAAGGTCAAGGTCATAGGCTATTTAAAGTGTATAGAGCTTAGATTGAATAGGAAGAGTTGGCAATTTTCCATACACTAGCTTATAGGGAGAGTAGCCTATAGGGAACTTCCAAGTGGAGCAGTAGGCCCAAAGGAAATCATTGAGTTTCATACTCTAGTCCCTCTTATATTTACTAACTACTCTCATTAAGATCTTAGTGATTTCCCTATTTATAACCTCAGCCTAACTGTTGGCTTGGGGATGATAAGATGTTAATTTATTCTCAACCCCTAAGCATTGCATGAACTTTCGAAAGTTAGTGCTTGTAAAGTGGGTTCCATTATCTAAAATTAATGCATGTGGCACACCAAACCTATTTACAACATTTTATTATACAAACTAAGCAGCAGTAGAAAATGTATGGTTGGTGATGGATGCTACTTCTGCCCATTTTGTACAATAGTCAACAGTAACTATGATGTATGCCTTTTCATTTAACATGGGCGTGATGGGACCCATGAAGTTAATGCCCTAGATGTCAAAGGGTTTTAGTGATTGAAACCACTACTGAGGATCCTCCATATGAGTTGTCATTTCACCATTATGTTGGTAACGTTCACAAGAGCTAACAAATTGGTGAGTGATGAATCATGTTTTAACTAGCTCTGATATCGGATATATCTGATATTTATCTGATATCGGAGCCTTGATATTGAATACTTGATATCGAAGCCTAAGATGCGATGTCGAATATCTAATATTATAAGATACATGCCGACCTATAACTATAGTGCTTGGGCTCATGATTGTTAGATAGCTTTTCATTAGTTTTTATCATAGATAGCAAATCTCTTAAACTTTGTTTTCTCTAGAGTTGGAATATTTTTTGAGTGCCTGCAGCAAGAGTCTAAGTGTGTATGGATCTTTGTTCAAACACTGATGTACCTGAGCATAGTAATGTGATAGGAATAAAAATGAACCCTTTTGATCATCCTTGTAGCACTGAGAATAGATTAATGTTTCTTTGATGCATTTAATATTCATGCACTTCACTTTAATGCACTTTAATTAAGTAATTAATTTCCATTTGTTAATGAACACAAGCATGACCACCTTGAGCATATGTGTAGCACTTGGTAACCTAGAAATGCTTAACGTTTGGTAGCCCAGCAGCACTATATGTGTTCAAGATGTGTTTGGAAAGTGGGAGTGGGTTCTTATGTTAGGCTAGCTAGGCAGTAGAATAATTAGATATTAAATTCCTCTACCTTCCTTTCTTGTTGTAGGTGATTAAACATGCAAAACATAAAATGATAAAGATCATGTGCCTTAATTACACTTAGACCATATCTTTAAGCTTTACAGATGTAGTTAGGAAGACAACAAATGTTCTCAACACCAATTTCACTTCATAGAGAATTAGTGCATTGACTAACTATAGGTCCACGGAATTCAACCGAATTGCGTGTGAATGCCTTAGTGATTTGTATGGTTGGGCATAGGGGTAACTTGTTGCTCATCATTGGTACCATTGCTAAGGACCTTTTAGTTGTTTGATGCTCTATCTAGGATTTAGTGAAAAATTATTCAAATCGTTGGAATGAACCTTAGAGTCATATCACATCTTAATATTACTATAACAATATTTAGAAGCACACTGTGATTTTTATTTCCTAACATAAAATGGCTTCTTCTCACAAGAATGATTCTTCATCCAAGTTTGATGGAGTACATCAGTTAGTGCCTCAACAATACTAAGTGGTATATGCTCATCTTAATGAGTATGTACCAAATTTCACCTTAATCCTACACTAGGATGAATAACTGCAGTGGTGTGACATGGTGGGCAACATTGTGTTGCTGCTTGATTGGTTTGTTCTTGAAATGCTTCAACAAAAGCTTATACGATGAGGTCTTTAAGGACTTCATGCTGAGTATGTGGTGTAGGATAGTAATGCTAGGGATTATCATTCGACTAAGGCATAATGTCTCAAGGATTGCCAGTTAGAACAACATTATGAATCTATGAAGAGAAAAGGATTTAATGATTCCCCATTTTTGCTGTACCAAAAAGATGATGGAGAATCCTTTTCTAGGGGTTTTCCATTCAGTGAAATTCCTCTCTTTGACTTTGGTGAAGGAGGTCAAAACCAGAACTTGCAGTCCATGATTCATGATCCTGGTTCTGGTAAGAATGGATCCAATGACAAAGAAGGATCCAAAGTGCAAGTCAAGGTAGGGATGCGGACAAGAAACAAGATCGTGATCATGGCCATGATCACCAAAGAGGTAGTAGTAGGCATCATGATGGTTGTAGCAGCTGAAAACATTGGAGGGTAGAACAGGACAGCACGAGTGAAACACCCTAAAATTTCAAGATCCTCTTGCTTCACCAGGGTCTTGGAATTCAGGCAAAGGATTTCCACAAGTGCAGCGTCATGGCAGCTTGGCAGGGAATGAATGCTCTAAGTTTGGATTGTCCAGTTCTGCAAATTTTCTACTTCCAGTGTTGACAGGCCTGACGGATTCTCCAACTTGCCCACCTGGACCATTCACCTGGTTGACAACTTACTCAGAAACCATCCATGGGGTTGTTGGCGGTGCTCAGGTTGTGTAAAATAGTTCGAGAAATTTTCTAGTGAAGAAGGTTGCTAAGCTACGCTATGATATGTAGCGTAGCAGGCCTCGAAAGACAATTACTCAGGTAACCAAACTATTGCAAAACAAGATGCTACGCTATGCAGCGTAGCACAACATAGCAAAGGCAAAAAAGAAAGGGCCAACTTACCTAGTAAATCCAATCGCTTTTGGCAAGCACTCCGGCCTTCAAAACCAGTTGCCTTATTCAACTTCAAGTCCTTAGCAAAGCTTCTCATCAGAAAGTGGCAGATTGAACAAAAGGCAGGATGCGCTGGCTACTATGCTACATAGCATAGTACAGTGTAGCGATGATGCAAGGATAGCAAAAGGTGTCTCAAATGCAAGATTAGCAAGTTCGAATTCTCCTCTTCGCAAAAGCAAAAGTTGCAGTTGTTAGCATAATCAAAGCTCCAAGCAAGTGTTTGCAATGTTAACATGGGTCACAAATGAAGTCAGTTGCTACGCTATGCTATGCTACATAGCGTAGTAGAGATGCAAATTCAACAAAGTGCTTCAAAGTTTGACCTAACGTGCACCGAAGCTTCCAGCAGATGTAGTTGACTTTAACGTAAATTTCTTTTTCAAACTGGCAGCTACGCTATGCCAACGTGCTATGCTACATAGTGTTGCATAGCGTAGCAGGTGGCTACACTACTTCAGTGTGCCTCATTCCTCATTTGCATTTTTGGCATATTTGATTCTAGCATGTCTAGTTTCGACAACGTAATTGAAGCATGACAATTCACAATCAGCTCTGCATGTTCATGCAATATTAACACATCAACATTCTATGGGTCTAGGACATGTGTCATCTAAACCTCATTTCTCGCATGCTGTTGGTCCTATAAATACCCTGACGAGCAACGCTCAAAGGGTTGGCAAAAAAATTTTATTGGCAAATAGGACATCTGTTGACAAACATTTGATTGGCAATTTTGGGCAATTTTGAGCATTGTTGACATTAGTTGGCAAAATTGACAATCTGTTAGCGAATTTTAGCAATTGACACTTTTAGCATTGGCACTTGGCATTAGCTTTCTTGCTTGTTGGCACTTTCTACTGTTGGCTCTTAAGCTTGTACTTGAAAACATAGTTGAGGCATTTTCGAGCGTTCCAGTTATCCTTGGATCCTCTGTGCATCTCCAGCTATGTATGACTTGATATACACTTTCAGGCAAAGAAGAAAATAGAACCCGCAACTTTGCGGTGCTGTATTTTCTTATCCTAGTTATTTTGCTATTTCTTTGTTGTTATCATTGTTTAGCATCATTTTCTTTATCATCACATTTATCAATCATCGGCTAGATTTCACGTATTTTGTGCTTAAAACAACATTTACAAAAGGTTAAGTGACACCGACTAAGTCCTTGTCTGATCAACTAGACCGTTTAGGGTGCCCCACTTCAGTTATATCTAGCACGGCCCTAACACGGATTTGGGGTTAAAACTGTTCGCCCGATGACCTCTCGGTGTTTTCTAGCCACTAATGTTTTCGATCGCTATAGTTTTCTGGTGCTAGAAGGCAGGCCTTTTGGTGCCTTTTCCATGTTTTACGGTAGTCTTGTAAGTGTTCTATATCCCGACACGCACTAGCATAAACTTGACATCCTTTTTTGGTTGTTTATGCACCGTGTGGTACAGATCAATCGCTGCGACAACTCCTTTGGAATCCTGCAGGACATAAAGCCTATGATCGCCACTTTATCCCTTTGAATTTCTTGTTGCAAAATCTCGTTGACTTTACAGAAATGACATCTTCAACCACCGCTGTTACTACCGCTAACCTTGAGATCCCTGTTTTGGTTTAAGGCACCATAGGTGCTGAGCAACCACCCAGCCTGGTACAAGAGTTACATCGATCTCTCAAGGTCCAAAACTAGGCACCTGAGAGCCTGACGCAGCAATACGAATGATATAACTTTCTCTACACTAAGGTGTAGGAAAATATGCCCTTAGACACACAAGAACTCAAAGACAAACGTAGCTTCGAGTTCACCTATTGCGATGGGAGGGAATTTGTTCCCACCCCTGGCGTTTCCATTCCTTTGACGCAATTGTATCAGTGGATTATAGATCAGCTGGTATGATTGTTTAGACCTAGGGAGCCACAAGACATGACATCTCACCATGATGAGGTGTTCCAAGATGGGAAAGAGGAACTGGATTCCCAGTCTGAGGGTGGGGGTCAAATTAACCTTATCACCATCCCTCCTACCCCATCTTTCTAGACAAACTTGCTCTTTACTGCTACTCCCTTTATGATCACAACTGCATCACCGCAATCCACAATTCCACTGGCAACGGGTAGCCATGCCATGCCTTCGGCGTATTAATGTGTCTACTCCTCTGTTTCATTCTCAACCACTACCCCTCCACAACTTGTTCCGCAAACTGTTCATCAATCCATTCCTGCATCCCATCACGCACCAATCATGGCTACCCTGCCCCATGTTCACACCGTACCTACCTTGCAGTTACATGTAGTTTCCACCTTCCTTCCCACGTTTACACCTACCCCATTATCAGTAGCGAGCCCAGGCCCATCCACATGGTGGATCCCATTCACTTCTCCTCTTGTNGGCCCAGGCCCATCCACATGGTGGATCCCATTCACTTCTCCTCTTGTTTTGTAACCATCGCAGATGTCCTGCTATGCTAGCCAATAAACCTACCAAGTCCTATAAGCGATACAAGCTAGCGTGGGACTCTGGTCTATCCCACTAGGTGCTCAAGCGACCTACCCCATAGCACAACTAGCGGTTGCTACTACAATAGCACCACCTACTGGGTGGTGGACAACACAAGTAGCATCATTCATAGGGGCCACCCCAACGACGCCACCTATGGGTCACGTCGCTACCCTTGCCACGCCACAAATGGGAGTTGCCCCTGCAGCTCCCTAAACATCCACATCATCCCCGGGTCTAGATCAATCATTCCAGCTTATCCAAATCCTCACAAAGGAAATAAAATGCGTCAAGGCTATCGGTTCTGATACGGTACAAGTCATGGACTTCTACCAGGATAATCCCATTAGCTCGACAGTCCCTGCGCTAACGTTACCCCTTGGGATGTCACTTTCCCATTTCACGAAATACAATAGGGAAGGGGATCCCATCGTGCATCTAGTTACGTTTAGGTCTAAGTCCTTTCTTTTGCAACAATGGCCGCATATAGTCATCCGTGTCTTTGCTATGTCTCTGACGGGAAAAGCCCTAGACTGGTACTGTGCGCTTTCACGCTTCTTAATCTCAATCTTGGAGGAGATCCTGACTCAATTCATGATGTGTTTCAAGTAGAACTTGAGAACAGAAGTCACGCTGGATCAGCTAATGAGTGTGAAACAAGACCCATTGGAACCAGTCTAGAAGTTCATACAACGGTGGAGCGCTACCCTTAACAAGATCTGCGAGCCCATCACGGAAGCCCATTTGTTGGCCATTTTTAAGGGTGCAGTAAACGACTTCATCAAGTCTAAACTGTACTATCTCGCTCCTCGCACTCTTAGTCAGGCTTTTGCTTAGACTAAAAGCATACAGGAAGCAGCTGAGGCAAGCAAAGACTCGGCCTATGTCGCATATAAGAATACCTTCACGAAGAAGGATAAAGAAAAGGGTAAGGCTGCAACAGCCACAGTGGCCGCTGTGGTAAATGAAGCTAAGCCCAATAATAACAAGAATAACAAGAAATCGGTTGCACCAGTAACTAACCCCCCACCCAAATAGGGCAATGCAACCCAGTCCTCAATGTTTGCACCCAAAGCATCCGCACTGCCTAAGCCAAACTTTGAGCGTAAAGATCGCTCAAAGTATACCGCATTGCTCATCAAGCCTTCAAAACTTCTGAAATAGTTACTGGTGGTGGGGTACATCCAACACAAGAGGATGTCAGAGGAGGGAGCTAAAAAACATCAACGATATTGCGAACTCCTTAGGAACCCTTCTTTGTTTTTACCCAATGAACCACCAGTTGCTAAGGGTTTCAAGCTAGAGTTGTTTTGTGACTACCATCAATAATGTGGTCACGACACAGATTACTGCATGGCATTAAAAGATGACATCTAGAGAATGATTGATTAAGGGAAACTAGTTCTCGACGAGAGCAACGCAATAGGCCTTAAAAATCAATCTCTCCATGTTCACACGGATCCCCTTAACGCCAATAACATTGGTTACATTATCAACACCATCGGCGTTGACAGTAATCCTAAACTGCCCCAACAGCCGTTTGTGGTCCGTGTGCCTCAACGTAGTGCACCGGCATGACTAGTGGCTAATGAAAACCCGTAGCAACTATTTGTCTTGAGAGTCCCTCCCCGGGCATCCGCCCCTGCACCACCTGTAAACAGAATCACTCCAACGCCTTGCACATTAACATTGTTAGCACCATTTTCATTAGGGGGCTGAGCCACTCAATAGCCCCCACCTCGCATAAGGCAGCTTCACAGCCTTCTCGTCCAAAGAAAAGAAAAGGGCATTTGACAGGTGAGACTTCTATGGAATGTACCACCCCAGTGCTTCCGAGCCTATGCCCTCGCTCGAAAGGGTCTAACCCTAGACTCGAAACTGTCCCTCCTCAGGAAATTCATCTCCTTATGTAACGACGGAAAATGTCAGCAGCTGGAAAATACCAAACAAAATCCCATGTACACAGTTTTAACCATGGATCCGTGCAAGGGCTATGCTGGAAAAACGAATCCGCAGTGCCCTGAACGGTCTTGTCGATCAGACAGGGACTTACTAATCAGTAAACCGATGAATATTACGAATGTGTCGTGGAACGATATGATTCGGCGAGTCGCGAAATGAGAGAAAAGCGATGTAGATGAATGATAACGACGATGATAGCGTCAACACGACAACAGGAATCAGACACGAGAGAAACACGTAATTGCAAGATCTATAGTTTGACAAGGTAAAATGAGTATTTTGTATATTCAAGTTACATTGGGGAGACCTCGACTGTTTTATATAAAGCGAACACAAAGCAACAAGAAACAAGCAANGTTTTATATAAAGCGAACACAAAGCAACAAGAAACAAGCAAACTGTCTGAGCAGAAGTGTAAAATAGAATCCGATCTACCTTGTAGGCTGGAGAAGGAATGCAAGGAAGGTCAAGTTTTAACGTCTATTGATCAACTGCTTTTGATCAATAGAAACTCACAAACCACACCAGATGATGTCTGGATCTCTGATCTGCTCCTTTTGCCTTAGGTAGTCTCTGCTCGGAGCTGCCGACAATCGCCAATGGAGAAAGTTGTGTCTTCACCAAAGGGGAATCGCTCTTACTGCCAATGCTCAAGCCAAGTGTCTCCTGTCTCTGTCTCTCTGTTGTTGTCCTTTTTTTGTCGTCTGTTGCCGTGCTCTTTTCTTCGCCAATTGGGATATTTATAGGTTTGACGATATGTGGAGAAGGCACAGCTGTGATGACACGTGTTTCAAACTTTTCGAAAGATCGCTGACTTGACCATCCTTGTGTTGAAACCCGTATCTACGCACAATACGCGCATCTGCCTATTGTGCGTATGAGTGAAAAATGTGGTCGGACATGTCTCCATTGATTTTGGGCTACATTACGCTCGTACGCATTGCGTCGCGTACAAGAGCGTAATAAAGCACGAAGACAATAGATTCAAGCTGCTTTACGCTCAATTACGCTGCCGTGCGTAGTGAAGCGTAAGCAATGATTATTTTGACGATGACTTACACTGACACGCGTTGCGTTGCGTAACGAGCGTAAAGCGGCCAATATGTAAAGAAAGAAAGGCACTGATCTACTGTGCATCTTTGGTCTCTCTTTGAGTTTTTTCGACGCTCGTTACGCTTTCGTGTGTACTGAGCGTAAACTCGGCCTTGGACAAAAGACTTAGCCAAAATATACGGGAAGTCGCATATTACGCTGCTTAGGCCTTAGGCTTTGCCAAAGCTGCTGAAGTAAGCTGCCTTTGAATGTCGGACTATGTTACGCAAAGCGTCATTATGCTATGCTACATGCTATAGCGTAAATATGGAAACATAGTGAGATGAGAAATCTGCAAAGGGAACCAAAGTCTTCATGCCACGCGCCTCCTTACCTTGCCCTGTCTTGTTCTTCTTTCTGGAATTCTATCATGTATTCGTGCCCGACTCACGAATCTTTGCCTGAGGCCGACATGCAATTTCCACGGTGTTTCAATGGCCCCTCTTTGTTGACGGTTAGAGGGCCTACCTGAAAGACGTCGACAAAGAATGCGAAACACCAGAGAGGTAAAAGCACTAGCAGCGTTTAGCCATGGCTATTCAAGTGTCGCCCTGTCAACATAGAAGAGCAAAGATGGAGGCAGTAGGAGATAGAATGGTACAAGAGGAAACAGGTTTGGGGAAGACTCAAATGAAGCAGGATGGCGGGAGTATGGAATACGCTCATTGAACACACAGAAACATATGCATACTTGTGTTAACAGGAATGCTTTCAGATGAGCATAGCGCATCAGTCTGAGATTTCTCTATTGTAGACTTTAGCAGGAATGCATGCAGAAGGAGCACAACACGTCACTTCTGCGATGTCTCTGCTTATGACACGCAATTGCGTTGCGTCAGTTTATGGACTTGATTGCAATGCNATGCAGAAGGAGCACAACACGTCACTTCTGCGATGTCTCTGCTTATGACACGCAATTGCGTTGCGTCAGTTTATGGACTTGATTGCAATGCGAGTGCGGAAAACAGGTGCTTGCGTATGTAGCTTTTGCATACAGGAAGCAGATGGTAGGTATGAAGCGAAGTAGGAGCTAAAGGTAGGGTTATAAGGTGAAGAGGGATACGCTTCTAAGTAGACAGGCTAACCCGAGCAGCCATTTCAAAATGCTGTTCGTACTTTGCCACTTAGATGAATGCACCTTTGGACGACATCCTTGAAGCGAGTAACCTGCAACCAACGAAGAAAACATAGGATACCATTGCTCGTCGGAACAAAAGGCGAGGTTGTTGAAACGAGTGCCGACAGAGGCGAGATGAAGTAATTCGGCCGTGAAGGAGGAACTGTAGCACGAGGCTAGAGTCTTCAGCCTTGACGCTCAGCCCAGCATATCACCGCCAAAGATCATCAGACTCGGCACACCTGACTGGTTATGTAAAGAACCAGCCAGATGAATCTGTGAAGCCAGGGCCTGATAGCGATGATGAGCGGAGATCCCCAAAGTTGCAATTGATGGAAATGCCTTTGGGGCTCCGGGCGGCAGAACTAACCTCTCAGAGGTACCACCGTTGGAATGGGCGCGGTGACGGTATCTCTGAGGGGTTAGTAGTATGCCCTTCGGCACATCCGAGGAATCAATAGGATGCCGGTGGGGTAGCGACGCTGGGATTGTCCCAGTATCCCATCTCGTTTGACGTGAAGATGTACAGGGATGATTACGCTCGCTTGATTTGCATGGCGGCGGCTTGTAAACCCCAATTTTAAGTCCTAGTAGACTGTTGTTGCTGATTTTAAGTCTTAGCAGACCATGGTCCTAGTTTAGAGTCTGGGTGGACAGACAAATGCTAGTTTTACGTCGTAGCGGACGATGGTGGGGCTGATTTAAGGTCTTAGCAGACCGTGCTGTGGATGTCAGTTTTGTGTCATGACCTAAGGACAATTCTGTGCTGGTTTTATGTCTGAGCAGACGGTTGCTTACCTTTGCCAGTTTTATGTCATGACGGACAGCCGGTGCTAGTTTAGCGTTGTGGCGGACGCGTATAAAAGATGCCAGTTTTTCGTCTTGGCGGACCTGTACAACATTGCCAGTTTTACATCGTAGCGGACGGTTACAACTTGCCAGTTTAGCGTCGTGGCGGACAGCCGGTGTCAGTTTAGCTTCATGGCGGACGTGTGCAAGGAGTGCCAGTTTTATGTCGTAGCGGACGATTGTTGCCAGTTTAACGTCGTGGCGGATGATTGTTGCCAGTTTAACGTAGAAAACTGTAACGACGGAAAATGTCAGCAGCTGGAAAATACCGAACAAAATCCTGTGTACACAGTTCTAACCATGGATCCGCGTGAGGGCTATGCTGGAAAAATGAATCCGTGATGCCCTGAACAATCTTGTCGATCAGATAGGGACTTACTAATCAGTAAACCGATGAAGATTACGAATGTGTCGTGGAACAATATGATTTGGCGAGTCGCGAAATGAAAGAAAAACGATGTAGATGAATGATAACGATGATGATAGTGTCAACATGACAACAGGAATTAGACACGAGAGAAACACGTAATTGCAAGATCTATATTTTGACCAGGGAAAATGAGTATTTTGTATATTCAAGTTACACTGGGGAGACCCCGACTGTTTTGTATAAAGTGAACACAAAGCAACAAGAAACAAGCAAACTGTCTGAGCAGAAGTGCAGAATAGAATCCGATCTACCTTGTAGGCCAGAGAAGGAATGCAAGGAAGGTCAAGTTCTGACGTCTATTGATCAATTGATTCTGATCAATAGAAACTCACAAACCACACCAGATGATGTCTGGATCTCTGATTTGCTCCTTTTGCCTTAGGTTGTCTCTGCTCGAAGCTGCCGATAATCGCCAATGGAGAAAGTTATGTCTTCACCAAAGGGGAATCGCTCTTACTGCCAATGCTCAAGCCAAGTGTCTCCTGTCTCTGTCTCTCTGTTGTTGTCCTTTTTTTGTCGTCTGTTGCCGTGCTCTTTTCTTCGCCAACTGGGATATTTATAGGTTTGACGATATGTGGAGAAGGCACAGCTGTGATGACACGTGTTTCAAACTTTTTGGAAGATTGCTAACTTGACCATCCTTATGTTGAAACCCGTATCTACGCACAATACGTGCATCTGCATATTGTGCATATGAGTGACAAATGTGGGTCGGACATGTCTCCATTGATTTTGGGCTACATTACGCTCGTACGCATTGCATCGCGTACAAGAGCGTAATAAAGCATGAAGATAATAGATTCAAGCTGCTTTACACTCAATTACGCTGCCGTGCGTAGTGAAGCGTAAGCAATGATTATTTTGACGATGACTTATGCTGACACGCGCTGCGTTGCGTAATGAGCGTAAAGCGGCCAATATGTAAAGAAAGAAAGACGCTGATCTACTGTGCATCTTTGGTCTCTCTTTGAGTTTTTTCGACTCTCGTTACGCTTCCATGTGTATTGAGCGTAAACTCGGCCTTGGACAAAAGACTTAGCCAAAATATACGGGAATTCGCATATTACGCTGCTTAGGCCTTAGGCTTTGCCAAAGCTGCTAAAGTAAGCTGCCTTTGAATGTCGGACTATGTTACGCAAAGTGTCATTACGCTATGCTACATGATATAGCGTAAATATGGAAACATAGTGAGATGAGAAATCTACAAAGGGAACCAGAGTCTTGATGCCACACGCCTCCTTGCCTTGCCCTGTCTTGTTCTTCTTTCTGGAATTCTGTCATGTATTTGTGCCTGACTCACAAATCTTTGCCTGAGGCCGATTCGCAATTTCCATGGTGTTTCAATGGCTCCTCTTTGTTGACGGTTAGAGGGCCTGCCCGAAAGACGTCGACAAAGAATGTGAAACACCAGAGAGGGAAAAATACTAGCAGCGTTCAGCCATGGCTATTCAAGTGTTGCCCTGTCAACAGAGAAGAGCAAAGATGGAGGCAGTAGGAGATAGAATGGTACAAGAGGAAAGAGGTTCGGGGAGGACTCAAATGAAGCAGGATGGCGGGAGTATGGAATATGCTCATTGAACACACAGAAACATATGCATACTTGTGTTAACAGGAATGCTTTCAGATGAGCATAGTGCATCAGTCTGAGATTTCTTTGTTGTAGACTTTAGCAGGAATGCGTGCAGAAGGAGCATAGCACGTCACTTCTGCGATGTCTCTGCTTATGACACGCAATTGCGTTGCGTCAGTTTATGGACTTGATTGTAATGTGAGTGTGGAAAACAGGTGCTTGCGTATGTAGCTTTTGTGTACAGGAAGCAGATGGTAGGTATGAAGCGAAGTAGGAGCTAAAGGTAGGGTTATAAGGTGAAGAGGGATATGCTTCTAAGTAGACAGGCTAACCTGAGCAGCCATTTCAAAACACTGTTCGTACTTCGCCACTCAGATGAATGCACCTTTGGACGACGTCCTTGAAGCGAGTAACCTACAACCAATGAAGAAAACATAGGATACCATTGCTCGTCGGAACAAAAGGCAAGGTTGTTGAAACGAGTGCCGACAGAGGTGAGATGAAGTAATCGGGCCGTGAAGGAGGAATTGTAGCACGAGGCCAGAGTCTTCAGCCTTGATGCTCAGCCCAGCATATCACTGCCAAAGATCATCAGACTCGGCACACCTGACTGGTTATGTAAAGAACCAGCCAGATGAATCTGTGAAGCCAGGGCCTGATAGCGATGATGAGCGGAGATCCCCAAAGTCGCAATTGATGGAAATGCCTTTGGGGCTCTGGGCGGCGGAACTAACCTCTCAGAGGTACCATCGCTGGAATGGGCGCGGTGACGATATCTCCGAGGGGTCAGTAGTATGCCCTTCGGCACATTCGAGGAATCAGTAGCATGCCGATGGGGTAGCGACGCTGGGATTGTCCCAGTATCCCACCCCGTTTGACGTGAAGATGCACAAGGATGATTATGCTCACTTGATTTGCATGGCGGCGGCTTGTAAACCCTAGTTTTAAGTCCTGGTAGACTGTCGTTGCTGATTTTAAGTCTCAGCAGACCATGGTCCTAGTTTAGAGTCTAGGCGGACTGACAAATGCTAGTTTTACGTCGTAGCGGATGATGGCGGGGCTGATTTAAGGTCTCAGCAGACCGTGCTGTGGATGTCAGTTTCGTGTCATGACCTAAGGACAATTCTGTGCTAGTTTTATGTCTCAGCAGATGGTTGCTTACCTTTGCCAGTTTTATGTCATGACGGACAACCGGTGCCAGTTTAGCGTCGTGGCGGAGGCATGTAAAAGATGCCAGTTTTTCGTCTTAGCGGACCTATACAACATTGCCAGTTTTACGTTGTAGCGGACAGTTACAACCTGCCAGTTTAGCGTCGTGGCGGATAGCCGGTGCCAGTTTAGCGTCATGGCGGACGCGTGCAAGGAGTGCCAGTTTTACGTCGTAGCAGATGATTGTTGCCAGTTTAACGTCGTGGCGGATGATTGTTGCCATACCTGATATTCACACTGGAGATGCAACTATATGTAATACCGCTTCAGATATATGTGATTGACAGGGTTTGGTAATTGGTTGCCGTTGACATCCGCTAACTTGAATGCTCCGTTGCTGTACGCATCAGTCACTAAGAAAGGACCCTCCCAGTTTGTAGAGAATTTGCCTACTGGTTCGTGAACGGCCTTGAGAACTAAATCCCCTTTCTTGATCGGGCGCTGCTAGAGATTGTGCCGATGCTTTTACCTCTGCTTGTCTTGATACTTTTCGATTGTATCAAGTGTCTGTATCCGCTTCTCTTCTACTGAATCCAAATCCATGATCCGAGACTCGGTGTGTTGAGCCTCATTTATAATTGTGGAGAGGACCATTCTCAGAGAAGGGACTTGCAATTCGAGGGGCAGCACTGCCTCGGATCCATAGACTAGGCTATAGGGTGTACTATCTGTAGCTATCCTACAGGTAGTGTGATATGCCCATAGCACATAGAGGATCTTTTCGTGCCACCGTCTCTTATTACTGTCTAGCATTTTCTTGAGCACATTGATGATGACTTTGTTTGTTGCTTCAGCTTGACCATTCTCTTGTGGGTAATAGGGTGAGGAAAAAGATTGTTTAATGCCAAGGCTATCACAGAAGGATTTGGTCTCTGGACTACTAAACTGTGGCCCATTGTCGGTCATGATAGTCATCGGGAGACCAAATCTGATTACAATGTTATCTAAGATGAAATGGAAAATCTGTTGAGATGTGATCTTCCTTAAAGGAATAGCTTCTACCCACTTCGTGAAGTACTCAATGACGGTGATTATGAAGCTATGACCCGCGGAAGATTTCGGCGTGATGGGACCTATAATGTCTAGTCCCCATCGTTGAAATGACCATGTTATCTGAGTTGTATGTAAGTCTGTAGGTGACACGTGTATAAGATTTGCATGATGCTGGCACGTGTCATAAGTTTTAACCTTTGTCAGGCAATCTTTTTCCATGCGTGGCCAGTAGTACCCTAAGCGGCGGATTTTCGAAGCCATAACCCGAGGTGCTACGTGTCCTCTGCATAATCCCTCATGAACCTCGCTAACGATATGCTTCGTTTGGTCCTTGTTAATGCAAGTAAGCAGCACACCATCAAAAGAGCATCTACAGAGAGTACTGTCTCCTATGATTACGTACTGCCTAGCTCGCTTGCGGATTGCATCCTTCTATGCGCGTGTCAATTCTTGTGGTAACTCGCCATGTAAGAGGTAAGTTTTAATGTTGTCATACCATTTCGGCGTGCTCTCTTCGAGAAGGGAAGATATGTGCGCCGCCTGAACGATAGGACCTGTACAATCTGTTATTAAAGCAGGACAAGTGTCGAGCGGATGTGAGGGCACGTTTAAGGCCAGCGTAGCTAGTGCATCGGCCAGTGTGTTATCAGTACGTGGCACGTGTTGGGCATCGATGGTCGCAAATTTGTTCAGAAGATCTTTAGCCATATCACAGTAGGGCTGTAGATGTACAGCTTTGTAGGTGTAGACTCCTATGATCTAATTAATGACGAGCATCGAATCACCCCTAACTGCCAAGTGTCGAACATCGAGTTCGCTTGTAGCTAGCAATCCCCTGAGGAGCCCCTCGTACTCTGCCACATTATTCATACAGGGGAAGGTCAAGTGATAAGCGTGAAGATGCACATCCTCAGGTGATAGCGTAATAACGGTGGCGGCGCTGCCACCTTTCGTAGTTGAGGCTCCGTCGAAATACAACGTCGCCTCGAGGCCTGTTAAGACAGGGCTTAAACTATGTACATGTTCATCTGAAAACTTAGGCTCTATGGTTGCCTGATTGTCAATAGGTGATGTTACTAACTGGTCAACTATTGCTTGGCCTTTCATAGAAGATTGGCCAACATAATGCAGGTCGAATTCTGCTGTGATAGCCTTCCAGCGAGCTATTCTGCTACTCTCGTATAAATTGTGCGTAATGGTCCTACGGATGTTATTTTTACATATGATGTTAACTTGGCTACGGAAAAGGTAATGTCTACACTTTTTGAGCGTAACTACTAATGCTAAGTAGTTACGCTCTACTTCGTTGTACCTCGTTTCTTATGCATATAGAGCATGACTCAAGTAGTAGATGGGCACTTCCGACCCATCATCCCTCCTTTGACAAAGTAATGCTGCTAATGCTACATCCGAAGTTGCGAGGTAAATGTAAAACGGTAGATCTTTTTGTGGTGAGGAAGGGGCTTTAGTTTTAGAAGAAGAGGCCCCAGCTATTAGAGTGAGCCGCGCACAGACCCCTGTGCGTGAGGAGGCCCCAGCTACTGGAACCGGCGACGCACAGACTCATGTGCGTGAAGAGGAAAAGGAGGCGGAAGACGTTGGCGAAGTCGCCACTATCACTGGAAGAGGTAATAAACGTGTTAGATATTTTACAGAATTCTATTAATAATTAAAGTTTCTAACCTGATTACGCTACAGGAGAAGATGATGTATCCACGTCCATCGCTGTGAGCAGGGCGTGGAGAGATTTTCCTGATAAGTTTACCTTCATGGAAGGCGTTGTCAGTGATATGATCGAGCGCCTCAAGCACGTCGAACTTGGAGCTGGTATGTTATGGCTGTAATAAGTTTATGATATTATACAGTGGTAATGTGTCACCAATATTGATGATTTTTTTTGTTAGGAGCTCGCCTCCGATGGGATCCCACAGAGCCCATTGATTTGGACATAGTGGAGCCTCCATCCGATGGGGCAGTTGTGCCACATCACATTTATGAGGAAATGCGTAAATGTGCGTTACACTCGACACGCTCCTTATGGGAGAGTAGGGGCGTAAATGAAAATCTATGGAAAAGGCTGCAGAGGTCAGAGCGGAGGGTTGAGTCGCTGACCAAAGAGGTCGGAGACCTGAGATCACGGTATGAATTCCTACAGGCGCGGGAGACAGGCGATGAAGACTGGCGTACCGATGTTATCGACTACTCCCGTTATTGGACCGCCATCAAACACAGCGTGCAAACTAGTCGGGCGTTGATAGAGCAGCAGATGCAGATAGAGCTCCTAGCTCAGAAAAGCCAGGATTGGAGGGACTATTGTGCCAGCGTGCAAGAGTGGGGGTAGAAGGAAAAGGACCACAAACATCTGTATAAGCGAGAAAGCATTGCTTATCATAAACTTTATCACGACTCTGCCATTAAGGCTCAATCTCTGGAAGTTTTCCTGGACGTCATCGGAGCTTCAGAAGCCTTCAAGAAGTTCAAAGAGCAGGTGACTATAAGTGCGTCCCCGGAAAGGAAGATGACTCTCCCTGGGGGGCAGACTACAGTCCCTACATTCTTCCCAGACCCAGCTTGCTGGACTGATGTAGAGAAAGGGAAGGTGAAGGCTGGAGCTGCCCTGGGGGATGATGTGTGGTCGGACCTATCTGAGGAGGAAATTATGAAGTGCCTGTGGGCCGGCCTGGACAAGCTTCCCTTTGCTGCAGAAGCAGGGCCATCGCAAGTAAGTTTATGCATGACTAAGTCTACATTTTCTAATTATGTTGTTAAGTCTTATTCTTGCTAACATGTTTTCTGTATCTAGGTGCCAATAAAGGACAAAGAAGACGAGCAAGCCGAGGAGCCAGCACAAGAGGAAGAACGCAACGATGAAGAGCATCCTTCCGTGGAGCTGATACCAAAGCAGGGACCTCATGAAGAGGGGATTCTTCGTGAGAGAATACTCTCTAGGAGAGAAGGCCCGCTAGAGGATGATTTATTAGGACTGGAGCCAGACTTAAGAGATACTGGCGACAGTGGCAGTAGAGGAGATGCGGAATTGTGGTTTACGCATAGTTTAATTGATGTGAAGTCAAGTAGTGTTTTGTGAATGATTGAAAGAGACGCTATAAGACCTGGTGGTTGTTTTAAATATCAATTAATTTGTTTTTCTCTTATGTTTTTATTTGCGAAGCGTGAGCGTAATTATTGGGGATCTTGCCTAAGTTATGCCAATGAAATGGAAGAGCTAGTTTAAGGCCGTTGCGGGCCACTATGAGCGTTTGCGTAATCTGGAAGCTAGTTTAAGGCTGTTGCGGGCCACGGTTAGTTTTAGGTCATTGCAGGCCACAACTAGTTTAAGGCTGTTGCGGGCCCTACGTAATGTAGAAAGCGTAATTGGTGGTAGTGTATATTTTTTGTTGTTTTTGCGTATTTGAGCTAAAGTGATCAAAAGACATGAATGCGTACGTAACAAGGATGTAACAGCGTAAAGAAGGAATGACAAGCATAAACGTTGACAATTTCTATGGCGTAAATATGCATTGAGCGAAAACGAAATACTAATTGTAAACTGCGATAATTATTAACAAACATGCTAATGTGCATAAATGCCGTTCAGTTCAACCACTAATTCGCAATTGTTTCTTAACGGCCTTTACGTCCAGTGCTGCGTAAGGGCGGAGGGGCTTATGGTCTGACTCCTCCACGCTGCCATCCTGAAATGGCAGGTTGGCCTAGGTTGAACTGTCATCATTGGTTTCAGTTTTCAGAGGGATTTGGAGATTGGTCTGATCATCCAAGGCTTCTATCTCTGAACCCCGTTCTTCCTCAATGTTGTTGACAGTTCTAGGTGTGGTTTCATTGCTGCGTATCACGACCTCCCCTCCTGCGTAAGGTAGGTGTATTTCTTGATGTATCGGTGATGAAACCACCCTCAGCTGGGCTAACCAAGACCTCCCTAGGATCAAGTTGAAGCCAGGCATCTCCTCGATGACTAAGAATGTGGCATCCATTGGGAATTGTTTCCCTACCACAAACTCGATACGCACCGTCCCTTTGACTTGAACCCTTGCTCCATTGAATGACTTTATGCAGGTTGTCTTCGTGGGAATGATTTGGTCGACTAGACCCAACCTATCCACGATGGGATAAGGAATGACGTTTGCAGCAACGCCGTCGTCCATAAGTACTCTTCGGATCAGGTACTGTCTAACCCGAATTATGATGAACATGGGTTCAGTGGTCACCTGACCTTTCTCAGGGTCATCTTTGATAGACTTGTCATGAAAGGTCAGTGAGGTGGGCTTGGGTTGCTCAGCTTC
>MNCI01002924.1:91173-181345 GCA_015680685.1 Gnetum montanum
TGAGGCAGAGACGAAGGCGCAGAGGCCAGGGGCCTAGGCTTAGGGAAGCCGAGCGTAGAATGGTCTTTCGTTGCGTTAATAGGTATGTCCTCCCCCTTTCGCTTGGGAGGCGATGGTTGGCTGTTCTGGTTAGAGGTCTGCCCCTGCGTGAGAGGAGCAGCCTATGGTTTTGGTGCCCTGATAATGAAGGGCACCCTAGGCGTGGGTGCGGACGAAGCCGTGGCTTGTCTGTTGCTGCATGACTGAGGGTGTATCTGAGAAGGTGCCTGTATAATGAAGGGCAACCTGGAGATACCACTAGCTGCCGATGGGATGGTTGCCCCCGTTTGTGAGTTGGGAGGCACATGCAAAATAAAAGGCTGTTTTGGCAGTCCCCTCCTCTCACTGTCCGTATTCACCACATTGATTGTATAAGGATTGTCGTTTGCATTCAACGGGTCCTTATATACGTGCAATGTTTGGTTTTCTGGGCGCGTCGGGTTACTGCTGTCTAACTTGAGTAACCATCATCCAACATACGCTGAATGTCGTCTTTCAACGCCTAGCAGTGATCCGTATTATGACCACACAACTGGTGGTAGTCACGGAAACGGTCCAGCCTGAAAGATCTCGGAACTTGTGGTTCGTTAGGTAAGGCTAAAGAAGGGTTCTTCAGCAGTTCACAATGATGTCTGTGACGCTTCAGAGCTTCCTTGGACACCTTCTTAGGTTGAATGTGCCTTGCTCCTAACAGTTGTTTCAATAGTTTTGAATGCTTTATAGGTAGGGCCGCATACTTTGAGCGATCCTTACGCTCAAAGTTTGGTTTTGGCTGGGGGGCCTTTTCAGGAGCTGCCGTGTCTTGGTTGGTTCCTGCACCGACCGTAGCCTCAGGAGGCGCTGTAGGTGCCTTCTTGTTCTTGTTCTTTGCGCCCTCAGTCAGCGTAGCTACTGTCGTTGTCGTTGCCTTGCCTTTATCTTTAGCCTTGTTGTGGGCGTTCCTGTAGGCGACATACGCCGGGTCTTTGCTGGCCTCCGCAACATCTTGGATACTTCTAACTTGAGCGAAGGCCTGATGTAAATAGTTGGGGGAAAGATAATACAGCTTTGACTTAATGAATTCATTGACTGCTCCTTTGAATATAGCAAGTAGATGTGAATCCATGATTGGCTCACGGATTTCATTCAAGGTAGCATTCCAATGCTGTATGAACCTTTGGACTGGTTCGAGCGGGTCTTGTTTCACCCCCATGAGCTGATCCAACGTGACTTCTAGCTTTAAGTTGTGTTTAAAGTGGGTCACAAATTGTGTCAGCAGCTCTTCCAAAGTTGAGATGGAAGAACGAGGGAGGGCCCGGTACCAGTCTAGAGCTTTCCCTGTCAAGGACATAGCAAAGATGCGGATAATCGTGTGTGGCCACTGTTGTAACAACAAGGATTCAGATCTAAAGGTGACCAAATGAGCGTTGGGATCCCCCTCCCCATTATACTTGGTAAAATGAGGCAAGGACATCCCTGTTGGCAATGACAACATAGGGACCACTGAACTGATAGGATCATCTGGATAGAAGTCCATGATCTGAATGGTATCTGAACCAGTGGCTTTGAGACGTCTAACCTCCTCGGTAAGAGTCTGGCTAAGCCGGAAAGCCTGGTCTAGACTTGTTGACGGAGGCGTCTGTGCAGAAGGCATTGGAGGTTGGACTGGGAGGGTGGCACTAGGGAATGGAAACGAAGGAAGAGGTTGGCTAGCAGCTGGTGGGGCAGGGATCCCAGCAGGTAGGGGAGCCTGTGAAGACCACCATCCACCGATTTGCGAAGAGGGGTTAGCTGCCGCCTGCTGCGCGAGATAAGGATGGGGATACTGCAGGACCACCTGTGGAACATGCGTTGCGGGTGCAACTGAGAGTTGCACGCCATACACCACAGACTGGGTATGTTGCGCCGCCGAGTTGGCCCACTGACTTGCGGCAGGCTGTTGGACGTAAGTTTGTGGGTGAACGGTAGTGGTAATCTGTTGAGTTGGAGGGGGCAGAAGTGACAAGGTTTGGATCGGATGAGTTGTGGGCATGGTTTGTGGTTGGATCTGCGGGATGAAATGGGGCGCGGTGGTCGCTGGAACCACCGAAGGAATGTTGAGTACGTGCGGCGATGAAACCGCCCCCGTGTTGTTGTGAGGTATTTGCATTTGCAACCCAGATGGCTGTGCAGTGGCTTGGGGAATGATAGGAAAACACGTCTGTGTGGTCGTGGCTGGGTCAAGAGGAGCGGCCTCTCCGTTGAAAGGAAACAGGGGATTTACGTACGTGTGGGGGCTCAGAGTATGGAACGAATGTTCCGACTGGGCTGCCAATTCATCGTCTTCCTCCTCCCCATTCTAGGGCTCCAGCGTAGCCCGTGAAGCTTGGCCCTTGGCCATGACCAACTGTGTTATAATTTCATGTTGATGTTCAGTCAAAGGGATAATGTCATAGGCTGTTGGAGTGAAATCGTGACCTCCTCGATGGATCATCTCAAAGTTTCTTTTTGCCTCGATCTCGGCTCGGCTAAGGGCAAGCTTTGCCTGGATCTTTACGTAGATGAAGTTGTATTCTTTAGGGGTCACGATCGTAAAAACAGGGTCTTTGCCTTGCAGTCTCAATGACCTATGCGATGGCCCCTACGGTCCTGCTGCACCAAAAGCTGGTCTGGTGACAGCGATGGGGTTCACAGATGTGGCACCCACATCAGCGGTGACCATGGCGGTTGTGGTTGTGTATATGGAATCCATTGATCGAGTGGATTAGCTGGTGACAAATGACTGGATCTAATAAGCGGCTGACAAAAAGACCGCAAATAGGCTTTCTACCCTGTAGGATTCCAAAGGAATCGTTCCTGTGATCGATCTACACCACGTGATTTGCTGTAAACTTCCCTAGAGGTATTACGTTTACGGTTTTGGGTATAAATTGCTAACAGGGCTTCCCGAAAAATACGGATCGAAGCCTAGGCCCTCCTTCTAGCGCTAGAAAACTGTAACGATGGAAAATGTTGGCAGTTGAAAAATACCGAACAAAATCCCGTGTACATAGTTTTAACCACGGATTCGCGCAAGGGCTATGCTGGAAAAACGAATCCGCGGTGCCCTGAATGGTCTTATCGATCAGACAGGGACTTACTAATCAGTAAATCAATGAAGATTACGAATGTGTCGTGGAACGATATGATTCGGCGAGTCGCGAAATGAGAGAAAAGCGATGTAGATGAATGATAACGACGATGATAGCGTCAACACGACAACAGGAATCAGACACGAGAGAAACACATAATTGCAAGATCTATAGTTTGACCAGGGAAAATGAGTATTTTGTATATTCAAGTTACATTGGGGAGACCCCGACTATTTTGTATAAAGCGAACACAAAGCAACAAGAAACAAGCAAATTGTCTGAGCAGAAGTGTAGAATAGAATCCGATCTACCTTGTAGGCCGGAGAAGGAATGCAAGGAAGGTCAAGTTCTGATGTCTATTAATCAACTGCTTCTGATCAATAGAAACTCACAAACCACACCAAATGATGTCTGGATCTCTGATCTGCTCCTTTTGCCTTACATAGTCTCTGCTCGGAGCTACCGATAATCGCCAATGGAGAAAGTTGTGTCTTCACGAAAGGGGAATTGCTCTTACTGCCAATGCTCAAGCCAAGTGTCTCCTGTCTCTGTCTCTCTGTTGTTGTCCTTTTTTTGTCGTCTGTTGCCGTGCTCTTTTCTTTGCCAACTGGGATATTTATAGGTTTGACAATATGTGGAGAAGGCACAGCTGTGATGACACGTGTTTCAAACTTTTCGGAAGATCGCTGACTTGACCATCCTTGTGTTGAAACCTGTATCTACGCACAATACGCGCATCTGCATATTGTGCGTATGAGTGACAAATGTGGGTCGGACATGTCTCCATTGATTTTGGGCTACATTACGCTCGTACGCATTGCGTCGTGTATAAGAGCGTAATAAAGCACGAAGACAATAGATTCAAGCTGCTTTACGCTCAATTATGCTGCTGTGCGTAGTGAAGCGTAAGCAATGATTATTTTGATGATGACTTACGCTGACACATGCTACGTTACATAACGAGCGTAAAGCGGCCAATATGTAAAGAAAGAAAGGCGCTGATCTACTGTGCATCTTTGGTCTCTCTTTGAGTTTTTTCGACGCTCGTTATGCTTCCATGCGTACTGTGCGTAAACTCGGCCTTGGACAAAAGACTTAGCCAAAATATACGGGAAGTCACATATTACGCTGCTTAGGCCTTAGGCTTTGCCAAAGCTACTGAAGTAAGCTACCTTTGAATGTCAGACTATGTTACGCAAAGCGTCATTACGCTATGCTACATGCTATAGCGTAAATATGGAAACATAGTGAGATGAGAAATCTGCAAAGGGAACCAAAGTCTTGATGCCACACACCTCCTTGCCTTGCCCTATCTTGTTCTTCTTTCTGGAATTTTGTCATGTATTCGTGCCCAACTCACAAATCTTTGCCTGAGGCCGACTCGCAATTTCCACGGTGTTTCACCTTGGACGAATGGAAGAGGAGAAAAGTAGTAAATGGGAAGGTGGCCATGACCTTTTAAGTGCTCTCACTTAGGTCAAGTAGGCCCTGAAACAGAAAAATACAACTTTGAGCCTGTATGACCTGATCATGACTTCTACGGCACACAGTGAGGCTTTGGTTCGCATGTTAACGGTAATTCCGGTTGACGAGAACATGCCAGCGGAAGAGAAAGCAATCCACTCGGTCATGCTTCCTTTTGCGCCTGTAGAACCACAATCATCCCAATTAACTTTTTGCGATGACTCCATTAGGGAAGACTCTGAAAAGGGTCAGGTGATGACAACACCTCTTTTCATCACAATCCGGGCTGGTCAACATAAGATCCGGAGGGTACACATTGATGATGGGGTTGCTATGAATGTCATCCCATTCCCTATAGTGGATAAGCTAGGTTTGGTTGACTAGATCATACCCACGACAACCTCATGCTTGAAGTCGTTCAATGGGGCATGGGTCGTAGTGAAAGGCATGGTCCACATTGACTTTGTGGCAGGGGACTAGTTCCCTACAAATGCGATGTTCATCGTGGTCGAAGAGATGCCCGGGTTTAACCTAATCTTGGGGAGGTCATGGCTAGCAGAACTTAGGGCTATCTCTTTGTCCATACATCAAGAAATCCATCTACCCTATGTAAGCAGGGAGGTGGTGATCCATGGTGACAAGGTAGCAACACAAGCCATAAACAACATAGATATGGAACAGGGCTCGAATATTATAACCTCTGAGAACGAGGTGCTTGTCTCTGTAGACATTAACCGTTTAGCAAAAGAGCCGGCCCAACATGCTGGCTCAGAAAATGAAAATGCGTGGGCCGAGTTGCCCTTCCAAGTGGAGGACAATGATACAGACGAATGCCCTGGCAAAGCATCTCGGCCCTACACCTCACCCAACCTGCGATGGGTCAGGAAGTAGTTACGCATAGCGTAGCAACCCCACTGCTCCCTGCCCAGTTGGCATATTTTGTGCATTTACCGCCTTTTTTTTTTTGCATCCATCTATCTACATTAGGTTAGCTTTTCTCTAAACTGTTAGCATATCCTTTTTTTACCACCATGGCCCGAGATGACCTAAAATTATATTGCACCATGGCCCGAAATGGCCTAAAACTATGCTACTATCCCAAGGCCCGAAATGGCCTAAAACTAGTGGTGGCCCGAAATGGCCTAAAACTATGCATGGCCCAAAATGACCTAAAACTACGCATAGCCCAAAATGGCCTAAAACTAATAAACATTAAAAACATAAAAACAAATAACATAGATAACATGTAAGCCAGAATAGCTCCAAACTTATCATGATTCATTTTTCAAATAATGGTTCCACTTTAACAATGTTTGCAATAGTTTGCAAAAAATACAAAAAAATCAAAAGCCCTTGTCATATGTCATCTTCTTCTGCATCATTCCCTTTTGCATCGTTTCCTTCTGGTTCACCTTTCTCTACATTGCCTTCTTCTGCCTCATTGTTTTTGCCCTATGTGTAATGACAGAAAATGTCGGTCGCTGGAAAATACCGAACAGAAATCCGTGTACATAGTCTTAACCACGGATCCGTGTGAGGGCCGTGCTGGAGAAAATGAATCCATGGTGCCCTGAACGGTCTTGTCGATCAGACAGGGACTTACTCAATTAGTAAATTGACGAATATTGCGATAATATGTGCATTATATAGATATTCTGTGAAACAATTTGATTCGATGAATCGTAAAAGGAGTAGAAAACGATGTAAATGAATTGAAATAACGACAACGTCAACGCGACGAGGAGGATCGAATTTAAGAAGGATGCGCAATTCCAAGATCTATGTTTTGACTTGAAGACTGAGAATATTGTATATAAAGTTCCAATGGAAAACTCTGCTTATCTTGTGTGAAGAATACACAAAATTACAAGAAAACTGTTCAACAAGGAGTACAGAATGAAGCTTGGTCTACCTCATAAGCTAGAGATGGGATGCAAGGAAGGTCAAGCCTGGATGTCTATTGATCAACTATTTATGATCAATAAATCTTGCCTGCCAACCACACTAGACGATCTCTCGATCTCTGATTTGCTCCCTTTGCCTTTGGTAGTCTCTACTCAAAGCTGCCAATGATCGCCAATGGAGAGAACTGTATTTTCGCCAAAGGACTGATCGCTCCTGCTGCTAATGCTCAAGCAAATGTCTTCTGTCTCTGCTCAAAAGATGATAGTTACCAAAAAAAAGCCCAAGATGAAGATGATGTCCCCCATCCTTTCTTTCTTTGCCAACTGGAGTATTTATAGGTTCGGTAGTATGTGGAGAAGGCATGGCCCTGATGACACGTGTCTCGAACCTTCAAAATACCATTGACTTGGCAAACTTTATGTTGAAACTGGTCATGTCACATCATGTTTTTTGGGAAAGAGGGAAAAGTACATTGTCAACCACTTTTGTCGAAGCCGCTTCATGATTACGCACAATACGTGTGGATAGCAGGTGCGTATCTGGTACCGCTTTAGTTGACTTTAGGCTGTATTACGCTTGTTTACACTGTGTCACGTGGCAGAGCATAATATGGAAGCAGTTGATTCAAGCTATTTTATGCTCTTTTATGCCGCAAAGTGTAATAGAGCGTAAAAATGGTCAACTTTAGAATAAATTATGCTTGTCTATGCTGTGTAGCGTAATGAGCGTAAAGCGACCAATATGCAAAAAAGGAAGAAATCAATCTGCTACGCTTCCTTGGGTTCTGACTTTGCTTTCCTTGAAGCTCGTTACACTGCTCTACGTAACAGAGCGTAAACTCAGCCCTGAACAAAGGACTTAGCGGAATATGCGACAAGTCTTAGTCCTTAAACTTCGTCCCATTCGCCGAAGTAAGTTACTTTCTGATATCGGGCTATGTTAAACAGAGTTACGCTAAGCGACACTACGCTATGTTGCGTAGTGTAGCATAAAGAGAGAAAACAAAGTAAGGTTGAAATTTGCAAGAAACTTGGAGACTTGATGCTGCGCGCCTCTTTGCCTTGCTCTGTCTTCTGGATTTTTGTCGGAAACTTTTGCTCGAATTGTGAATCTTCGCCTTAGGCCGATTTGCAATTTCTACGGTGTTTCAATGGCCCCTCTTTGTTGACGTTTAGAGGGCTTGCCTGAAAGACGTCGACAAAGAATACGAAACACTGGATGGGTAAAAGTACCAACAACGTTTATCAATGGTTACTCAAGTGCAGCCCTGTCAAAGCAGAAGTGCGAAATGAGGGAAATGGGAGATAAAATGGTACGTGAGGGAATTTGTACAGAGGTAAGAGGAGAGAGGTTCGGGGAAGACTCAAGTGAGGTTCAGGGAAGGCTCAAATGAGGTTCAGGAAAGATGCAAATGCGTGAGTATAGCTTTTTACGCATAAGTACTTAGGCCTTTTCCTGTGATTGCGTTTGCATGGAGTTATGCTGTCATTTTGTAGATGAAGGGGCTTGCATAGATGAATTGTGTTGCGTCTGTGCAGCCTGGATGAGTTGTGTTTCATCCATTTTGTCGACCCACACTTTTTTTTTGTTTTTTTTTGCCGTCCACTAGGCAAGTTGCGTTACGCCGGTTTATGGACTTGATTGTAATGCAGATGCGGATAGCGTATGCTGCGTATTCACATTTTGCGTGAGGGAAACAGATGGAATGGCTAAGGAGGGGAGTAAGAGCTAGAGGTAGGATTATGAGGAAAACAGGGATGCACTCCTGAGTGGATAGGCTAACCTAAGTGGCCATCTCAAAATGTTATCTGTATTTCACCCCTCAGATGAACGCACCTTTGAACGACATCCCCGTAGCAAGTGACCTGCAACCAAAGAAGAAAACAAAGGGTACCATTGTGCAGTCGAATCACCGGAGAGGTTGTTGAAACAAGTACCATTTGGGGCAAGACAGAGTGAGTGGGCCGTGAAGAAGGAATTATAGTAAGAGGCCAGGGTCTTCAACGTTGATGCTCAGCCCAGCATATCGTCGCCAAAGATCATCAGACTCATTGCACCTGACTGGTTACGCAAATAACCAGCTAGGTGAATCTGTGAAGCCAGAGCCTGATAGTGATGATGAGCAGAGATCTCCAAGGTTGTGGTTGATGAGAACTCCTTTAGGGCTCCGGGCGGCGAAACTAACCTCTCAGAGGTGCCACCGCTGAAATGGGTGCAGTGACAGCATCTCTGAGGGGTTAGTAGTATGCCTTTCAGCACATCCGAGGAATCAGCAGAATGCCTGTGAGGTAGCGATGCTAGGGCTGTCCCAACGTCCCACCCTATTTGTTTTGCAGCCGCACATAGACGATTACGCTCGCTTGATTCACGTGTTTGCGGTCTGCAGGTCCCAATTTTAAGTCCTGGTAGATTGCCGTTGTTGGTTTTAAGTCCCAGTAGACCATGGTCCCAATTTAGAGTCTGGGCAGACTGAAAAATGCTAGTTTTACATCGTAGTGGATGGTGGTAGAGCTGATTTATGGTCTCGGCAGACTGTGCTGTG
Source organism: Gnetum montanum (assembly GCA_015680685.1). Taxonomy (NCBI): domain Eukaryota; kingdom Viridiplantae; phylum Streptophyta; class Gnetopsida; order Gnetales; family Gnetaceae; genus Gnetum; species Gnetum montanum. The sequence continues at coordinate 100,213 of MNCI01002924.1, forward strand.
GATGTCAGTTTCATGTCGTGACCCAAGGACAAATCTGTGTTAGTTTCACATCCTAGCAGACGGATACTTACCTGTGCCAGTTTCATGTCATGGCGAACAGCCGGTGCCAGTTTAGCATCATGGTGGACGTGTGCAGGAAATGCCAGTTTTACATCTTGGCGGACCTATACAACATTGCCAGTTTTACGTTGTAGCGGACTGTTGCAACTTGCCAGTTTTACGTCGTGGCGGACGATCGTTGCCAGTTTAGCGTCATGGCAGACGTGTGCAGGAAGTGCTAGTTTTACATCGTAGCGGATGGTTGCAACTTGCCAGTTTTACGTCGTGGCAGACGATCGTTGCCAGTTTAGCGTCGTGGTGGACGCGTGCAGGAAGTGCCAGTTTTACGTCATAGGGGACGGTTGTTGCCAATTTAGCGTCTTGGTGGACACGTGAGGGGAATGCCAGTTTAGCATCGTAGCAGACGGTTGTTGCCAGTTTAGCGTCGTAGTGGATGATTATTGCCATGACTGATGTTAACACTGGATATGCAGCTAGATGTAGTACCGCTTCAGATATATATGGTTCACAGGATTCGGTAACTCATTACTGTTGATATTTGCTAACTTGAATGCACCATTGCCATACACATNTGTTGATATTTGCTAACTTGAATGCACCATTGCCATACACATCAGATACCAAGAAAGGGCCCTCCCAGTTTGCAGAGAACTTGCCTACTGGTTCGTGAATGGCCTTGAGAACCAAATCTCCCTTCTCGATAGGACCCTATTGAAGATTATGACGGTGCTTCAGCCTCTGCTTATCTTGATACTTTTTGATGGTATCAAGTGTCTGTATTCACTTAACCTCTACTGAATCCAAATCTATGATCCGAGACTTGGTGTGTTGAGCCTCATTTATAATCGTGGAGAGGACCATTCGTAGAGAAGGAACTTGTAATTCGAGGGGCAGCACCACCTCGGATCCATGGACTAGGCTATAGGGCGTACTGTCTGTAGTTGTTCTGCATGTGGTACGATACGCCCATAGCACATAGAAGATCTTTTCATGCCACTATCTCTTGTTGCTGTTGAGCATTTTCTTGAGTAAATTGATAATGACTTTATTTGTTGCTTCAGCTTGACCATTCGCTTGCGGGTAATAGGGCGAGGAAAAAGATTGTTTGATACCAAGGTTGTCGCAAAAGGATTTGGTTTCCAGACTGCTAAATTGTGGCCCATTTTCGGTCACGATAGTCGTCGGGAGACCAAATCTAGTTACAATGTTATCTAGAATGAAGTGACAGATCTATTGCGATGTGATCTTTCGCAAAGGGATGGCTTCCACCCACTTCGTGAAGTACTCAGTGGCGGTGATTATGAAGCTATGACCTACGGAAGATTTTGGTGTGATAGGCCCTAGAATGTCTAATCCCCATCGTTGAAAGGGCCATGTTATCTGAGTCGTGTGTAGTTCTGTAGGCGACACATGTATAAGGTTTGCATAACACTGATATGTGTCGCATGTTTTAACCTTCGTAAGACAATATTTTTCTATGTACGGCCAATAATACCCTAAGCGACGAATTTTAGAGGCCATGGCTCGTGGTGCTACGTGTCCTCCGCATAATTCCTCGTGGACCTCGCCGACTATACATTGTGCCTGGTCTTTGTTAACGCAAGTAAGTAGTACTCCATCAAAAGAGCATCTACAGAGGGTACTGTCTCCTATGATGACGTATTGCCTAGCTCGCTTGCGAATAGCGTCTTTCTGCGCGTGTGTTAACTCGTGTGGTGGTTCACCATGCAAGAGGTAAGTTTTAATATTGTCATACCACTCTGGTGTTCTATCCTCGAGCAGTGAAGATATTTGCGCCACCTGAATGATAGGATCTGTACAATCTGTTATTAATGTGGGACAGGTGTTGAACAGGTGCGACGACATGTTTAAAGCTAATGTAGCCAATGCATCGGTTAACGTGTTGTCGTTTCGAGGTACGTGCCGGGCATCGATTGTTGTGAACTATCTCAGAAGATCTTTAGCCATATCGCAGTAGGGCTGTAAATGTGCAGCCTTGTAGGCATAGACTCCTGTGATTTGATTTATAACAAGCATCGAATCACCCCTAATTGCCAGGTGTCGAACATCAAGCTCTTTGGCTGTTAATAATCCCCTGAGGGGTCCCTCGTACTCTATCACATTGTTCGTACAGGGAAAGGTCAAGCGGTAAGCGTGAAGACGCACATCCTCAGGTGATAGCGTAATGACTGTGGCGGCACTGCCGCCTCTAGTGGTTGAAGCTCTGTCAAAATATAATGTTGCTTCGGGGCCTATTAAAATAGGGCTTAAACTATGTACATGCGCATCCGGAAATTCAGGCTTTATGGTTGCCTAACTGTCAATAGGTGATGTTATTAGCTGGTCAGCTGTTGCTTGGCCTTTCATAGAAGATTGACTAATATAATGCAGGTCGAATTCTGCCGTGATAGCTTTCCAATGAGCTATTGTACTACTTTCGTACAGATTATGCATAATAGCCCTAAGGATGTTATTTTTGTAGATTATGTTGACCTGGCTACGAAAGAGATAATGTCTGCACTTTTTAAGCGTAAACATTAATGCTAAGCAATTACGCTCTACTTCATTATGCCTTGTTTCATACGCACATAGAGCATGACTCAAGTAATATATGGGTACTTCTGACCCATCATCTCTCTTTTGACAGAGTAATGCAGCTAAGGCTACGTCTGATGTTGTGAGGTAAATGTAAAATGGTTGATCCCTTTGTGGCAGAAATACTATTGGCAAGCATTGAAGTTCTTGCTTCAAGTTGTCAAACGCACGCTGACAATCATCTGTCCATTTATCAGATGCTGCATAGGGTGTAATTTATCGGTTAATCTCGAAATGAACCGCCTGATAAACTGTAACCTCCCTTGTAACCCGCGTAATTGCTTGAGGTTTGTAGGGGGTGTCTATTCAACAATGGCTTTGACTTTGTCAGGGTCTACTCGTATACCAGTTTCCGATACACAAACCCTAGCATGCGTCCGATTTTAACTCCGAATATGCACTTCTTTGGGTTTAGCTGGAGATCGTACTTAGAGCATCTTTTAAGGACTAACTCTAGGTCCTCCGAATAATCTTCTGGCTTTATAGACTTAACAGCTATATCGTCAACATAATCATTCAGTCTCCCTGGGAGGTAATCGCTAAAGATATATGTCATAGCTCGTTGATACGTAGCTCCGACATTTTTTAAATCAAAAGGCATCATGGTGTAACAAAAGGTCCCCCAGGGTGTCATAAAGGTAGTTGTCAGCTGGTGTTCTGGGTTGATGCGTATTTGATTGTAGCCTGAGAAGCCATCCATGAAGGACAAAAGCACATGCCCAGCGGTTGTATCCACTAGTTGGTTGATACTCGGTAATGAGAAATTATCCTTGATTGTAGCTTTATTCAAGTCTTGGAAGTTTATGCAGATGCGTATCCCTCTGGTCTTTTTGGGGACAACTACAATGTTAGATACCCAATCTGAGTAATCGACCGCGCGAATAAAATCAGCCTGGTATAGTTTAGTGATCTCATCACATACTGCTAGCGCGACTTTTGGCTTAATTTTTCGTGCTTTTTATCTAACTGCTTTGACATGGGGATCTAGAATTATGTTATGCTGTATTAATCTTGGGTCTAGTCCCGACATATCTTCGTATGACCATGCAAACACTGTGATGTTGTTCTGGAGGACCTGCTTTATGTTATCATGTACCTTTTGGTCTAGTAAAGAACTAACCTTAAGAGTTTTAGTCTCACCTTTATGCGTAACCACAGAGACCTCGTTAAGGGGATCTTCGGTTACATCTCCAGCTTCCATATCTAGCGTGCGCGTCGATTGTTCTGGCCAATCTAGAGATGTTTCTGATGTGGCTATGGTTGCGTCATCGAGGGCAAGGTTAGTTTCTACTAGCGTGGGATCAAATTGTCTAATGATTTCCCCTTGGGGGCCTATTAAAAATAGGAGTGTAGATAAAGTTTCGTCCATTTGCCAATTACCCTGCAAAATTATCAAATATGAAAGTAATTAGAAAGTTGCTAAGTTAAGTACCGTAAGTATTTAGTATATAACGCTTGGTTTAGTCTAAAAAGAAAAAGGATGTGATGTGACGTTGCTGAGTGTGAGAAGCTAACTGAATTTTGAACATTGTAAATAGTCTGTAATTAATGCGACCTGATTACGAGGAGATAAGATGCAGTAGTTTAAGGTCGTTTCGGACTGTAATGCATGCGATATCTGTCGCAATTAATGTCGGGTTCTAGCTCATACTAACACCAGCATTTGGGCAAGTTTCGCTTAAATCGGGTGTCAAGTTGGTTAGTTTCACATATAAGTATGCAGTTCGTATCGAAAACAGGCTGTTGGCTATCGCAAATTTGAATTCTCAGCTATCACAGAGAGAAGGAGAAAGAGCAAAACATTGCAGCATGTTATTTGTGAAGGTGTTTAGGACTACAACAATGGCGTCGAAATTCAGAGGAAAGAATACCAAGTTGGCTAAAATCGACGAAGTACAAGGGAGCCTGCAGCGTGCTTCACCGGCCTTGGTCGAAGTGAGAGATGTCACTCCCTTGAATCGGTAGGCTATTCCTTACTTACTTGTATTGCTTCCTATGATACGCTTTCTTTTTTTTTGTGTTTATCTTTTTGCGTCCTCTACGTAAACTAGAGTTTTAGGCTGTAGACCTCGTATTGAAGTGAGGGTTTAGACAACAGTATTGCATTTATCGCCGTTGTCTGAGACAGACCTTGTACTATTACAAGGGTTTCGGTGATTTCGGCTATATGGCTAAAGCGTAATTTTGTAAATTTTCCTATAGTTTAAGCATGCAATCGGAATTTAGATGGTAATGTGTTTATTTTCTGTACAGTATCATGGTGAAACCTGTCCTAAAAGTTTTGGATATAGTTGGGGTTTTATGTTGTATAAACCCTATTGTACCCAATGTTCCTCCCCCTCAGACTTGGTTGCAGGGGAAGGCCATATGGTTTCGGAAGGGTGCACTAGAGTTTTTGCAGTTTTTGCTGCGTAACTACAGTATTATTGTGTGGTCGCATCTGTCGGGTGATGTGGCCAGAGCTATTTTGGAACATCTATTAGTGGGTTCTACGCAGGGCGTCCTAGCTTTCCTGATAGACGGGGCTATTGATACTGGGTGTTCCCAAGACCGCGAACTTAACGCCAGAGGATTGAGGCGCTTAAGTTGGATCTGGGAGATGCCTAGATTTAGCTGTTATCATGCGTATAATACCTTGTTCATGGCTCATCATGTCTTGACTTACTTTCAGAATCCACCAGGCACAGTGTATTATTTGGGCGTGTAAGTTATTTTACTGGCAATATTGTCCATATGTTTCTAATGTCTGAATTTGCAAAGCGTAGGATAGTAATGTATTATATGATACAGGTTTTTCATCAACGAAAATGGGTTAGTAAGCAATAATGATACATTGTCTTGGACCAAAACGACAATAAAGGAGTTTACGTCCACCAGCAACGTACGCGCTGGTGTAATGGGGCAAATGGCTTTCGACATTCATGAGTATCCTACCCGTTATGCTGATTCCTTCAAAAATTGTCAGAATCTCGGGTGGTTACATGAGGAATGGACTTTGAACCCATACCTCACCCTCGCGGATGTGCAAAGGAAGCTCCCTCCATTTCCTTTGCCATTTGGACCTGGTAAGGTTTTGTTGCTGCTACAGGATATACATTTTTTTGTTTTGAAATGTTGCGTAACAGTGTTTTCGCTATCTTGACATGTGCCTTGTATTATCAGTCAGGGAATCCTGGGAGATTACCATCACGATTTCCGACCGCGAGGCGAACACCCTCTTTTTCCGTTATGGCAACATAAAGGAGGCACAACGCTGGCTTGGCCACGTGGCGGCCCCAATTGCGTTGGTCACCAAGCTGCGGGAAGCAAGGTTGATGCACTTATTCCTGGCCGTAATCCCTGATGTCCCCATAAGTGAAATGTTGACCTTGGTTAACTCCTTCAACGAGGGAGCTGAGCGTTTTTACACGTGTGTGCGTCACATACATGTAAACTTTGATATTGACGCTCAACTATTTACTGACCTCTTCGATGTCCCCTCTGATGGTCTTCCCATAGAGGAAAAATTGAGGAGAAGCGTCAAATGTCAGGAAGAGCTGGAGGAGTGGTTGGGGACCAAGAAGGAAACCAAGGGGATCCCTTGTGAAAAGATCGACTTAGAGGTCACCAAGACTATTTATCCCCTCTTCCGAGCCCGAGCTTTCCCCAAAATAGTCTCGCAGGGGAAGTTCTTTACTATAGAACATGCCCGTATTATGCGAGAGAAGATGGAGGAAGGGACCCAATTCGACTGGGCAAGCTATTTCACTGAGGGGTTACGCATTGAAATGGTGAGGCTCCACCAAAAGCTCGAGTCGCATTTCAGTGTGTACTTCGCCTTCTTCATAGCTTGCCTCCGGCGTTTTGCCAAATTTTTGGTTGTCCAGAGGAATGAGGTCTGGGTTCTACAAGACCGGGACCAGTTATCCAAACCTTGGATTTCTCATATCTTCGGCACTACCTGGGCATAGGATCCTCCGAAGGGAATTGGGGAGTCGCTGTCTATAATGACTAGGGATTTTGACGGCACCTCGAATGCGGGGCCCTGATAGTGTAGCTAGGGTGCTTCCCACTTACACTGGTGATGCGTCACGAGGGAAGCGTCTGGCTGCAGAGATAGTAGATGCCTCGGTTCAGCGTAAAAGGCCTCACCTAACCGAGTCGCCTGCGGAACCAGCGGTGAGCACAGACAGAACTATGCAAGTCAGAGTTTAGCGGAGTAAACCTCTGCTTGGTAAGCGTAAAGACATAGTGAAAATTATGGCAATTATTGTATTACATAGCTTTATTTAGGGTATTCTGAATTATTGAAATGTGTTACATGGCATAAATAGGGAGACCTACAGAGCGGTTGACCCCTGAAACAGAAGTAGTGGTATTATGGCGTGGGGAAGTGGCCCTAGTTTTGGAAGAGGAGGCCCCGGCTGTTAGAATAAGTGATGCATCGACCCTTGTGCGTGAGGAGAGAGAGGAGGCAGAAAACGTTGACGCACTCCCCACTGCAACAGGCAGAGGTCAGTGTATTAGAATTTTTTAGGAATTCTGTTAATAACTAGAAATTTTGACTTAATTACGCTACAGATGAACAAGGCGCATCCCCGTCCGTCGTTGTCAGCAGAGTGTGGGGGGAATTCCCTGATAAGTTTGCCTTCATGGAAGGTGTTGTCAGTGATATGATCGAGCACCTTGAGCGCGTGGACCCTGGGGTTGGTATGTTACCGCTATAATACGCTTATTTTATTATAAGTTTATAATGTTTATTTACATTTGATAATATTTGTTGTTAGGAGCTCGCCTTCGATGGGACCCTACGGAGCCCATTGACCTGGACACAGTCGAACCTTCACCGGACGGCGCAGTTGTGGCACGCAACATTTACTAGGAAATGCGTAAATGTGCATTACGCTTGACTCGCTCCTTGTGGGAGAGTCAAAACGTCAATGAAGACCTCTGGAAGAAGCTGTAGAGGTCAGAGAAGGAAAGGATGTCTCTGACCAAAGAGGTCGGAGACTTAAAATCACAGTGTGAATTCTTGCAGGCATGAGGAATGGGTGAAGAGGACTGGCGGACGGCTGTTATCAACTACGCTCGTTACTGGACCGCAGTTAGAAACAGCATTCAAACCAGTCGGGAATTGGTGGAGTAAAGGATGCAAATAGAGCTCTTGGCCCAGAAGAACCAGGACTGGAAGGACTTTTGCGCAAGCGTCCAAGAGTGGGGGCAGAAAGAAAAAGATCACAAGCATCTGTATAAGTGAGAAAGTCTCGCTTATCGTCAGCACTATCGAGATTTTGCCATTGAAGCTCAATCCTTGCGGGTGTTCCTCGATGTCATTGGTGCATCTAAGGCCTTCAAGAAGTTCTAGGAGCAGGTGACGGTAAGCACGTCCCCGGAAAGGGAAATTACTCTTCCCGGGGAAGAGACTACAGTCCCCACCTTCTTCCCTGAACCACCCCAATGGACTAGCATGGAGAAAGGGAAAGTGAAGGATGGAACTATTCTGGGGGATGGAGTTTGGTCTGAGCTAACCGAAGACGAAATTATGCAACGCCTGCGGGTCAGTTTAGACCAACTCCCCTTTGTTGCGGATGCAGGACCATCGCGAGTAAGTTTGAATGTTATTGAATTTAAATTTTCTGATTTGTTTTATCATGGTTTTTGCTTATGTATTTATTGTATGTAGGTACAAGGAGTGGATGAAGAAGGTGAACAGGATGAGGAGCGTGTTCAGGAAGAAGAACGTAATGACGCAGACCGTCCTCTTGGGGAGCCAGTGTTAGTGCAAGAACCCCGTGAAGATGACATTCCTCACGAAGGAACACTCTCTAAAAAGGACGGCCCACTCGAGGACGATTTTTTAGGCTTAGAGAGTATACTTAAGGGATACTGGTGACAGTGGTACTAGGGGGGATGGGTAATTGTGATTTACGCATGATTTTATTGATGAAATTGAACAATGGTAATATGAATGCTGGTGAGATTACTCATGAGATTTTGTTTATGGTTTTTTTAATTTATGTTATGTTTAACTTTATGTCTTCATTTATATAAAGCATAAAGAAAATTTTTAAAGACTTTGGATAGGTTGCGTTATTATGACTGTNGTAAAGAAAATTTTTAAAGACTTTGGATAGGTTGCGTTATTATGACTGTAGAATGGAGTAGCTAGTTTAAGGCCATCGCGGGCCATCACATAACATTTGCGTAAGATATAAATGAATGAATTTGCTAGTTTTAGGCCATTGCGGGCCATCGCTAGTTTTAGGCTGTTGTGGGCCATCTGCGTACGTCTAGGAGTGTAATTGATAAAAGTGTACATATCTGCGTAATTGTGCTAATATGGCTAATAGAATTCAAGAAGCGTAAATAGCATAAAATGGGGAATGTAAATAGCGTAATGGACAAAAAGCGTAAATACATGTATATTAAAGAGAACTAACAATCAAATTTGATAAGCGTAAATGAAAAACTGGTAAAAATATAACAATGTGCGTAAATACCACTCAGATCAATCGCTAGCCCGCAATTGTTTCTTAATGGCTTTTACGTTCAGTGGTGCGTAAGGGCGAGGAGGTTTATGGCTTGACTCTTCCACATCATCCTCTTCCCCCTAAAATGGTAAGTCGGCCCAGGCCAGGCTGTCATCATTCATTTTGACTTGTTCGGAGATCTGGACATGGGTTTGGTCTTCAGGCATCTTGATCTCTGAACCCCGTTCTTCTTCAATGTTATTGACAGTCCTAGAAGTTATTTCATCACCGTGTATTACTACCTCTCCCCCCGCATAAGGGAGTTGTATCTCTTGGTGTATTGGTGATGAAACTACCCTCAGTTGGGCCAGCCAGTACCTCCCTAGAATCAGGTTGAAACTGGGCATCTCCTCGACAACGAGAAATGTGGCGTTTGTTGGGAATTGGTCTCCTACCACAAAATCGATATGCACTGTCCCCTTGACTTGAACTCATGCCCCATTGAACAACTTTAGGCACGATGTCTTTGTAGGACTGATCTGGTCGACTAGGCCTAACTTATCCACTATAGGATAAGGGATGACATTCGTAGCTGCGCCATCGTCAATGTGCACCCTTCGGATCCGATGTTGATCAACCCAGATGGTGATGAACATGGGTTTTATCGTCACTTGACCTTTCTCGGGATCATCTTTGATGGATTTATCGTGAAAGGTCAAAGGGGTTGGTTTAGGTTGTTCAGTGGCGGGAGGAAGCATGACAACATGTATTGCTTCCTTTCCCGTTGGTAAGCCTTCATCCACAGGTATGGATGTCAACATACAGACCATAGCCTCACGGTGCTTTTGAGATGTCATAAACAAGTCATAGAGACTCAGCATTGTGTTCTTCTATTTTAGAGCCTGCTTGACTTGCTTAAATGCGTTGAGGAGGTTCCATTCTCGGCTAGGTTGCTTATCCCCTCTATCCTCTTCCATTTGCCCTAAGAGATGAATCTCCCGAGGCAGAACAACGTCAGTCGGAGGGTTGTGCTTCTTCTTGCCAAGGGGAGGTGGCTGTGTTTCTATACCCTTGTCCTGCTCATAAGGCACAGACGCAGGGACAGAGGCCAGGGGCTTGGGCTTAGCGAAGCCTAGGGTAGAGTGGTTTTTGGTGGCATTAATTAACGCATCTCCTTCCTTTCTTTTATTTGGTGGCGGTTGGTGGTTTTGGTTAGAAGCTTGCCCCTACGTAAAAGGGGCAACCGGTGGTTTTGGTACCCTAAAGATAAAAGGCACCTTAGGAGTGGGCGCGGACGTGGCCGCATCTTTATCGTTAACATGAGATCAGGTTATGGCTGGAGAGGGTGCCCAAATAACAAAGGGTGGCCTTGAGACGTTGCTAACTGCTGGTGAAGAACTTGCCCCCTGGGGTGAACTGGTAGGTATACGTAAACCAAAGGGTTGTTTAGGCGGTACCTTCCCTTCACTATCCGTATTTACCACATTGATTGTGTATGGTGCGTTATTTGTGTTTAATGGGTCTTTGTACACATGCAACGCCTGGTTTTCGGGACGTGTTGGACTACTTCCATCTAGTTTCAGAGAACCATCGTCAATCATGCGTTGAATGTCGTTCTTCAACACCCAGTAGTAATTGGTATCATGACCACACAACTGATGGTAGTTACAAAAACGGTCCAGCCTAAAAGACTTTAGAATTGGTGGTTCGTTAGGTAGGGCTAAAGATGGATTCTTCAGCAATTCACAATGACGCCTGTGATGCTGCAGAGCTTCTTCGGATACTTTTTTATTCTAAATATATCCTACTCCTAATAACTGTTTCAACAGTTCCGAATGCTTTATAGGCAGGGCTGTATATTTTGAGCAATCTTTACGCTCGAAGTTTGGCTTTGGCTGGGGGGCTTTTCAGGGGCAGGTGTGTCTTGGCCGATGCTGCTTGCACTAGCCGTGGTCTCGGCAGACGCTGTGGGTGCCTTCTTGTTATTCTTGTTTTTGGCACCCTCAGCCAGTGCAACTATTGTCGTCATTGTTGCTTTACCCTTATCTTTACCCTTATTATTGGCATTTTTATAGGCTACATATGCTGGGTCTTTACTAGCCTCAGCAACATCTTGGTTGCTCATGGTTTGGGCAAAAGCCTGACTCAAAGAGCTAGGGGCAAGGTAATACAGTTTAGACTTGATGAAGTCGTTAACTGCTCCTTTGAAAATAGCCAGCAGATGGGCTTCCGCGATAGGCTTATGGATATCATTCAAAGTAGCGCTTCATCATTGTATAAACTTTTGGACTGGTTCAAGTGGATCTTGCTTCACTCTCATGAGTTGATCTAGCATGACTTCTAGATTTAAATTGTACTTAAAGTGAGTCACGAATTGTGTTAGGAGCTCTTCTAAGGTTGAGATGGAAGAGCGAGGGAGCGCTTGATACCAGTCCAAAGCTTTCCCGGCCAGAGACATTGCAAAGACATGGATAATCGTATGAGGCCATTGCTGTAATAACAAGGATTAAGACCTGAAGGTAACAAGGTGAGCATTGGGATCTCCTTCCCCATTATATTTAGTAAAATGGGGCAACGACATTCTTGGAGGTAACGACAGCATAGGAACCACTGGGCTGATAGGATCATCCTGGTAGAAATCCATGATTTGTATCGTATCAGAGCCAGCAGCTTTAAGGCGTCTAACCTCCTCGGTGAGGGTTTGAATAAGTGAAAAAGCTTGATCTAGACTTGGTGATGAAGAAGTCTACGTAGGAGGAGCAGGGGGTTGAACTAAAAGGGTAGTGCCAGGTAATGGGAATGTAGCGATGGCTTGGCTGACAGGTGGTGCAACAAGGACTATCCCCGCGGACGGAGCTGCCTGTGGAAGCCACCACCCACTAGGCTGAGCAGAGAGATTGGCCGCTGCCGGATGTGTAGGATGGAGATTGTAAGGATATTGTGGGTTTATTTGTGGGACATGCGTGGTAGGTGCAGCTAAGGGTTGCACACCGTATAACGTAGATTGGTTATGTGAAATAGGTGAGATCCATTGACCAACCGTGGGTTGTTGAATGGATTGTTGCGATTGAACAGTGTTTGCGATCTGTTGCCTTGCAATGGGTTGTACCAGATTTTGCACCAGGTGGGTTATAGGTGTGGTATGAGGTTGCACGTGGGGAATGAAATGAGGTGCGGTAGATGTAGGTACCACCGAAGGAATACTGATTACACGTGGCAATGAGATTGCCCCCATGTTATTTTGAGATGGTATTTGTACTTGCAAGATTGAGGATTGTGTAGTGGCCTGCGGGATGACAGGAATATGGGTTTGTGTAGTCATGACCGAGTTGAGATGGGAGGCTTCTCCTATGAGAGGAAATAGGGGATTTATGTATGTATGGGGACTAAGGGTATGATATGAATCCGCGTGTTCAGATTGGGCTATGAATTCTTTTTCCTCTTCTTCCCCATTTTGAGGTTCTAGAATGGACCATGTAGTCTGACTCCTAGCCATAACCAGTTGGGTCAGGAGTTCATGATAATGTTTGATCAGGGGGATAATGTCATAGGCGGTAGGGGTGAAATCTTGGCCCCCTCTATGGATCAGCTCAAAATTTCATTTTGCCTCAATCTCGACTGGGCTAAGAGTGAGCTTTGCCTGGATCTTGATGCAAATGAAATTGTACTCTTCTGGAGTCACAACGATGAATGCAGGATCCTTGCCCTATAACCTCAACGAACGACGCGATGGCCCCTGAGGTCCTATGACACCAGAAGTTGGTCCGGTGGTGGCGATGGGATTTACGAATGTGGCACCTGAGTCGGTGGTGATCATAGTGGCAGTGGTTGCATATGCAGAATCCATTTCTCAGAGAGGTTAATGAAAACAAACGACAAGATCTAAAAGGTGACGACCAAACAGAATTATAAATGGGCTTTTTACCCTGTAGGATTCCAAAGGAATCATTGCTGTGACAATCTACATCACACGATTTCATAAACTTCCTTAGAGGTATTACATTTACATTTTTATGGACGTGGGTATGGATCGCTTACAGGGCTACCCGTAAAATACGGATCGGAGCTTCAGGCCCTCCTTCTAGCGCCAGAAAACTATAACGACAGAAAATGTTGGTCGTTGGAAAATACCGAACAGAAATCCATGTACACAGTCTTAACCACGGATCCGTGCGAGGGCCGTGCTGGAGAAAACGAATCTGTGGTGCCCTGAACGGCCTTGTCGATCAGACAAGGACTTACTCAATTAGTAAATTGATGAATATTGCGATAATATGTGCATTATATAGATATTTTGTGAAACAATTTGATTCGATGAATCGTAAAAGGAGTAGAAAACGATGTAAATGAATTGAAATAATGATAACGTCAACACAACAAGGAGGATCAGATTTAAGAAGGATGCGCAATTCCAAGATCTATGTTTTGACTTGAAGACTTAGAATATTGTATATAAAGTTCCAATGGAAAACTCCGCTTATCTTGTGTGAAGCATACACAAAATTACAAGAAAACTGTTCAACAAGGAGTACAAAATGAAGCTTGGTCTACCTCGTAAGCTAGAGATGGGATGCAAGGAAGGTCAAGCCTGGATGTCTATCGATCAACTGTTTCTGATCAATAAATCTTGCCTACCAACCATACCAAACGATCTCTCGATCTCTGATCTGCTCCCTTTACCTTCGGTAGTCTCTGCTCAAAGTTGCCAATGATCACCAATGGAGAGAACTGTATTTTCGCCAAAGGACTGATCGCTCCTGCTACCAATGCTCAAGCAAATGTCTTCTATCTATGTTCAAAAGATGATAGTTGCCGAAAAAAAAGCCCAAGATGAAGATGATCTCCCCCATCCTTTCTTTCTTTGCAAACTGGAGTATTTATAGGTTCGGTAGTACGTGGAGAAGGCACGGCCTTGATGACACGTGTCTCGAACCTTCAAAATACTGTTGACTTGGCAAACTTTATGTTGAAACTGGTCACGTCGCATCACGTTTTTTGGGAAAGAGGGCAAAGTACGCTGCCGAAGCCGCTTCATGATTACGCACAATACGCTCATTAGCATATTGTGCGTGTGGATAGCAGGTGCGTATCTGGTACTGCTTTAGTTGAATTTAGGCTGTATTACGCTCATTTACACTACGTTGTGTGGCAGAGCGTAATATGGAAGCAGTTGATTCAAGCTATTTTATGCTCTTTTACGCCGCAAAGCATAATAGAGCATAAAAATGGTCAACTTTAGAATAAATTACGCTTGTCTACGCTGCGTAGCATAATGAGCATAAAGCGACCAATCTGCAAAAAAGGAAGAAATCAATCTGCTGTGCTTCCTTGGGCTCTGACTTTGCTTTCCTTGAAGCTCGTTACGCTGCTCTGCGTAACGGAGCGTAAACTTAGCCCTGAACAAAGGACTTAGCAGAATATGCAACAAGTCTTAGTCCTTAAACTTCGTCCCATTCGCCGAAGTAAGTTACTTTCTGATATCGGGCTATGTTAAACAGAGTTACGCTGAGCGACACTATGCTATGTTGTGTAGTGTAGCGTAAAGAGAGAAAACAAAGTAAGGTTGAAATTTACAAGAAACTTGGAGACTTGATGCTACGCGCCTCTTTGCCTTGCTCTGTCTTCTAGATTTTTGTTGCAAACTTTCACCCGAATCGTGAATCTTCGCCTTAGGCCGATTCACAATTTCTATGGTGTTTCATTATGAGGGTCCTACTTCTTCACCTGGAATCTGCATCACACAAAAATGAAGTAGTCAGCTAGAGTTACACGTAAACGATAAAACAAAACATAAACTATTGTATTGCAAAAAGTGTCTACCCCGAGGCAGCCCCGTGTCTATCTCGAGGGGTATGCGATCTAATTCGAGCCTGAGGCGATGCCAGACCTCCTCCTCTATGATATCTTCCCAGTGCCTATTGCTTGATTGAACATTTGTAGTAGCTTTCTCCTTTTCGATGGTCATTCATCTCAGTGGTCTCAGAGAAAAGGAGGCAGTGGCAATCTCACCTATGGGTAGATCCACTTCCCATTCAGGGAATTCACTGACCGTCACTTGCTCCATGAACTTGTTGTAAGCCTCAAAAGCACCAATGGTGTCCACGAATGCTTCATAAGTAAATACCTTCATTGAGGCATCCCGGTAGTGTTTGCGATAGATAGCACATTCTAGTTTATACATATGCTTATGGTTTTTCTGGGACTACCCCCACTCGTAAACCCTTGCATTGTAATCTTTCCAGTCTTGGTTCTTTTGAGCCAACAAGTCCATCTGCATCTATTGCTCAATTATCTCCTAGGTGGCCTTGTTGTTGCACCGCACGGTCATCCAGTATTTAGCATAATCTATGATAGCCATGCGCCAACTGCCATCATTGGTATCATGAGCTAGGAGGAACTTGTTCCTAGAACAGAGGTCTCCCACCTCGGTGGTCAGATTGGCCATATCTTTACCCTGCCTCTGGACCCATTTCCACAAGTCTTCGTTCACGTGCCTACACTCCCACAAGGAGTGTGTCGAGTGCAACATGCATTTGCTAGCCTTGTCGTATACATGACGAGGCACCTCAGTCACTTCAGGTGGGAATGTAGGCATGATGTCCACCTTTATTGCCTGTGTCAAGTCCCACTTGAGATGAGAGGCTGTTATCACAAAAAACACATTAGTCACACTAGCATAGCAAAGTTTGGCAACTCAAGAAGTCTAGCGTAGAAAGTTAAAAGCCTAGTGTAGCCACTACACTAACCCACTTCTGGATCGATCTGTCTGAGACGGTTGATCATGTCATCGACGACCCCCTGCATGAACGTAAGCTTGTCAGGGGTCTCGACCCATGGTTCCTGCCGGATCAAGGAAGGTCCTACAGTGTTAACAACGGTGTCTACCATATAACTAAGTGCGTGGGTAATGACTAAGATGGACTACAATAAAACAGGTGAGTAACGCAAGCGACAATATAAAGGCTCCTACCCAGCAAACCCTCGGGGGTGATAGTGGAGGGATCGCCTATCGACATACTGTTGAATATACTGTCAAACTCACTGGCATCTTGTTGTAGCTCCCCTCTTTGCTAGCTTAACACTATAGTAGAGGTTCCTTTCTGATTAGCACGGGCTTCCTCTTTATTCGATGGGGCCTTTCTTTTTAAGGCACCAACATCCTCCTCATCGTCAAAAATGTCCTCCTCGTCTGCGGGAGCATTTTCCTCGATGACGAGAGCCCCTTCCTTTGTGGCAGGGGTTCCTTCCCTCTTGACCAGGGTCCTTTCCCTTGTGGTCGGGGCCCTTGCATCTTTATTAGTCACCCTTGTTTCGGGGGCCAACATCCTCGTCACCTTCTTCTTCTTCTTCCTTTGGTAGCAAAGCATTTTCGCTTTAGCTTGTAGCATGATTAACTTAAAATGGATGCTATGCTATGCTACGCTACCTAGCGTAGTACAACATAGCAGGCATCAATCAAATAAGGAAAAAAAATATGCAAAACGACAAGCATTTACCAATGGGGGATTGTATCCTGCATAGCTTAAACCACAGTGTCTGCCCCTCTTCTTCTTCTGTATGGGGAGTCTCCTCAGTTGGAAGAGGCCTCTTTCGCCACAACTTGGTGACCACTGTCTTTGTGATGAGGCGTTTCCCCTGTGATATGCTACTCATAGTAGTAGGGGGTGCCTCTCCCATGCTGTCCTGGCCATGAAAGTTGTGGGCCACCCGATCCTTAGTCATCATAGAAAATGACTCCCCAATTTCTTCTGGGGGATCCTAAGCTCGGGTGGTTTAGAAGACTTAGCAGATCTATGGCTTGGAAAGCTGGTTATGATCTTGCATAACCTAGAATCCATTCTCATGGACTACCAAGAATTCTACGAAACACCGCAAGCAGGCTATGTAAAAGGCATGGTGCACATTGAAATCGGACTCATGCTTCTTATGAAGCTTGACTATTTCAACTTGTAGGCCTTTACAGAGATGCCTGGCCCAGCTGTAATGGGCCCCCTCTTCCATTACCTCCCACATCATCTAGGATTGTTCAATCTCGATAATATTTCATTGGGAAAGCAGCTGGGGGAAAGCACAAGCATGGAAGATAGGGTAAATGTCTTTGGCTACTTTTGGCTTCGTTTTTTCCATAAGGATCCCCTTTCACCCTTTGGCCACCCCTAGCCACTCCTCAATGTCCCTTTGGTGGTTCGTCTCTTTTTTGGTCTTTGCCCCCACAGGGAGACCATCAGCAGGGACACTGAAGAGGTCTGCAAATAGTTGGTCATTGATTTCAAGGATCACCTGCACACTATGCACACGTGTGTAGAAATGATATGCCTTTTCAGAAAAGGAGTTGGCTAGGGTGAGCATTTCAGTGGCAGGGATGCTTGGGTTCATGGCCAAGAACAAATCCATGAGCCTAGCATCTTGAATGTGGTTGGTCAGCAATTTCGAGGCCCAATTACAAAGCCAGCAATGATCCTCATCTACTTTCCCGTACTTGAAGTAGATGTTGGCCTTATGATGCCCAGAGGTGATCACCGTCACCTCTTCGAACTTCTTCGCAATTGCAACATTTTGCACAAAAAACTTAGACAAAAACAAAAATAGCATAAAAATAGAAGCAACACTTGAACATGCAAGGAATTCATTGTTTAGCTTACCAGGTTTATACGGTGATGGGAATGGTGGAAGATCCACCAATACATCTTCAACGGTGATCGGCTTAAAGGGTGCCCAAGTTCCTATCCAAAAAATCCAACTCCTTGCACCTATTGTAGAGCTGGGAGTACCGGGTTAGGTAGGTTTTGTACTCTCCCTTGCATTGGCCTATCACACCTACATGCATATTCTTAGCGGAAGAAAACTCCCGCAGCGCCATTTGTGCCAAGGTCAACACATCCATGTCACCGTGAAGTCCATCATTGTTGATAAAATACTTGGTAACAAAAACACACTGTTAACATTTGTCTAGCGTAGTAAGTATTGCATAGCGTAGCGGAATATGTCTACAAAACTCACTCGCTGGCACAGTAAATAGTTCCTGGTGGGTTTTGAAAATAAGTTCCCATGTGGCGGGAAATAAACAAAGTGTTATACAGGTGGTAGCAATTGTATTTGGGCATCTCCCAGACCCAAGCCAAATGCCTCAAATTTTTTGGGTGCTGACTGGATCCTTCTCCCTACCTGCTCCTAATTGCACCATTTGTAAAAAATTTCAGAATACCCCAATTTGCCCTAGGCAACAAGGTTTCTGTTATTACGGCTGCTACCTCCTCCGAAAAGTGTGACCAAACGATCACACTGAAGTGCTGAAGGAGAAATTGTAGGAACTCCCATGCACCTTCTCGGAACAAGACTACCTACTGCCCCACACGTGCATGGGGTAGAGGAATGTTGGCCATTGGTTCGCTTATGTAGCATAGGACCCTTACGATTTCTAGGATGATCAAGATCGGCCTTAGCACCATCCTGCATAACACAATTGCAAGTGTTAACGTTATGTTTAAGTGGGGGTTCATATATAGTGTAGTAGATTTAGCAATTAGCAGATAGCATAGCACGATTCTCTCCATGTATGTAGCATAGCAAAAAACAACACAAAGGCAATAGCGTAGCAGAATTAGCTTAGCGTAGCAACAAAAAACTAAACATAAATCTTTTGACAAGAAAGAATTCAATGCGCTGCACTAGTTACAACAAATCCTCTACCTAACAACAATTTGCATTACATCGTGATAGACACGTATTACGCTGTCAAATCACGCACGTGGCCAAACCCTCCTCAGGGTCGTATACTACGTTGTTTGCATGTTGAGTTGTTAAAATCGCCTAAGCTTCTGTGGCAAGCTAGCGACATCAACAACAGTTTAGGCAACACTGCATGCAACCCTTACGTAGCGTTCGTACACCTGTCGCGGCCGAATTAGCAACAGCGACGGTGTACGGCCAAAATTACAATAAAAAAATGATGGAAAAACATAGATTGCAAAAATAAAAATTGTAAAAAACAAAAATAGTGAAAGCAGAAGCAGTAACAGCAACATGAGAAAAATAAAGGAAGCATAGCAGCCTACTGGGCCGATGGTGGTTCCTCTCGCACAGCGATGCGTGCCTATGATACATGCCCCAAGGTGTCCTTCACTTCGTTAACCTTGGTGAGTGCCAAGTATTTGCGTTATTTCCTGAGAGCTATTGTTTTACTTGCCGACTCTTTCTTCGCTGCTACGCTAAATCTCCTTGCTTTCAAATAGCACAATTGCTCTACGCTCTGAATGTGGGCTTTGCGTTGTTATGGCGAAAATGACAAGTTTACCGGGGGTAAACCCCTCTTTAAAGCCAAAATGGTGAAAAGAAACCTATTATTCTCTCTCCCCGATTAATGTGGGGTGTTCCGTACAGCGTAGCATGCCTGCCACGGCATAGCAGCACTATTTGCGTTAAGGTAGGTGGGCCCGATCAAAAGCTTTGACATGCTTCAAACTAGTCGTTTGGCTTCATAAAAATAATATCTCGTTAGCGGTCTACAATTACCTTAAACTAGTAGCTTCGAACTTTTGCATCCTAGCGGTTCGCAAAGACCTTAAACTAGTAATCCTAACTCAAGTAGCTTCGATCTCGTTAGTAGTCCACAAAGACTTTAAACTAATACCTCGTTGTCTCGCTAGGATAGCCTGTTAGCGATTCCGCAAAGACCTTAAACTAACACTTTTGACATAACCCATTGGCAGTCCAAAATGACATTAAACTAGCAATTTTGCATTTTACATCCAGGCGGTCCGCTACGACCTTAAATTGGCAAGTTGCAAATTCTATATCATAATTTGTAATTGTTTCAACCATTTGCATCTCAGTGCTACTTTGCAAATGTTCACTGGTCATAGTTACCACAAACAGGTATCCCTTGACTAGACATTTATCTCATTTTGACAGGTTCAGTGAGAATGGAAATGCATCATGATCTCTCTTCACCTTTAGTTATAGTAGGTCCACACGACGAGCTTTCAAGACAACTGAACCTAGAGTTAATAGACTGGGAATCACCTGCAAATAGCACCATAGCATCCTTGGAAGCATCCCCAGACTGGCCAGAACATCTGGTCTAAGCTCTAGATTTAGAGGCCGGGGATGTAACCGAGGATCCTCTCATTGAAATGCCTGTGACCACATTCAAGGGGGAAGTAAGAACATTAAAACTTAGCTCCCTCCTAGATTCGCAGATGCACAAAGATGTAGCCAAAATTTTGCAAGATAACATTGAAGTCTTCGCGTGGTCATACAATGACATGTCGGGTTTAGATCTGAGGTTGATACAACACAACATTGTCTTAGACCCATGCATGAAAACAGTTAAGTAGAAGGCTCGCAAGGTGAAACCAGAGATTGCACTAGCCGTACGGGATGAAATCACCAAGCTGTATCAGGCAGGTTTCATTCGGGTAGTTGATTTCTTGGAATGGGTGTCCAACATCTTTGTAGTTTCTAAGAAAATGGGAGGAATACGAATCTGTATAGACTTTCGCAATCTGAACAAGGCAACGATCAAAGACAACTTCCCACTACCAAGTATTGATCAACTGATCAACACTATAGTTGGTCATGCTCTATTGTCCTTTATGGATGGTTTCTCCAGCTACAACCAGATTTGCATCAACCCAGAGCATCAGTTAACAACAACCTTCATGAGCCGATGGGGTACCTTTTGTTATACTATGATGCCCTTTGGGCTTAAGAACATCGGAGCAACCTACTAGAGAGCCATGAATTACATCTTTAGCAACTACATCCTAGAGACGCTGAACGACTATGTGGATGACATAGTGGTCAAATCTAAAGAGGCCACTGATCATCCCAACTATCTAGGTGTAGTCCTCAAACATTGCCAGATGCATGATTTATGCCTCAACCCAAAGAAGTGTGTCTTCGGGGTGAGAACCGGACGCATGATAGGGTTTGTGGTATCGGAGGCTAGAATATGGGTGGACCCTGACAAAGTTAAGTCCATCGTTAATCTAGCACCTCCTACAAAACTTAAAAAATTGTGCGGGTTACAAGGTAGGATACAGTTCATCAGAAGGTTTATAGCAAAGTTGACTGACAAGTTACACCCCATGCAACATCTACTAAAGAAGGGGGTTAACTTCGAATGGATGACGCAATGCCAAAAAGCCTTTAATGATATGAAGAAAGAGCTTTTGCACCTCCCAACTGTTTACCCACCACAGAGGGATAAGCCTTTCTTCATCTATCTTGCCACCTTAGATGCGTCTATCACGGCACTGCTATGTCAAAGACGAGACGATGGTTCTAACATTCTAGTGTACTACTTAAGCTATGCACTGATAGCGTATGAGGAAAAATACAATGAGGTGGAGTGAAATTGCCTTACCCTGGTATTTGCATTAAAGAAATGGAGGCATTATCTATTCTGCAGCAAGATTAACATCGTTTGCAAGAGCAATGTACTCCAGGCTATCACAAACAATCTCTATGAAAGTAGCAGGATAGCTTGGTGGAAGGTCATAACAGTGGAATTCGATTTGCATTATGTGAGCTAGTCGTTGACAAAGGGTCAAGCTATAGCAATGCAACTTACGACCTCACCCATCGACGACCAAGCAATCATAGACCCCAAATTCCCTGATGAGCATGTTAGCACTATCAATGCTGTCCGGCCACATCTTGAGGCTACTTTGTATTTTGACGGTGCCTCGACCATGCGAGGGGGTAGTGTAGCTACTGTCATTACATTCCCCTCTAGGGAAATGCAACCTTTTGCTTATCGTTTTACATTCCTTTGTACAAACAACATGGTGGAGTACGAAGGGTTACTCAGGGGTCTCCTAGCAGCCCAAGCATTGAACATTCAACACCTGGCGATTCACGGGGATTCAAAACTCGTTGCGAATCAAATCATTGAGGTCTACACCTATAAAGCTACGCACCTGTAGCCCTACTGTGACCTAGCAAAAAGTCTGCTTAAACAGTTTGCAACAACGGACGTTCAACACGTGGTGTGCAACGAAAACACCATAGCAGATGCCTTGGCCACCCTGGCATTAAATGTGCCACCACACCTATTCGTAAGTTTTCCAACTTCGATTACCAAGTGTATGGAGCCTATCACTTAGGCAGGACACGTAGCCTTTGTTACCGCTGCAGATACCTAGGAGTGGTACTCCAACATTAAAGGCTACCTACAACATGACGAGCCCCCAAGCGGATTGGCATCTACCCAGAGGGATGCGATTCGCAAGCATACTCGGCAATATGTGCTCATGGGAGACAATGCCCTATGCAAGCGTTCCTATGACGGGATATTGATGACATGCATAAATGAGGAGCAAGCGTAGAAGGTAATTAATGAAGTACACGAGGGACTGTGTGGTGGACGCATAACACCTAGGGCCATGGTTGCAAAAATCAGATGCCTAGGGTACTACTGGCCTCACATGGAGCGCGATTATCTAGCCAAAGTCAAGACTTGTGATACATGCCAAAGATACGCAAATCTCATACACGTTTCACCTACAGAGTTACATCCAATTCAGATCACGTGGCCATTCCAACGATGGGGATTAGACATCATAGGATCTATCATGCCTAAGTATTTTGCAGGGCATAGCTTCATCATCACTGCTACCGAGTATTTTACAAAGTGGGTGGAGGCTATTCCCCTGAGAAAAACTACATCCCAGCAGGTTTGCCACTTCATCTTGGAGAACATCATGATAAGGTTTGGGCTTCCCATGACTATTGTGACCAACAACGGGCCATAGTTCAGTAGTGCAGAAACCAAAACCTTCTATAAAAATCTTGGCATCAGGCAATCGTTCTCCTTGCCTTACTACTTGTAGGCAAACGTGCAAGCAGAAGCTACGAACAAGCCCATCATCAACTTTCTCAAGAAAATGCTTAGCAACAGTAAGAGGCGATGGCATGAGCAAATCCTCTATGTGCTCTGGGCCTACAAAATGACATGTAGGACAGCAATGGGTAAGACACCTTATAGTCTTATTTATGGATTTGAAGCGGTTTTACCTCTTGAGTTGTAGGTACCATCACTTCGCATGATCCTGTCGAACATCATGAGTAAAGCCCAGAACAACGAGTCGAGGACCGTTGACCTTGACTCCATAGAGGAAGAGCATGCATAGATACTTGGTCGCATAGAGCATTATCAAAACAAGCAGTGGCATAAACACCATGCAAACTGTCATCAACGGTCAATACAAAAGGGAGACCTTGTTCTCAAGGCTGTCCGCGAGCATGTGAACAAATTCTCAGCAAACTGGGAAGGTCCATTCATGGTCACAAAAGCCTTTGGGAACGGGGCCTTCAAGCTGGCAGACATGGATGGCAACGAGTTTGCAAATTCTGTAAATCATTCATACATCAAGCCATACTACATCTGATGCAGGTGCAAGGTATGCAAACGTCTACTACGATGTAAAACTGGCAAAGGTAAGCGATCATCCGCTATGACGTAAAACTGGAAAAGCTCGTCTAGTACGATGTAAAACTGGCAAAGGCAGTCTGCTATGACTATAAACTAGCACAAATCATCTGCTACGATGTTAAACTGGAATAGAAAATTTGCTATGACTATAAGCTGGCACAGACTATTTGCCATGATGTAAAACTAGCAAAGCACATTCGCTATGATGTTAAATTGGCATCGACGGTCCGCTATGACCTTAAACTGGCCTATCCACCATTCGCTATGATGTTAAATTGGCACTTGCGGTCTGCTGGGACCTTAAACTAGCACAACCACTGTCTGCTATGATGTTATACTAACACTACCATCTACTAGGATCTTAAACTAGCACACCACGGTGTACTGAGACCTTAAACTAGCACATCAAATGGTCTACCAGGACCTTAAACTAGGTTCACGGCACGTCCCCAGCATGCATCACAACTCTACACAACAAGCGAGTGTGCACACCGCCAACACGGGGTGGGACATTGCAGTTCCCGAATGCAATTCCTGAATGTAGTTCACGATGTTAAGAAAACACCCTCAGGAACATATGCAATGCCACTGCTCCTAGAATCTTGCTGATCCTCTGGAGATGTCTTATGATATCTTGTTGACTCTTCGGAGCTATCGCCATCACAGCTTATCGCCGTGGTAGTAGCTTCCCTGGTTAGTGCCTTCTGCTAGAGTTCTAGTAGTATTATGGCCCAGCCATAATATTGTTATCCTCCAGCCCCCTTCATCAGTTGAGCCCAAAAGATGTTTAGCTATTGGATGGCCCATCTCACGGCTGGATTGCATGATGTTTGCCTTTGGCAGGAATTCCTGAGCACTCGCACCACCATAATTCCTAGCTGCCTCGATGCTGACCTCTCCACATGGATGTTGCCAGAACTATTGTTGGCCTTTCTAATTTGGATGTTGAATGGCTCAGCAACAACGTCCATTGTTCCAGTAGCGTTTAAAGCAAGCGAGATCCTTGCCTTCGTTTTGCATCATGGTTGTTTCTTCTCATTTGCTTTCTTTCGTGTTTCCAGGATGTGTATTGGAGAGGTGCATTTCGCCATGGAAGCAGGACACTACGTCGTTCCAAGGTGGTCATCTTGATTAGCTTAGCTACTTCGGAGTGCATATCCTACCCTCCCGTTTAAGCTCCTTTACATCGTTCCTTACACCCGCAACTCTCACTATCACCTCTTTTACGAATTTTTCTCATGCTTGTAAAGCCCTCCCATATGCCCAACTGTAAAGTCCATAATGTGCGTAACATAACTCGCCAAATGGGAAGCATCTGTAGGTAGGTTAAAGCCGCATGTGGATGTAACACAACTCATCATGGGAAAGAAACACCTATCCTGTGACAAGGTTGTTTGCAAATGTAAATGGTAGAACAACAAAAGAAAAGCGTAAAAGAGCAAAAAATCACGCAAAAAAAAGAAAGCATGCCTAAAATGAATGGCACAACAGCTATTTCATAGTAATCCTCTATAAGCATTCCGACGAGAGGTCAAAGGTCAGTAAAAGAAAAGATGACCACACAAAAAACTCCCTCACAAGCATTATGACAAGGGATCCTGCTAAGTTTCGTCTTTACCATTTTCTTGAACCTCCTTCCCCCTTCTTAACCTTTCCATTTTCCCTGCATAACCAATGCAGCACTCTTAAGAATAGTTGAGCAACGTCTTGGCAATTACTAAAAAGCGATGTTAGCATCTTGTCTTTCGCGGTGTTTCGTATTCTTTGTTGACGTCTCTTGGGTCCATCCTCCAGACGTTGACAAAGAGGGGCTAATGAAACACCCTAAAATTTTGAGACTTCACTAGGGTCTTGGAATTCAGGCAAAGGATTTCCACAAGTGCAACGTCATGGTAGCTTGGCAAGGAATGAATGCTCCAAGTTTGGACTATCCAGTTCGGAAAATTTTCTACTTCTAGTGTTGATAGGCCTAATGGACTCTCCAACCTGCCCACCTGGACCATTCACTCAACTGACAGCCTGCTTAGAAACCATCTGTGGGGTTATTGGTGGTGCTTAGGCTGCACAAAATAGTTCAGAAAATGTTCTAGTGAAGAAGCTTGCTACACTACGCTACGCTATGTAGTGTAGCAGGCCTCGGAAGATAGTTGCTCAGGCAACCAAACTGTTGTAAAATAAGATGCTACACTATGCAGTGTAGCATAACGTAGCAAAGGGAAAACAGAAAGGGCCAGCTTACCTAGTAAATCCAATTGCACTTAGCAAGCACTCTGGCCTTCAAAACCAGTTGCCTTATTCAACTTTGAGTCCTTAGCAAAGCTTCTCATCAGAAAGTGGTGGATTAAACAAAAGGCAGGATGCATTGGCTGCTATGCTACATAGCGTAGTGACGATGCAAGGATAGCAAAAGGTGTCTCAAATGCGAGATCAGCAAGTTCGAATTCTCCCCTTTGCAAAAGCAAAAGTCACGGTTGTTAGCATAATCAGAGCTCTAAGCAAGTGTTTGCAATGTCAACACGGTTCGCAAACGAAGTTAGCCGCTATGTTATGCTACGCTACATAGTGTAGCGTAGTGTAGCAGAGATGCAAATTCAACAAAGTGCTTCAAAAGTTGACCTAATGTGCGTCGAAGCTTCCAGCAGATGCAGTTGACTTTAATGTAAATTTATTTTTCAAACTGGTGGCTATGCTGTGCTATGCTACACATAGCGCAACACAACATAGCAAGCGGCTACACCACGTCAACATGCTACGCTACATAGTGTAGCACAATGTAGCAGGCGACTACGCTACTTCAGTGTGCCTCATTCCTTGTTTGCATTTTTGGCATATTTGATTCTAGCATCTCCAGTTTCGACAGCATAATTGAAGCATGAAAGTTCAAAATCAGCTCTGCATGTTCATGCAGTATCGACACGTCATCATTTTGTGGATCTAGGACACGTGTCATCTAAACCTCATTTGTCATGTGCTCCTGGTCCTATAAATACCTAGATGAGCAATGCTCAAAGGGTTGGCAAAAAATTTTAGTAGCAAATAAGGCATCTGTTGACAAACATTTAATTGGCGATTTAGGGTAATTTTGAGCATTGTTGACATTGGTTGGAAAAATTGGCAATCTGTTAGCGAATTTTAGCAGTTGACACTTTTAGCCTTGGCACTTGGCATTAGCTTTCTTGCTTGTTGGCACTTTGTACTGTTGGCTCTTAAGCTTGTACTTGAAAACATAGTTGAGGCATTTTTGAGCATTCTGGTTATCCTTGGATCCTCTATACATCTTCAGCTATGTATGACTTGATATACACTTTCAAGCAAAGAAGAAAATCGAATCCGCGACTTTGCGGTGCTGTATTTTCTTATCCCAGTTATTTTGCTATTTCTTCATTATTATCATTGTTCAACATCATTTTCTTTATCATTGCATTTATCAATCATCGGCTAGATTTCATGTATTTTGTGCTTAAAACAATGTTTACAAAAGGTTA
The DNA here is from genome assembly GCA_015680685.1 of Gnetum montanum. Classification (NCBI taxonomy): domain Eukaryota; kingdom Viridiplantae; phylum Streptophyta; class Gnetopsida; order Gnetales; family Gnetaceae; genus Gnetum; species Gnetum montanum. Next base: position 127,239 of record MNCI01002924.1, read on the forward strand.
AGTGACACCGACTAAGTCCCTGTTTGATCGACCAGACCATTTAGGGTGCCCCACTTTCATTATATCTAGCATAGTCCTCGCATGGACCCAGGGTTAAAACTGTTCGCTTGACGACCTCTCGCTGTTTTCCAGCCACCGTCATTTTTGGTCGGTATAGCAAAGTTCATGGTCACATAGTCTTAACCCTGCTTCTGCATGAGGGCTTGTTGGGAATGGAGGTAGGGTGCCCAAGATGGTCTTGTCAATCAAACTAGGACTTACAAGTGTTACGACAGAATGAGTGTTAAGGCATTAATACAGTGTTTTGTGTCCACGGATGTGAGTGTAGCAAGTGTTTTGCATACAAAAATGAGGGTGTGAATGTGTGAATATGTACTTAAATAGTGAAAAATGTAGATAAAATGCTAAAATACAAGAGAAAATGCTAAAAACATGTAAGATGTAGACAAGAGAGAAAGCAGTACCACCCCAAATGGGGGGAGCGCAGTCAATTACAAGGAAAGTTTAAGAGGTACATGGTGTACAACAAGCGTAACATGTGAGCGTAGTCATAGTCTCAGGGTGTCTGGCCATGAGGAACTGATGTCTACCATAGAGTCTAAGCCTGCTAGGTTGGCTGCCATAGTGTTTTGCAAGTTGAGGTGGTGTACGGTGCACTAAGCGGTGTACAACGGTGTCAAGTGGTGTGCAACGATGTTGTGTTGTCCCAAAGTTCTTCAAAATGCCAAGTATGCTTACGTGTGAGATTACCAAGAATGTTAATGCTGAAATTTTTCAACCCCTAAAATGTGAAGCACTATGGTATTTATAGGATTAGGGTGGTTGTGAATCATGGATTGGGCACCACGTGGCAGAGAGGTAGTTGGGACTACGCTAGCCCCTGACTACCCTCCCTCTAAAGCAAAATGGTATTCTGTTGGTGTGCTCCAGTGGACCCTATGAAACTACCAAACTATGACTATGCTACCAAAATGCCCATGCAAGAACTGAACAGACCACAATGTACTTGAGAATAATGCAAAATAGTGCAGTTTTGAGACTATTCCCTAGGACTACATTGCCCACTCTCTCAAGTGGTATCAAGTGTAGGTACAATTTGGGGGTAAGTGGGGGATGGAAAAGAAAGAAAACTTGTTGATCTTGCTTGTTGAAGGAATGTTGGAGCTAAGATGCAAGTCGATGCTAAGTTTTAGAGGCTTTTGGAGGTAGTTTCGAAAGACTATGCTGACTACGCTCTAGAGCGTAGCCCCAAGAGTTAGGCAAATCTTGCTAGAAAATGATGCTTAGTGCAGGTTACGCTAACTACACTCTAAAGCGTAGTCTCGAAGGTGTGAGCATAGCCTTGACACTTAGAGAAATCTTGCAAAGATGACATGCCCATATAGACTACACTAATTATGCTCTAGAGAATAGTAGGAAGCATAAGCTTAGGAGTTAGAAAATATATCAAACTATTTTGTCCATCCCAACCATGGTCAGTAGCCTCTGGCTTGGCACTTAGGAAAATTTACAAAATTGGTCGTTCTAAGGCTGATTATGCTAACTATGCTCTGAAGTGTAGTCTCGACAAGGTATGCGTAGCTAGGACACTTAGAAAAATTTGCAGCTACTATTGACACTTAGAAAATCTTGCAAATCTACACTGTCCATGTCAACTATGTTGACTATGCTCTGAAACGTAGTCCTAGTAGTGGAAGTGTAGCCTCAACACTTAGAAAAAATATGCCAAGTTTCAACACTTAGCCAAATTTGTAGTTGAGACCAGGGAGCCCAAATTTGGTGGTGTTTCATTGGCCCCTCTTTGTTAACGTCTGGAGGCGTGGCTCGAGAGACATTGACAAAGAACAAAAAACACCATAGCAAGCCCGACACCAACATCGCTCGTCAGTACTCGATCAAATGTTGCTTCACCATGCTCAAGAGTGCCAAGGGTAATGATATGCTAGGGATAAAGGGTGTAGGGAGTGTGTTAAGAGGAAACAAGAGAATGAGATGCAAATAATGCATGTGGTTGTAAGATGTAGAGTTAGCATAGCTGATGGGGATCATGGCACAAAGGTAGCTTGTCACTGAAATAGTGACCTCTCGTCAAAGTACTTGTGAAAGAGTTAGCATCCATGGCACCAGAATGATTTACCATTAAAATTATGACCTCTCATTAGAGTTCTTGTGAGAAGGTTGATGCAGATTCAGGGTTGGACTAGTTGTGAAAGTGTAGCTTTGCTAGTTTGCTTGGGAACTTGTTTTGCCCCAATTTTTTTGACTGCCAGGCAAACCTACTTTGGGTTTTGCACATTGTGATATGCTAGTTGCAGGATGTCTTTCATCAAGTGGGCTATGTGCCACCTAATGGGCTTTGCTTTAGTGCAACTGTGTCGCATATGTAGGACAAGTGTTTCCTCCCTAGGACAAGTTATGTTACATTTGCTTAGGCTTTGACCAGCCCATAGAGGCTTCCCATAAGATGAGTTGCACTACATTTGCTATGGGTTTTGTGCTTGACACAAAGAGGGTGACATGTGCATCAGAGGGGTTGCAAGCTCAACGGTGTAGAGGGAAGTAGGGAAATGCAAGGTAAAACGAGTAAATATGAGTAGGCTAAAGCGAGGTAATAGGGATGTGCACTCTTGAGCGGTTTAGCTAGCCCAATCATGCACATTGGAGCAATGTGGCATCTTGCCATCGCAATGAGATGCATCTTTGCACGATCACCTCTAAGGCTTTGTCCTGCAAACACAATGCATAGAAAATAAGAAAAACAACCACACAACATGAGATGAGAGTAAACTGCTAGCTGGGAGGATGTTGCAAGTGCCATGAGTGCTAGATCAGTTGTACGAGTTTGCAGCACTAGTGTAGGAAAACTAGTGTAGGTGCTAAAGGGAGAGAGTTGCAAAAGCTCCACTGGCGACATCAGAGGTAAGTACTCAAGCAATGGCAAGAGCCTGACAGAGTAGGCGAGATGACTAGGGCCCCAATGCTGCCAGTGCTCCAAAGGGTTATGTTGACCATGAGAGCTCCAAGTAATAATGAAATACCTAAGGCTAATAATGATGTTGGTGTGACCTGGGATTGATATTGTTGGTGACTATGGTAGGAGCTCAGGAAGGTTAGTAAAATGGCCAAAGGCATTTTTGGAGGATCAACAAAATGCCAAGGGTGGTAACATTGCAAATGTTCTACAGGACTCTCTTGACAACATGAACTCCATTTTGGAACTACAATGCCCTGCCCCACCCTGCCCATCAAGGTGTGGATAGATGATGGAAGATTGGAAGTATTCATGCTCGCTTGTTCGTAGCACTATGTGTGTTGAACTATTAACCTAGTTTAAGGTCTTGGTAGATTGTATGCTATGCTAGTTTAGGGTCCTAGCGAACCGTGAACCCCAGTTTAAGATCTTGGCAAACCATAATGTGCTAGTTTATAGTCCTAGTAGACTACTGGGTGCTAGTTTAATGTTGTGGTGAATAGTGGATGTTATGCTAGTTTACTGGCATGATGCAAGGATGAGTTATGTTAGTTTAAGCATCATGGTAGATGAATGCTGTGGGTGCCAGTCTTAGCATCATGACCTAAGGATGGTCTGTGCTAATTTATAGTCATAGCAAACCATTTGTGTTAGTTTATAGTCATAGTGGATTGTTTATGCCAGTTTATAGTCATAGCAGACTATTTGTGCTAGTTTATAATTGTAGCGGACTCTTGCTTAGCCCGCTTTGTCATTAATGCAGCATTGCATACTAGGCATAGAATGGATTCAGATATGAGTGGTTTAATAGATTGGTAAATTTGTTGCCATCATGGTCAGCGAGCTTGAATGCTCCATTGTCATAAGCCTTGATGACTAAGAAAGGCTCTTCCTAGTTGGCTAAGAATTTATCTGTAGGATTGTGAACAGCCTTGAGGACTAGGTCCCCCTCCTTGATTGGGCGTTGATGCTAATTATGATGGTGCTTTTGCCATTGCATTTGTTAGTACCACTTGATTTGACCAAGTGTTTGCATGCACTTCTCCTCTATCGAGTTAAGATCTATGGCCCTCAACTCATTGTTTTGAGTCTTGTCAATGAAGCTTGAGAGGATTATACATAGTGACGAGACCTACAATTCAAGAGGCAAGATGGCTTCAGACCTGTAAACCAAACTGTATGACATCTTACCTATTGTAGTTCATCATGTCATGCAGTAGGCCTAGAGTGCATAGATTAGCTACTCATGCCATTATCATTTGTTGCTATGAAGCATCTTCTTTAAAAGATTTATGATGACCTTATTTGTGGCCTTCTTTTGGCCATTCACTTGTGGGTAGGAAGGTGATGAAAATGAATGTTTGATTTCAAGGCACTTGCAAAAGGCATTAGTCTTAGCACTACTAAACTATAGCTTGTTGTCTATGACAATGGTCATGGGTAAACCAAAATAGAACACTATGTTATCAAGTATGAATTTGCAGATCTACTACGATGGGGTCCTCCTAAGGGGAATAGCTTCAATCCACTTTGTAAAATACTCAGTGGTGGTTATAATGAAACTATGCTCTACGGAGGATGTAGGCATTATTGGTTCTATGATGTCCAACCCTCAATGTTGAAATGGCCATGTGATTTATGTTGTATGTAGTTCAGTGGGTGGCACGTGCATTAAGTTACCATACCATTAACATGTGTCATACGTCTTGACCTTGGAGATGTAATCACTCTCCATGTAAGGCCAATAGTAGCCTAAGCATCTAATCTTTGCCACCATTGCCTTGGGTGCTATGTGGCCTCTGTAGAATCCCTCGTGAACTTGTTCAACGATCATCTGTGCTTCATTGTCGTTAACACATATTAGTAGTATGGCATCGTAGGATCAGTGGCACAAAGTGCTATCACCTATAATGACGTATTTCCATGATTGATTTCACACTACATCCTTTTGGGTAGTGGTTAGATGTTGCAAAGGTTTACCTTGTAGAAGGTATGACTTGATATCGTCATACCACTCTAGTGCATGGATCATGCTTATTATGGTTATGGATGTAATGTCAGTTGTTTGTGTGATAGGTAGAGTGTAATCCACCATAGAGGTGGGCAATGTGTGAAACATTTTAGGTGTAATGCTTAAGGATAATGTAGCTAATATGTTGGTAATGGCATTTTCGTTGTGGGGGATATGCTGAACATCAATAGTTGCAAATTGTTTAAGTAAGTGCTTTACTAGATCAAGTGTTGAGCTTTACAAGTGTAAACCTTTGTGACTTGGTTGATGACTAGTTGCGAGTCTCCTCAGATTGCTAGGTTTTGTATTCTTAAGTTGTGAGCTATTAAGATACCCTGGAGGAGACCTTTGTACTCCGCCACATTGTTAGTGCATGGAAATGCGAAGCGATATGCGAAGGGTCAGATCTCCCTAGAGGGGAATGTGATTACAGTAGTAGAACTACTCCCTTAGGAGGTTGAAGCACCATCGAAGTGTAAGAGTACCTCGAAGTTGTTAAGCACTTGGCTATTGTTAGTGGCATGCTCATATGGAAATTTTAGATCTTTTGTGGAATTCTTAGTCATTGATTGGGGAAGCTGTAAGTTGTGTGACTATTACTTGACCTTTTGTTGATGCTTGTGCAACATAATGTAGGTTAAATTTCATAGTTATTACTTTCCAACATGTAATGCAACTACTTTCATAGATATTTGTTGTAATAGCTTGGAGTACATTGCTCTTGTAGATGATATTTACTTGGCTGTGGAAAAGATAATGGTTCCACTTCTTAAGTGCAAAGACTAAGGTGAGGCAAGTCTTTTTCACATCATCGTACTTTGCTTCATAGGCTACTAATGCATGGCTTAGGTAGTATACTAGGACCTTGGTATCATTGTCTCACTTTTGGCAAAGCAAAGAAGTAATGGACACGTCACAGGTAGCAAAGTAAATGTAGACTGGTTTATCTCCTTATGGAGGATAGACCATTGTAAGTTGAGCCATCTTGTTTAAGGCTGTCAAATGCCACTTGGCATTGAGCTATCCACTCAAAGTGGACTCCCTTTTTGAGCAAGTGCTACATTGGCTGCAACTTGTTGGTCAACTATGCGATAAATCGACATATAAATTGTAATTTGCCTTGTAACCCTCATAGCTCCTTAAGGTTAGCTAGTGGTGCTAAGTTGATAATGGCCTTAACCTTATTAAGGTCTACATGTATGCTTGCTTTGGATACTATGAAACCTAGCATGCAGCCCGTCTTGACACCAAAGACACATTTCTTAGGATTTAGCCTAAGTTCATGCTTCAAGCATCATCTGAGCACAAGGTTTAAGTCATTTGCGTGGTTGTGTGATTTCTTGGATTTAACTACTATATCATCAATGTAATCATTGAGAAGACCTAATAGGTAATTGCTAAAGATGTATGTCATAGCGTGTTGATAAGTTGCTCCTATGTTCTTGAGTTCAAAGTGCATCATGATGTCATAAAAAGTACCCCAAGGGATCATGAAGGTAGTACTAAGCTAGTGCTCTGGGTTGATCCAAATCTAGTTGTACCCCAAGAACCTATCCATAAAGGATAATAGGGCATGACTAGCCATGTTATCGACCAATTGATTAATACTAGGTAATGGGAAGTTGTCTTTAATGGTGGCCCTATTTAGGTCCAAGAAGTCTATGCAAATGTGTATACTTTCATTTTTCTTGGGTACAATGATGATGATGGTGACCTAGTCTATGTAGTCAATGACCTAGATGAAACTAGCTTTAGAGAGCTTGGTGATTTCATCACAGACTACCAACGCGACCTCAAGCCTACCCTTGTTGACCTTTTGCTTAACTAGTTTCATGCTCGGATCAAGAATTATGTTGTGTTATACTATGCAAGGATCTAGGCTTGGTATGTCTTCATAAGACCATGTGAATGCCTTAATATTTTTGTTAAGTAATTTTGTGATGTTTTGGACATGTTGAGGCTCTAACAAAGAACTATGTTTCAATGTTTTTGCCTCACCACTAAATGTTGCTATAGGGACCTCAATGAGGAGATCCTCGATGATGTCACTTGCCTCTAGATCTAGAACCTTAACTAGATGGTTTGGCCAGTGTAGCAGTGCCTCTATAGATGTTATGTATGCATCGTAGGCTATGGGCTCAACATCCAAGCATTAAGAATCAATGCATTATGTAAAAATACCATGTGGCTTGGTGAGGACCAGTAGTGAATGAAGATGCTTGTACGTGGACATGTTGTAAATCTTGCAATAATCCTGCAAAGACAACCATAAAAATGTCAAGCCACACCTATCTTAAGGACAACAATATGCGTAGTTAAAGAAAACAATGTAATAACAATTTTACCTAAATATGCAGATGCAATTTTAAAGGCAAGGGATGCGTGGGCCAGTTTTAGGCCTTGGCAGGCCATGGGGTTGCCAGTTTAAGGTCTTAGTAGACCATTAGGTGCTAGTTTAACATTGTAGCAAATAGTGAAACACCAGTTTAATGTTGTAGCAGATGGTAATATGCAATAAATGAATCATTAAGACAATGTTGGGCATGGTGGAAAAGCAAAATTGGCCTAGGTGCCAACTAGGTGATGAGAAAAATTCAAAATTTTTCTAAGTCTAGAGACTACCAAAAAATATCAAAAAAATTTCTAACTTTGATGACTATGCTCTACTTTGTTGAGTGTAGTCTAAGGTAGGTAAAAATTTAAGTGGTCCCCAAGGGTATATCAACATGTTTTACCCTTGGTAAATTTGCTATTGTCAAAAAGTAAAAATGAACTTTCTAGAGCATAGCATAGTTGTTAGAGCATAGTCGCCAACATGTCTTACTAAAGCAGATGTCAGCACCCTAGCTTGGCCAATGTAAATGAGGGAGAGTGAGTCTTAGAGTGCCTACTATGAACATGCATAGAGGAATGTAGTGCACTGTTGACCACTAGGTACTCCTAATTACGCTCACCTCCTTTTCATTTTTGCCTTTTTTGTGCACCTAGGCATCAAGGTTCAGGTTTTATGGGTGGCACCTTACCTTGGCAGGGGTTGTCACCACCATGTTAGGGGCTGTTGCCACCATGGTTTTTGTGGCTGTTGTGGCCATGTGGGAGTGTGTTGGATAAGGGTTTCATCTCTTCATTTTTCTTTCATTTTTCATGGGTTTCATGAAATGTGGGTGCAGGGGTTTCAGAGGCAGCAAGCTTGCATGCAGCTATGGTTTATTATTTTTATTTCTTGTCTTAAAGAAAAAGTTTAGGTACATAGCAGTGTGCGTAGGGTAAGGGGTTTGGGTTGTAGTGGTTGCAAGGGTGCATAGGGTGATAGATTGAGAGGTCGGTGGTGACCCTAGGGTTGTCACCTATGAAGTTGAGGCTCAGCGAGCCACTACTGCATTTCTCTATGCCCCCCCTCTTTTCTTGATTTTTTACTATGCACGAGGTAGGGGTGGCAATGCCGGCGGTGGCCATGGGTAGCTGCCATGGGGTGAGGGTGCTACCGAGGACTATCATTGTTATTGTTTTCAGTTATTTAAGTGGGGTATAGGGTAATGATGGTGATTGATTGGCAGGTCATGGAGCGGGGAAGCAACAGTAGGGACAAGGATTTCAATGTTTGAATAGTTACCTTTCTTCTCTTTTCTTTTTGAATAATTTTGAGTTGTAGGGCTATGCTCCTAGGGAGCATAGCCAAAAAAAACTTGTGGAAATTCGGGGCTACATTCCCTGGAAGCATAACCAATAGTTAGATTTTTTTATATGAATTTTTCTTGGAGTTTTGGCAGGGGCTACGCTCCTCGAGGAGTGTAATTGATAGTTAGAGCTTTTTTCCATGTTTTTGGACTACATTCTTAGAGGTAGCCCAAAGTTAGAAGTTTTTTTTGGGGCTCTCTAGACTACGCTGTTTGGAGTTAGAAATTTTTTTTGGGAAATTTTGTTAAATGTAAACAATGCTAAAAATTGTGATAATGCCAACCTTATAAACTGAAATAATGCCAAACTACTAGAACATGCAAACTGAGATAATGCAAGACATGCACACATGTGAAACGAAATGCTAATGCTATGCTAACATGTTGTACCTCAATGAGTACTAGGCGCATCAAATGTATATGTTGATGTCCTATACTTGCAGGGCCCAAGGGGCCCTAGGATATGTTTTTTTTCCAAGTTATGCTACATTATGCTAAATTTTTGCTAAATTTCACTAAGTGTAAATTAATGTGTTTTTGCCAAAATGCATCTAATGTGTACTAACACTACGTTTCTTTGCCTTGTAGTTGCAGAGTATTGCTAAAGCCTATTTTGGTCATTGTGGAGCTTGTTAGTATCCTTTGCTACATGAGTGAGCCTGTGCCTAACATGCCTACACTGGATGTGAAGTTGGATCATTAGGTGGTATGGTTTTGGCCAAGGACATTCGAGTTCCTAGCATTCCTACTACAACACTTTAGTGTGATCATGTGTGGTCACACTTAGCAGCAGAGGCTGCACTCGCCATCACTAAGACATTGTTGCTTGGGGCCAACTAGGACATACTAAAGTTCATGTCTGATAAGCCCATGACCAGTGATGATAGAGTAGGTGGTTCAAGGCAAGGCCCTAGGGGCTCTCGTCCCTTATCCAAGATCTAGGGCATGCCAGAGTTTTTCTATTATAGTAGGAGCAATACCCTCTTCATTGATCTACATGTGCATACCATGTTTCAGAACCCACCTAGAACCATATACTGTGCTGCAAGGTAAGTGCTCCTATGATTTTGCATTGTGTTTCTTGCTATTGGCCAATGCTAAATTTGCTAGTTGCTAAGTGCCCATGCTTTATGCTAGATTTAAAGTTGATGATCAGGAGCTCCATGATGAGTCAGAGGCTCTTGCCTTGACCCACACTACCCTAGAGGTGTTCTCCTCTAGTACAAACTTTAGGGAAGCCATACCTAAGCAGGTGGAAGAGGACTAAAAGAAATACTCCACTCGGTACCTGAAGAAGTTTGAGTGGTGTAAGATCCTCGATTAGCTTGATGAGGGGTGGGCTAGTCGCAAGTCCAACTTTGAGGAGTTGGTTGCATCACCACCACCACGTCGCACACCCTTTTTTTGCATAAGTGTTTGTGTGTTTGGATTTTAAGCTTGCTCACATGCACTCATTGATTTGCCTTTACATAATGTTATCATTATTTTGCTCATGTTATAGCTATAGTTGCTTTAGAGGAGGTGATGGTGGTCACCATAGGCCGTAGTGAAGTCACCCTCATAATGAAATATGGTGATGTAGAGGGGGCACAACATTGGTTGTGCCATCAGGCTTCAGAGGAGTTGACTAGTTGTCTCACATGTGCTAGGTTGATGGGCCTTTTCTTGGCCCCTAGCCCAAGCATTTCGATGGCCAAGATGGTCACCATCATTGACTCCTTTAGCAGAGATGCTCGCTGCTTCATCACCTGCATGCATGAAGTGACGGTAGTCCCAAACCTTAGTGATGCTTTCTCTGTTGACCTCTTTGGCCTCCTCTCTGATGGCCTATTGGTAATTAACAAGGCCAATAGAGAGGTGAATCACAAAGGAGAGATTGAGGAGTGGCTGGGAACCATTCGATCTCACAAAGGAATTATGGTTAAAGACGTGTGTACTTGATGTCTGGGTGCTCTACCCTCTTTTTTGTACCCATGCCTTTCCAAAGTTGCTCTCCCAAGGTAAAATCCTTGGGGTGGAGCAAGTGCAGGTTATGAGGAAGGTATTAGAGGAGGGCATGAGGTTTATTTAGGCCTCCTTTCTCACCACCAAATTGCAAGCCAAGACCACGAGACTTCGCTACAATCTCTATGCAAGGTCTCACATGCACTTCAAGTTCTTTGTAGTGTATCTACAAAGGTTCACAAAGTTCTTAGTGGTCTGGGATAGTAGGCATTGGGTAATGCAGGATCGTGAGTAGTTGTCCAAGCATTAGGTCAAACACTTGTTCACCACCACTCGCTTGTAGGATCCCCTAGAAGGGATCGATGAGTTGCATTCGATTATGACCAAAAGTCATCTAGGGAGGTCATGATCACACTATTCCCATGACAACATGGGTGAGTGTGCCCAAACTATTATTGAGAATGTGAACAAGGCCAACTGTTACATTGTGAAGATGGTGGGGCCTTCCAGGGCAAAGATTAAGAGGCCCCATCTAGCAAAGGAGGCTACCCTTGTGGTTGGACATACCCACTCTATGCGCACATGTTGCAGGTTAGTTCATGTGTAGATGCATTTGTTTTTAAATTTTCTATGTTTATAATTTTTTATGTTTGTGAGTTAGGCAAGAGGGCAGCCGAAGCAACGACAATGACAGTGGCAGAGATGGCCCCTTCTTAAGCTGAGGAGGAGGAGGCACCTAGGGAGGAGTTGCACAAGGCCATGGAGGCCTTCTAACAATTTGATGTGGAGGGGCTATTCTAGCTTGATGAGGGTGATTTTGTTAGCCTCTTTAATGGTGTGTAGTTGGGAGATCCCCTTGCTCTCACACCTAAGGGCTTGTTTGGTAAGTGCTTTAAGTTACCATCTATTTTTTCTCCTTTTATATTACATCTTTAGTTGTTTGATTATTGCTAAATATTACATCATGTTGGGTTATAGCCTCAGATGTTCCTGCTAGCGATCTACCACCTGTGCCTATCCATCACATGAAGTCATGGTTAGAGATGCCAAATAAATTCACCTTCATGGAAGGCATAGTTGAGGACATGGTGGAATACATACAGTAGATGGATCTTGAGCTTGGTATGCATGCTGCTTTGCTTATGTTACTTTACCAATTTTATGCTTAGTCGGTGGCTAATGTTGATTTTCTTATTGCATGCCAATAGGTTCTAAGCTTCGCTAGGATCTGAACCAGGTGGCCAAAGTGGATGCCATCCCCGAGAATCCCCTTGAAGTTGAGCAAGTGCCTCATTGTGTGCACGATGTAGCTAGCAAGTGTGCACTTTCTAGTGTGAAAGTGTTATGGAGCTGCAGGTGCTCAAATGAGCACCTTTGGAAATGCATGCATGAGCTTCAAGAGATAGTGGTGAGCCAAAACAAGAAGATCAAGGATCTTTAGTCCCGTTATGACTTCTTGGCTACTCGGGCAGGGGGAGATAGTACATGGTGGACCATAGAGATCGATTATGCCAGATACTAGTTAGTGATCCAGGGCAAGAATGAGGCCACCTAGATGGTCATCAAGCAGAGGCTATAGATGGACCTACTTGCCCAAAAGGGCTAGGAGTGGAAGAGCTTTAGTGATAAGGTGTGCAAATGGAGGCATATGTAGAAGGACCACAAGCACCACTATAAGTGTGAGCAAGATGCATATCTGTAGCAACTCAAGGAAGAGTCTATCAAAGCCCATCACCTTGAGTTATTTATTGAGGTGATTGGCAGGAGTTGGGCTTTTGAGATATTCGCTTGTCACATAGTGGTTAGTGGTTCTCCTGAGTGGGAGATTGCCATGCCTTCAGGGGAGACTTCATCTTTCATCTTTTCTATGCAACTGCTTGCATGGACCATCATGGATGAAGACAAGGCCCTTGTGGGTGTTAACTTCAGTTAAGAAGACTAGATGTGACTATCAAAGATTGAGATCCTCCGATGCTTGGAGAAGGGCCTTGATAAGATACCTCCAAACATGGCTGATGCAGGACCTTCTTAGGTTAGACCTTTATGTTGCTTTTTATGCTTTTTTCTATTAGGTGTATATTGTATATTTGCTTGCAGTTTTATGTTTTTGCTGTTGACAAGAGCCAGGTGATGTTGTAGGCCCTAGTGGCACAATGGAAGAAGAGGAGCCTCCACCTCCACTGAGCGCCACTGGTTGAGCAAACTCTGATGTAGCCTCGTCAATGTTCATTTTTTGGATTTTTGTGTATTTTTGCTATGTAATGTGGATGACATGTACTATTTTATGAGATGTAGTAAATTTTTACTATGTGAAGTGTATGATGAATGGACTTTCGCATTTGTTTGTTATGTTTAATGTTAACAATGCGATGAGTTAATGCGATTAGGCTATAGTAATTATTAGTTTTAGGCCATTTTGGGCCCCAATGATGGTTTAAGGCCATTCCAAGCCATGCATTGAAAGGAAAAGTGTTGCTAGTTTAGGTCATGGAAAGTCATGTAATAGTTTAAGGCCTTTTCAAATAGCAAGATGCTAGTTTGAGGCCATGGTAGGCCATGCTAGTAGTTCTAGGCCATTTCGGGCCATGCGATAAAGAGAGATTTAATCACCAATTTTAGGCCATGGCAGGCCATGCAATAGTTTAAGGCCTTTTCAGGTTGTAGGATGCCAGTTTAAGGCCATGGCAGGCCATGCTTGGTAGTTTTAGGCCATTTCAAGCCACGCATAAGGAAAGAAAGATTGCTAGTTTAAGGCCTTGGTGGGCTGTGACGTTTTGAAATCTTTGAACTTAATGATTTTTATGTGTTTTGCTATTTTTATATGTAGACTAACTACCAATAGGTAATTAAGCAAAAATGTAAACTTAGAAAAAATGCACAAATAGAAGAAATGAACACATGTAAGATAAACAATGCAAAAACATGCTAACGACTAAGATGACATAAAATGCAGTCAAAATGCAAACAAGCAAAGCATGTAGAAGTGAGGCAGGGAGGGACCCAGTGCCTATTGGACTAAGGAAATGCCTTAGTCATGCAGTTGTTTCCTGATCTAATGTGGGTTAGGAGGTGCATAGGGCTCGGAGGGTACGGTTTGGTACTTACCTTAACCTTCGTCAACTATGTCAAAGGGAAATTTTTCCCACAAAGAATCTTCCAAAGGGTTAAGGATTCCCGTTGGCTCTTTGGGTTGGTCTACTTCACATTTTCTACCTTCATCTTTTGTGGGAGGCATGTCATCATGGAACTCCATCTCTAATCCCTATTCAGTGTCAATGTTGTGAATGGTCAGAGGGGCCACATTGTCACCGTGTATGATAACCTCACAACCTTCATACAAAAGGTAGATCTCCTGATGGATTAGGGAGGAGATGGCTTGCAGCTGGGCCAACTAGGGCCTACCCAAGATTAGGTTGAAACCTAGCATCTCCTCAACCACTATGAACTTGGCTATGATGGGAAATTGCTCTCTTGCCACAAAGGCTATTGTGATAGTTCCCCTTATGATAACATGCAATCCATTGAAGGACTTCAAGCATGTTGTCTTTGTTGGTTGGATTTGTTAGCGAGACCAAGCTTATCAATGAACGTGTATGGGATGACATTGGTTGTTGTCCCATTATTGACATGCACCCTGTGGATCCTACATTCTTCCATGAGAATGGTGATAAAAATTGGTGTGGTAATGACTTGACCCTTCTCAGGGTCTAGCTTGATTGCTTCATCATGAAATGCCAAGGTGTTGAACTCGATCCCTATGGGGGAGGAGTCAACATCATAGTGTGAATAGACTATTTGTCCACTAGGATGTCTTCCATAATAGGAATGGAGGTTAACATGCAAACTAATGCTTCATAGTGGGTAGAGGAGATCATTACCAAGTCATATTGGCTTTCATCTCCTCCATGTGGCCTAAGAGATGAATCTCTCATGGAGGGGATTTAGGCCTTACTTGTTTTGCTTGCTTTAGAGCTTTAGTGCTCCATTGCTGGTTGCTTATTGTTGGAGCCTCAATGCTCTGGTGTTCATTGCTAGTTACTATGGCCTCTTCAGTTAGTTGGGCCATTGGTATGGAGGACAAGGGAACAGGCTTTGGTGGGCCTAATGCCCTTTACTCCTAGTGTTGCCTAAGCATTTGATTGGTGAGGTGCTCGTTAGGCCTCCTAGTTTGCCATCTCATTTGTTTGCTAGCATCGCTTGCAAGATGGGGTCTTAGGCAAGCGGTGGTTGATGCATTACCGACCATCAAGCTTCCAATAGGTAGGGAGCCCACACATTGCGGCACCCTTACGACGAAGGGTGTTTGGGCTATTGTAGCTACAACATGTTGGGGAGCCTTGACCACAAAGGGTGTTCTGGGTGCCTAGGGTGGTGCTTTGATGACAAAATAGGTCCTTGAACTGGTTGATGTTGAGAAGGTCCCAATGTTACCAAAGGGCACATGAACCATAAATGACTCTCATGTTATTTTTGCATCGTCATCAATGCTGATGGCATTGATGTTGTACCCCACATCGCTTGCATTGAGAGGGTTCTTGTAAACCCTCATTAATTGGTTCTAAGGGTGCACTGGGTTGGTAGTATCGAGGACCAACTCATCCTTGTTAATCATGAGTTAGATGTCATACTACAAAGCCATGTAGAATTTTGTGTCATGACCTTGCAGTTGGAGATACTAGCAAAATTGGTCCAACTTGAAATGCTTAGAGACTGGGGGTTTATTAGGTAGTGCAGCTAAAGGATTTTTGAGGAGCTCATAATATTGGTCATGTTACTTGCAAGTGTCCTTGGACATTTGCTTGTATTGGATGCATCTAGCATGAAGTAATTGGTCCAACAGCTGTGATTGCTTGATGGGCAACTATGTATATTTTGAGCAATCCTTGCACTTGAAGTTAGGCCTTGTGGTAGTTGGTGTCATGGCTATCGATGATGCAGGCTGATTTTTTATCGCTATGCTAGGGCTAGTTGCCTTGTTATTGTTGGTTAGAGCCTTGGGTGGCTTGGCCATTGGTTTGGCACTGGTTGGCTTAGCCTCATTGGCCACCATTGCAATAGTTGTAGTTACTTTCTTGCCTTTGTTCTTATTTTTCTTCTTCTTTAGATATAGGTTTTTGTAGGCCATGTAGGCTAGATCTTTGTTGGCCTTCACTACATCTTGAATGCTCTTAG
The DNA here is from genome assembly GCA_015680685.1 of Gnetum montanum. Lineage (NCBI taxonomy): Eukaryota > Viridiplantae > Streptophyta > Gnetopsida > Gnetales > Gnetaceae > Gnetum > Gnetum montanum. The sequence goes on from MNCI01002924.1 coordinate 143,014, forward strand.
TTTATGAAAATGCTTGACTCAGGGATTATGGAGCAAGACAATACAATTTCAACTTGATGAAGTCATGTACTATGCCTTTGAAAATGGCCATCAGGTGTTACTCTACAATAGGCTCGCAGATCTCATTGAGCGACATGCTTCATCATTGAATAAATTTTTGCACAAGCTCTAAGTGGTTCTACCTTACTTACATCAATTGATTTAGGGTTCACCTTAGGCTTCAAGTTATACTTGAAGTGAGTGACAAATTGGGTAAGTGATTCCTCCAAAGAAGTGATAGAGGCCCTAGGGAGTGTACAGTACCAATCTAGTGCCTTGCTAGTTAAGAACATGGTGAACACATGGATGATGGCATTCATCCATGCCTACAGTAGGAGGCATTCTAATTGGAAGGTTACCAGATGAATGTTAGGGTCCCCTTCACTGTTTTATTTGGTGAACTATGGGAGCAGGACCCTAGTGGGCAATGACAGCGGTTGAATTATAGGATTGATTAAATCATCCTAGTAAAAGTCCATCACATGAATGGTTTTCGAGGAAGAAACCTTAAGCTGCTTGACCTCTTTGGTAAGGCTTTGGATCAATTGGAATGCTTAATCCAGGCCAGGTGTAGTTGCAGTGTTGGGCTATGTGGGTTGTGCTACATGCTGTGGTTGTTGGATGGCCCATGACCCGACTTCAGGTTGTGTGACCACATATGATGCTTGTTGCATGGGTTGTGCCATGGACATAGCACTTAGGCTCCACCATGGGTTTGTGGGCTGGGTTGTCGTAAAGGATGCCAACATGACAAGGAGGATGAATGACACTTGAGCTACGTACAGCGGGAAAGGAACATGCATGGTGTGCACATAGGGTTGTGTAGACGTAATGATTACTACTACAAAAGGCTTGAAAACCTGAACAAGTTGAAAAGGTTGCGAAGGTTGCACAGGCTATGAAGGGATGGTGAAAGGCATGCTAAAAGGAAGACTAAAAGGCAGAGTAGCATCCTGGTGCATTTGTAACATGTGGTGAGTTGCCACTATAAGTGTTGACCTGGGTGGCGATGTTGGGCTATAGGACTACAGAAAAATGAAAGTAGAAGTTGTCCATTAGAATGAGGCATAGAATGGGTATCATGCTTGCATTGAGCCTCAAACTTGTCTGGCTCCTCCTGGAGGGACTCCTCATAGTCTATCCTTTTCTCATAGCTCATGTTGCAGACAAGGTTGTCTAGCATTCATTGGTAGTCTTTTGTGAGTAGGATAAAGTCAAAGTCAGAAGGGAACCACTCCCTTTCATTATGTTGCATGAGCTCATAACTACGTTTGGCTTCTATTTCTTGGTGGTCTAAGGGTAGACCCACTTGGAGTTTTGCACAAACAAAGTTATACTACTTGTTGTTGAGCACCATGACCTTGGGAGGCAAGTTGCACTACCTAAGAGATTACCTCTATGTTAGGATAGGGCCCCTAGCCCTAGGAAGGTCAATTTGAATTTCCCGCTAAATGAGCTGGAGAACAACCATAGTTGAAGTGGAGGTCGAAGGCTATTTAGGGTTCATGGTATAAGGGAGAATGTTGAGAGTTGCTATTTGCAAAAGGCTGAAAAATGGGTTAAGTGTAGAAACGAAGAAAAATGACTAAGTATAAAATTGCTAAAAAATGACTAAGTATAAAAGTTTAGAGAAAATGGCTAAGTATAAGAATGTAGAAAAATGACTAAGTGTAAATTGCTAAAAAAAATGGTAACTCTAGGACTACGCTTAAAGCTTACTACGCTAACTACGCTAGAGCTAGCTACGCTATGTTGAGAACCTAGAATTTGGTTGAGTGTAAGTTATGTGATTTGGTGTTGTTTAGTGGGGTTCTAGAGGAATCGACAATGGGGTCTAGTCTACACAAATACTGTAGAGAGCACACAGGGCAACAACCAAGGGATGGCCAAAGAAGAAAATGGCGAAGCCCTCTTTCTAGTGCTAGAAAATTGTAGCGATCGAAAATGTTAGAGGCTAGAACGGGACACCAAGAGATTTGTAGTTGCATAGTCTTGACCCTGCTTTTGCACAAGGGCCTGTTAGGAATGGAGGTGGGGCGCATAGGATGGTTTTGTCAATTAAACTAGGACTTATGGGTGTTACGATGGGACGAGTGTTAAGGTGTTGATATGGTGTTTCATGGTGTCCATGGGTGTGAGCATAGTAGGTGTTTCAGGTGCAAAAATGAGGGTGAAAATGCACGAATATGTACTTAAATAGTAAAAAATGTGCATAAAATGCTAATATGCAAGAGAAAATGCTAAAAACATGCAAGATACAGGTGAGAAAGAAAGTGCCACTACCCTAAACGGAGGGAGCATAGTCAATTACAAGGAAAGTTTAGGAGGTATGCGGTGTAGAATAGGCGTAGTAGGCGAGCATAGTCACAATCTCAAGGTGTTTGGCTATGAGGCACTAATGTCCACCATAAAGTTTGAGCGTGTCGAGTTGGCTATCATAGTGTCCTACAAGTTGAGGTGGTGTACGGTGCACTGAGTGGTGTACAATGGTATCAAGTAGTGTGCAATGGTGTTGTGGTGTTCTGGAGTTTGCCAAAATGCCAAGTGTGCTAAGGTGTGAGAATGTCAAGAATGCTAATGCTTAAATTTTCCAACCCCTAGAATGTGAAGTGCTAGGGCATTTATAGGATTAGGGTTGTTGTGAATCGTAGATTGATTGCCACATGGCACAGAGGTAGTTGGGACTACACTAGCCCCTGACTATGCTCCGACTGAAGCAAAATGGTGTTCTGCTGGTATGCTCCAATGGACCCTGTGAGACTACCAAATTGTGACTATGTTGCCAAACTTTCCATGCAAGTGCCAAATAGACTACAATGTACTTGAGAACAATGCAAAACAGTATAGTTTGGAGACTACGCTTTCGAACTATGTTGTTAACTCTCTCAAGTGGTATCGAGTGTAGGCACAATTTGGGGGTAAGTGGGGGATGCAAAAGAAATAAAACTTGTTGATCCTGCATGCCAAAGGAATGTTGGAGTTGAGATGCAAGCTAGTGCTAAGTTCTAGAGGCTTCTGAAGGTAGTTCTAGCAGACTACGTTGACTACACTTTAGAGCATAGCTCCAAGAGTTAGGCAAATCTTGCCAGAAAATGATGCTTATTGTAGGCTATGCTAACTACACTCTAGAGCATAGTCTCAAATGTGTGAGCATAGCCCTAACACTTAGATAAATCTTGCAAAGATGAAGTGCCCATGTAGATTACACAAACTATGCTCTAGAATGTAGTAGGGAGTGTAGGCTTAGGAGTTAGAAAATCTGCCAAATTTTTTCATCCATTCTAACCATGCTTAGCAGCCTTTGGCTTGGCACTTAGGAAAATTTGCAAAACTAGTTGTTCCAAGGCTGACTACATTGACTATGCTCTAGAGTGTAGTCTTGGTAGGGTGAGCGTAGTTAGGACACTTTGAAAAATTTATAGTTGCTGTTAACACTTGAAAAATTTTGCAAATCTACATTGTCCATGTCAACTACACTGACTATGCTCTAAAGCCTAGTCCTAGAAGTGGGATAATAGTCTTAACACTTAAAAAAAATCTGCCAAGTTTTGACACTTAGCAGCCAAATTTGTAGTTGAGACTTAGGAGCACAAATTTGGTGTTGTTTCAATGGCCCCTCTTTGAAAGTGTCCAACTTGAGACGGCAAATCTAAGGATGCAAACAAGGAACACATGAACCCTTGGATGCTACCATTGGCCAATACTATTTCTTAATGCATAGATGTCCTAGCCATGGTTATTTCCTCCTCATTTGATATCATCCAACTCATGAAAACCTACCATTGACTATTAGCCCAACTCATCTAAGCAAGTGAGCACGATGTAGGAATGGACTATAAGAAGCCTCTATAGGAGGGAAAGGACATGTTTGAAGCTTACTCTAAGCACAAGGGCTCCTTCAACACTGTCTTCTAACAAGTGATCCCTAATTCGACCCCTCCTCAATTTAGTTCACCCATTCTCTTCAAGATGGTCATAGCACTAGCATCACCTTCCCATTTTGCCAGGCCTAGGCTAATGCCTGTAATAGTAACACATCAAACAAAACACACACATTAAGATGTAGTGGCTTCTCTTGAGTTGCCCTTTGTGGCATCATCACAACCCATCTAGCCATCTTTGCCCATAGTAACCATCTTAGCTGAACCGTACATCCATGCAAGGCCCATCTCTAGGCCCCAAGTGACTTAGGCACTTGATGTTCTATCTATTTCATCAATGTCCTTGGCATTGGCCAAACCCATGCATGCATTGCTTACCCCCAATCACCATCCCTATAGCACAACCAATGCATCAACTGTATTATGCAAGGACCTAGCTTACATGGCCTACAAGAACTAGCATGCAAGGAGAGACAAAGACATGGGAAAGAAGAATGCAATGGTGGCAACTATAGCCAAAGAAGTCAAAGCAACCAACCAAAGGCAGATAACTAGGTAACTCAAAGCCTTAGCTAACAACAAAGCTACCAACTCTAGTGCTAAGGCAATCAACTAGCTTACATCCTCAAAGACCATAACACAAGTTGTTTAAAGATCCAACTTTGAGTGCAAGGATCGCTCTAAGTATACTTCGTTGCCACTAAAGCCTTTAGAGCTACTAGACCAATTGCTAAAAGCTGGATGCATCCGATATAAATAAATGTTTGAGGATGCTCACAAAAAACATGATAAATACTAGGAACTACTAAGAAATCCCACTTCAGCAGCACCAAATGAGCCCCTAGTGCCAAGACATTTTAGGCTAAATTGATTTTTCCATTACCACCAATTGCCCAACCATAGCACAGAATTTTACCTAGCCTTGCAAGATGACCTACAAAGGATGACCGATAGAGGAAAGCTAGTACTTAACACTACAAACTTGGTCAAGCTTTCGACATCTCTTCTACTGCTTTCTCTTCTAGTGACAACCCTTTAAATGTAGATGATTCTAGCTATGTCATAAATGCCACCAACGTTAATGACAATCTAGAATCTTTGCATCAACCATTCATGGTCTAGGTATCCTCTAGTAGTGCAAGGGTCCCCTCGGCCCTTGTAGATTTGAGGCCCCCTTTTGTTATTAGAGCACCACATCAAGCACCCACAATGCCCTTCATAGCTAGGATTTCCCCACAAGTTGCATCAACAACAACCATTCAATCGCCCTTCATTATCAGAGTGCCACAACATACTAGCCCCTCACTTGTTCGAAGCCCGGTAGTAGCCAATGCATTGGTCCCTTCTTTTCCAAGGGAAAACCTTGGTGGCAACATGGGTAGGCCCCCAAGGTGGCAACATAGGAGACCCAATAAGCATCTCGTAGAAAAAATGATTAGGAAACATCAAGACCAAAGAGTGCCAGGTCTTGCAAAGTTAGTTCCTATATCTGTGGTTCCTATGGCCAAAACAATTGAAGAGGCCACAATGAGCAAATCAAATAAAGCCTAAGTCACCTCCCTGAGAAATCCATCCCTTAGGAATCATGAAAGAGTCAAGCTAACAAAAACATGGCTAATGGTAAGGACTTCATGGCTGCATTAACCCAAGTCAAATCAGGACTTAAACAAAAAAATACAACATTGAGCTTATACGACCTAATGATGATCTCATCTACCCACTGTGAAGCATTGGTGTAGATGTTGATCTCCATCCCTATTATGGGGGACATCCTTGCAAATGAGACATCTATCCATGCAGTGATGCTACCCCCTACACCACAAGAATCAAGTTTCACATCCCTAGCATTTTGTGATGAAGCAATCAAGGTTAATCCTGAGAGGGACAAGGTCATAACAGCTCCAATGTTTATTACTATATGTGTTGGACAATGCAAGATTTGCAGAGTGCATGTCAATGACGGAGTAGCCATGAACATAATACCATACATTGTCATGGATAAGCTAGGCCTCACAAATCAAATTAGGCCAACAAAACTGCATGCTTGAAATCTTTCAATGGGTCACATGTCATTGCTAGGGGCACTGTTACTATATTTTTTGTAGTAGGGGAGCAATTTCCCATCACTACTGAGTTCATTGTCATAGAAGAGATGTCGAGCTTCAACTTGATATTAGGTAAACCTTGGCTAGCCCAATTACAAGCTATCTCCTCTCCAATTCATCAAGAGATCCACCTTCCATATGAAGGTGATGAAGTTATCATCCATGGTGATAACATCGCCCCTTTAGCTATCAATAACATAGACATAGAGCAAGGGTTGAAGGTTAAGTTTTTTGATGATGCATTCGTAGCAAAGAATGAGATGCATGAAGCGGATGCAACTGAAAGAGTGGTAGAAGCTAATGACCTTCTTGAGGAAACTCTTTGGGCAAAATTGCCCCTTGATGTAGCAAGCAAAGTTCAAGGGGATTATTGAATAGTATAATCTAGACCCTATGTGCCTCCTAAGCCACACTGGGTTAGGAAGCAACTACATGACTAAGGTACCCCTTTAGTTCAAAATGCGTTAGGTGCTTGTTATTCACTTTTGTGCACTTTGTATTTTACTATTTGCTTATGTTGCATTTGTTTTGCATTAGATTAGCATTGTAGTATGCCATTTGTATTTAGCTTGATTGCTCAAATTACACATTGGTTTGCTTAGTTTACACTTCTGCAGTTATTACTTTAATTCATAAAAAACATAAAAAATGCATAAAAATCATAAAAGCCAAAATCACAAAAAAGAGAGATAGTAGTAATATGTGGCTTAGAATGGCATTAAACTATTGCCTTTAATCCCCTTGCTGTGGCCTGGAATGGCCTTAAACTATCATCACAATGTAGAATGGCCCTAAACTACCACCTTGGCCTGCTACAACCTAAAACTAACAAGCTGTACCACCTTTAACCTCATAGAAATAGCCCGTTATGGCCTTAAATTGGCAATGCATGACCTGAAATGGCTGAAAACTAGCATTAGCTCTCCCATTATGGCCTTAAACTAGCATGGGGCCCATCAAGGCTTTAAACTAACAATAGACTTACTATGACTCGTAATGGCCTAGATTCGCTATGGCTTATAATGGCCTAGTATCACTATCATTGTAATAACTCTAGGCTAGCATAACACATCTTTGCGACATTAATTCACCATGTAGGCATGTTAGCATAGGTTACATTATAAGCATACTCATAGCAAATGCGATAAAATTATCATATAGTGATAAAATTTTGCACATTACACTTAGCAAATAGTCATACAAAACAAAATGTGACATGAATAGCAACACATAGCCACAACATAGTATGAGTAGCATCACATAGCAAAAATGTAGCAAAAAACTCCGTGGGAGGTACATCTAGTCATGCTCAACTAGTAGCACTAGGTGGGGGGTGGAGGTTCTACTTCCTCTATTGGGTCGTTGGGGTCTTTAGCATCGCCTGGAACCTACCACAACCAAAAAAAAATATATGCCATTAGTAAGCATGCATTACATGTAGCAAGCTAACTTAAAAACACAAAAAGCATTAAAAAAACTAACTTGGGAGGGTCTCGCATCGATGAGCTCTGGAGATAACTTTCCAAGGCCAACCTCCAAGCGATGGAAGATCTTAGCTTCAAAAAGTTTCATCTAGTCTTCCTAACCAAAGTCAATACCTACAAGGGTTTTGACTTTGTCCATGGTAGTCCATGTAGGTGGCTCCATGAAAAATGTGGTGGAAGAGGCCTCTCTAAAAAGGGTGACAATCTACCTCATGGGAGAGTCACTCATGACTATACACTACACAAACATTTCATGTGCCTACTTCCCGCTAATCATTTCAAGAAACATCTCGAGGTGGTGGCATTCAGTAGACTCTTCCTTATACCATTGCAGGTACACATTGCGCTCTTGCTTGTATTGATGCTTATGATTCTTTTGCATTTATTCCCACTAGTAAACCTTTATGCTATAATTCTTCTAGTCCTATTGTTTTTGAGCAAGCAAGTTCATTTGGAGTTGCTACTCTACCAACTCCCATGTGACCTCATTCTTACCTTTGAGAGTGGTCCAATACCTAGCATACTCAATCTTAGAGGTGTGCCAGGTGTTGTCTTCCTATAATCTAGCCACTATGAAGTCATACCTAGATTGAAGATCCTTGATCTTTTCATCCTGGCTGGCCACCTTCTCATGCAATTCATGCATGCATTTTCATAGGTGCTCACTTGAGCACTTGTAGACTCATAACGACTTGACATAGGAAAGCGTGCACTTGTTAAATGTCTTGTACATATGATGAGGCACCTAATCAAGTTCAGGAGGAATGTCAAGAAAAGTGTCCACCTTTGCCACCTTGCTTAGATCCCATTGCAACTTAGGACTTATGGACATATGACAACCAGTCAATCTTAGCCAAAAACTAAGCATTTGAGCAATAAGCAGGATAGCACAAAGTGGAATAGTATTACACACATACCTAGCTCTGGGTCCGCTTGGCACAAGTGGTCCACCATGTCCTCGACAATGCCTTCCATGGAAGCAAGTTTATCTAGCATCCTTACCCATGGCTCCATGCGATAGATAGATGTAGGACCACTAGTGGGAATATCTAACACTGTAATACAACAATGTAATTAGCACATGGCCTAAGACAACTCAAGATACTAAAGTAAATAAGGAAATAAAAATAGTAATAAATGAGATTACATAGTAAGCCCTTAGGCATGATTGTAGGAGGCTGACCTAGTTGCATAGCATCAAACAAAGTGTCAAAATCACCCTCATAAGAGTGGAGTAGCCCCTCTTTTTCTAATTGCTAGAGGGTCTTCACTACTTGGTGGAGCTCATCTCCATGAGCTACCTCCTCCTTAGCTCAAGGGGATGCTTCCTTTGTTACTGCTTTAACTGCTACTCTTGTAGCCCTTTCTTCTTTTTTTGTAACTAACAAATATATGCATAAAGCATAGCATCGTTAACTAATTAATGTTATAACATAAAAAAAATAAAAAATATACCCATAAATGCAACTAAGGCATCTAGTATCTATGCATACTGACCTGCAACATCCTCACGCAAACCTTGTAGCTTGATGCAGATCTTTTTGTTGCTTGGCTTTGTGACTGTAGCAACAGCTTCCTCTTAAGGATGTAGCCTCTTGATATTAGCCTTAGATGGCCTCACAATATTCATGATGTATCAATCCACCTTGCTCACATCCCTGGTCACAATTGGAGGACCCTTGCCCACACTGTTTCATGAATAATGCAAGTGCCCTATAAGAACCTTGTTCATTATTAATAATGACTCATCGATCCCCTCTGGGGGATCTTGTGCGTGTGTGGTTGAGAACATGTGTTTGACCCATGGCCTAGAAAGCTGCTCATGGTCCTGCACCATCCATCATCCATCATCCCACATGACTATAAGCTCTACAAACCTTTGCAGGTATCTTGCAAAGAATGCGAAGTGCATGTGGGACCTTGCTTGGAGGTTGAACTGGAGCCTAGAAATCTCTGCATGTAGACCGATGGCTATGTACCTAGCCTAGTTAAACTTTGTATCCTCTAGTAGCACCTCTTTCATTACCCATGCCTATTCCACCCCTAGGATCGTGCCTTGGGAAAATAGCTTTGGAAAGGCACAAGTATGGAATAGAGGGTAGAGCTCTCTCACCTCAAGCACCTATACATATTTGATTGATATGCTTTTGTGAGATTGAGTGGCCCCCAACTAGTCCTTGATCTCCTCTCTATGGTCTACCTCCCTACTAGCCTTATCAAAAATTGTTAGGCCATTAGTAGGGATGCTAAAGAGATTAGCAAAGAAGGCCTTATTGAGGTCTAGCACTACGATCATGTCATGCACCTGAGTGAAAAACTACCTAACATCACTGCTAAAGGAGTTAATGATGGTAACCATTTTGACCACTAGGATACTTAGGCTAAGGGCCAAGAATAGGTCCATTATCCCAGCATGCATGAGCCAAGCCATCAATGCATCTAGCACCTTGTGGCATAGCCAATGTTGTGCATCCTCTACATCCTTGTATTTCATGATAAGGATGGCTTCTGTGGGATCTGTGGTGACCATCGTCACCTCGATTGAGGCAATCACCACTGCAACACAAAGAAAAACAACATTAGCACTTCATCATGCAAATAAGTTAAACTAAAGGACATATACACAAGCACATGAGTGAAAAATGTAGATGCGCACATGGTACAAACAAAGTACAAGATGGGGGTAGTGCTATAGACATCTCCTTGGTGTTAATCTCACCAACAACCCACTCCTCATCTAACAAGCCATGAGTCTTGCATCGCTCATACACCTTCAGATGTTAGGAGATGTGGATCTCTAAATCGTGCCCTAGGTACTTAATCATGGTTTCTTGAATGTTTATGCTAGATGAGAATGCCTTTAAGGTAGTGCGAGTTAAGGCTAGAGTGTTTGGATCATCATGTAGACCATCTTCATTAACTCTAAACCTAGCATCAACCATAGAATCATTAATGACTTAACACAAGCAAGTAGCATAAAGAACTACAAGGGTCATAGAAGCACTTACCCTTCGATGCAGTAAACAGTTCCAGGTGGTTTTTGGAACAAAGTATGTAATTGTTGCGTGACAAAAAGGGTGTTGCTATTATTGTAACAAGCAAGCCCTAGCATGCACCATACTCTAGATAGTTGATAAATGCCCCTAGGACCTTTGCCTAAGCCTCCTTCTCCATCAATGTTAGTAACAAAATCATTTGAGACAAACTTCAAGATGTTTCAGTTATCCCCAAGTAGCAACGTTTTAGTGATAGCACTAGTAGCCTCAATTGCCAAGTGTGATCACATGATCACACTAAATTGCTACAATGTGTACTCCAAGAACTCTTAGGCTCATAGCCAAAACCACACCACTTGACAATCTAGTTGCATGTCTGACATAGACATGTTGGGGATGAGCTCGTTCATGCAACATAGGATGCCCACAAACTCAACCATTATCAAAATGGGCTTCAACAACACCTTGCAGTCATCAAGCAATAGGCAAAGCATTAGTATACACGTATAGATGAAAATTTTGATATACATACAATAAACTACTGACATAAATAAACAAAGTATGCAATTTTAATAATACACCCTGGGCCCCACGAGTGTAGGACATTAATTAACTCATTTGACACACTTGGCATTCATTGAAGTGTAGCACACTTTATAGGCTTAACATTGTGCATGATTAACAAAACTTTGGCTAAGTCTGGACTAACCCAACTAAGCTCTAGAGTGTGAAGGTTATAGTCCTAAAAATAGACATTATGGTAAACACTTGGCAACAACTATGCTCTTAATACGTAGAGTGTATAGTTTTAGCTGCAACCTTGAAGAGCCTAGTCTCCACATAGTGCCATGCCCGTTGCACTTGCCAAGTCCCGCCATGACTCTCTCCCTTCTCCCATCGCCATCACCCAATATGTAGTCCCAATAACCCCTAGCGTAGGCAGAAAACACCAGGTAGATGCTCAAACACTTAGAGCATAGTCCCATAGGGTTGAAACCCTCACATGTGAGAGTGGGATAGCAGTCAACAAGAAGGTATAGTGACACAAGATAGGTTTCTCTGTGACCGTAGCCACAACCCATGAAATCCCAAATCACGTCAATGGTGCCAATGGTCGTGTGCTTGTGGCCCAAAGCGTAGTTCACAAGGTTGTCCCTATAAAACCAAATAAGAAAAAAAAGAGAGGAGGTGCAGAGATAGATCCCCGCCTTGCCCTCCATTGTGCTAGTCCTAGCATTCCTTTCCATCACCAAAATCTAACATTGACATTGGTGATGGTCCTTGCAGCTGCATTGCAAAGCATAGTTCATGGGACCCCAGATCACATTGGACCTAAAAAGCTAAAAAGCCAAAGAAAAAATGCAAAAACCTATCTTCTCCCAATGCCAAATGCACAGCCTAATTGGTGTCCAAAATCCCAAAAGAAGCAAAAAATCCTCCTTGCCAACATGTTATGCCACAAATGGCACAAGGCTATGAAAACCACCACCATGAAGGGGCGCATAGGTGGCATCATAGGACTACAATCTCGAAACCCTTAAAAAATCTAAAGACAGAAAAAAATAGAAGCAAGGAGAAGAGAATAGTTGGCATACATGGTAGATGTAGATGGCCTCCTCTCCTCCACGCACACCTATGGCAGGTGGCTTAATGCCCTCTCCCCTTCAGCGATGTTTGTCAAACCTAGATGAAGTTGTGCACTTTGGTGCATCATCTTTTCTACAACTACACTCTTGAAGTCATGGTTAAAGGTAGAGGCAACAACAAGACTATGATTCCAATGTTGCAGTAAAGGAAAAAATAATGAAGTTACCATGGTAAAATTGCATTTATATACTCTTCTGGGATCATTAATGATCCACCAACTCAAGACTACACTCAACACCAAGCACCTTGCTGCTACACCTGGAGAGTGTAGTTGGGTGAGAGTGTAGTCAATCATCTTGAGCCCAAAATAGTGATTTTTTGCTGCCTTACACATGTTTAAGTTAATTCCACTCCTCGAGCATGATTAGCCCTCCCTAGAACAACATGTTTGGTGCATTTGTGAGCAGCTAAGACCTAAAACTAGCATGCATACAACTTGTTAAGGCCTAAAACTGGCACAAACATGTTTACCTCACATAGTAACTTACATGCATGCTTAAGAAAATTTCATTGGATTTCCTTTCTCATTCATGCATCTTAACTTTGTCAAATAGGTGCCACTTGATGTTTTTCTAGTTTATTTTGTAGGAACACTACATGACTATGCACAAGTAGATCTTCTTACCTTTGGTCTTCATGGGGCTTTATGGGGACATTGAGTGATGCGTCGACCCTCATTACCTAGACCTCAAGCCTACAGCCTACAATAAATACATAGCATTTGTAGAAGCACCACTAGATTGGCCCAACCATTTAATCAAGGCTCTTGACCTAGAGGTAGAGGATGCCACAAAAGATCCCCTTGTCAAGATCCCTATGGCAACACATAATAGCGAGGTGAGAATGCTGAAACTAAGTTTCTTGCTAGAACCCCAACATACTGATGATATTGCTAAAGTACTTAACGATAACATCAAAGCATTTGCATGGTCATATGAGGACATGCCAAGTCTAGATCCTTGGTTAGTCTAGCATAACATCATCCTTCATCTTTGCATCAAACTAGTTAAGCAGAAAGCATGCAATGTTAGACTTGAGGTGGTGTTAGCAGTCCATGAAGAAATCACCAAGCTTTACAAGGTTGGTTTTATCCAGGCTGTTGACTATGCAAATTGGGTCTCCAACATCATGGTTATGCCCAAGAAAAATGGAAGTATATGTATTTGCATAGACTTTTGGGACCTAAAAAAGGCAACCATCAAAGATGACTTCCTGTTGCCCAGTATTAATCAATTGATCGATACCACAGTTGGAAACACCTTGTTATCCTTCATGGATAAGTTCTTGAGCTACAACTAGATTAGGATCAACCTTGAGCACCAACTCAGTACAACCTTCATGACCTCCTAGGGTACGTTTTGCTACACAATGATGCCTTTTGGGCCAAAGAATGCATGAGCAACATACCAACATGCAATGATGTACATTTTTAGTGACTGCATGCTAAGTTTGCTCAATGACTATGTAGATGATATTGCATTTAAGTCCAAAGTGTCCCACAACCATGCAAATGACTTAGATTTAGTGCTTAAACATTGCCTAAAACACGAGCTTAGGTTAAACCCCAAGAAGTATGTTTTTGGCATCAAGATGGGTAGGATGCTTGGCTTTGTAGTATCCAAAGTAGGTATACGAATAGATCCCGATAAGGTTAAGGCCATAACCAAGTTGGTACCATTGATTAACCTTAAGGAGCTACAAGGGTTGCAAGGTAGAATATAATTCATACATAGGTTTATTACTTGGTTAACCAACAAGCTACAACCAATGCAACATTTGCTCAAGAAAGAAGCTCACTTTGAGTGGACTGCTTAGTGCTAACAAGCATTTGATAATATTAATCAAGAGTTAGCACAACTACCTACAGTCCATCCTTCGTAAGGAGATAAGCCTTTTTACATCTACCTTGCTGCTTCTGACACATCCATTACTTTTCTACTTTGCCAAAAGTGAGATGATGACTTAGAGGTCTCAGTTTACTACCTAAGCCATGCATTAGTAGCCCATGAAATGAGAGACAATGACATAGAGAAGTATTGGCTTTCCCTTGTCTTCTCACTAAAGAAGTGGAGGCATTACCCCTTCCATAGCCAAGTTAACATCATTTGCAAGAACAATGTACTCTGAGCTATAACAACAAATATCTATGAAAGTAGTTGCATTACATGGTGGAAAGCAATAATAGTAGAGTTTGACCTACATTATGTCATACAGGTCTCAACAAAAGGTTAAGTTATAGCTACACAACTCATAACTTCACTAGTAGATGATCAAGCTACCATAGATCCTAAGTTCCTAGATGAGCATGTTAGCAGTATTAGCCAAGTGCCTGATAATTGTGAGGCACTCCTACATTTTGATGGATTTGCAACCTCTTGAGGGGGAGCGCTATTGTTATTATATTTTTTTCCTCTAGGGAGATTTGACCCTTCGCATAGCATTTCGCATTTCCTTGTACCAATAATGTGGCAGAGTACAAAGGTCTCCTCTAGGGCATCCTTGTAGCATGCGACCTAAGGATCCAACGCATAGTGATATGAGGTGATTCACAACTAGTGGTCAATTAGGTAATAGACGTTTGTGCTTGCAAAGCACAACATTTACAACCTTACTATGACCTAGAAAAACACTTGCTCCAACACTTTGTAGCTATTGATATCTAACATGTTCCCTGAAGAAAAAATGCCATTGCCAATGTGCTTGTAACATTATCCCTTAGCATAGCACCTATCATGTTCAATGCATTGCCCATCTCAATGGTAGATTGCACTGCATCTATCACGCAAACCATCGAAGACATATCCATAGCCACCATTAGCACCACCCACACAAAAGAGTGGTATGAAAACATCAAGGTGTACCTTCTACAAGTAGTACGTAAACGTTCATGGTAGTACATCATCGTAGGTGATAACACGTTATTTCACAAATCCCATGATGGCATACTGCTAACCTGTGTAAGCAAAAATGAAGCAGAAATAATCATTCAGCAAGTCCACAAAGGACCTTTTAGAGTTCACATAGCACCTAGGGAAAAAATTAGATAGCTAGGCTACTATTGATCCTACATGGAGGGCAATTGTGTTAGGAAAGTCAAAATGTGTGATACTTGCTAGCGGCATAACAACTTAATGCACGTGCCACCAACTAAATTGCATACAACGTAAATCACATGGATATTCTAATGTTGGGGCGTGGACATCATTGGACCCATAATGCCTAAGTCCTCCATAGGTCATAGCTTCATAATAACCACAATGAAATATTTTACCAAGTGGATCAAGGATATTCCCCTTAGGATGATAACATTGCAGCAAGTTTGCAAGTTCGTGTTGAACAACATAGTGACCCGTTTTAGCTTGCTAATGATCATAGTAATAAACAATAGACTGTAGTTTAGTAGCACCAAAACCAAAGCCTTTTGTGAGCACTTTGGCATCAAACACTCCTTTTCATCACCATACTACCCTTAGGAAAATGGCCAAGTAGAGGCTACTAACAAGGTCATCATTAATCTCCTCAAGAAGATGCTAAGCAACAACAAATGATGATGGCATGAGCAACTAGTCTACGCACTTTGGGCCTACTACATGATGCATCGAATAGCAATAGGTATGATGCCTTATAGCCTCATCTACGAATTTGAAGTAGTTTTACTACTTGAATTGCAAGTTCCATCACTCTAGGTAATCCTCTCAAACCTCATCAATGAAGGTTAAAATAATGAGTTAAGAATCATTGACCTTAACTCAATAGAGGAGGAGTGCATGCATACACTTAATCACATTAAATGGTATCAAGAAAGGCAAGGGAAAAAGCATCATCACAACTAGCATCAACGCCTAATTAGGAAAGGGGACTTAGTCAAGGTCATTCGTGAACCCATGGATAAATTCTTAGCCAATTGGGAAGGGACTTTTTTGGTCACTAAGGCCTATGACAGTGAAGCATTCAAGCTTTCTTATTAAGATAGAAATAAGTTTGCCAATCCAGTGAACCATTCACACTTGAAGCCATACTATATCTAACATGTAGCATCGTACATCAATGAAGCAAGGTGAGCACTCATCCACTACAATGATAAACTAGCATAGAGGTCCACTATGACTATAAACTAGCACAACTCATCCTTGGTTCATGATGTTAAATTAGCACAACATGTCCACCAAGACTATAAATTGGTAGTCCATCATGACTTTAAACTAGTAGTCTATCATGACTCTAAAGTGGCACAACATGTCCACTAAGACATTAAACTAGCATGAAGCAGTCTGCTAGGATTATAAACTAGCATAACATAGCTTGACAAGACCTTAAACTAGATCCAATGGTCCACTAGGATCTTAAACTAGTAAAGCCATGGTCTACCAAGACCTTAAACTGGATTTGTAATCAGTTGTTAATAATTTTTTTCATCAAGTGAGCGAGCATACTACAACTCTCCTACTACACTAAGCCAGTGAGCACACTATAGTTCAAGACTAAAGCACTTGCAATCTATACAACTTGTGCTGCTAATGTGGCCTTCTACATTCTATCATCTATAGTCTATTTGCATTTATGTATTGTATGGTTTTCTTGTCTTCTTGGAGTTGTGTTTGTAGGATGAAGCCCTAGGTAGTCATACAAAGGTGCATCTCATCGTAGCAACAAGTTGCCACATCACTAAGATGTGCATGATTGGACTAGCTAAACCTTTCAAGAGTGCACATTCCTATTATCTTGTTAGAGCCTACTCACATCTACTCCTACATATTGATACTCTTCCATTCCTTGCATAGTAAAGATTGCAAACCTTTTTGATGCTCATGTGCTATGACCACATGGAACCCTCTTCAAATTAAGCTTCAAAGCCCAAGGTGGATGTAACATAAGTCATCCCATGGGGAGCCTTTATCAATAGGTCAAAGCTCAGCCAAATGTAATATAAGTCATCTTAGGGAAGAAACACCTATCATACAAACATGATGTAGTTTCGCCAATGATAAAGTAAAGCCCATGTGGTGACACGCAACTGATGGAAAGAACTTCTAAGTAAGAATTTAGTAACGTGCAAAGCCCAAAGAAGGTTCAACCCATCCAAAAATAAAAAATAAAAACCAAAGGGAAGAAAGCACATTGTCAAGCAATCTAGCATGAAAGCAGTTTCACAGAAGACCCAACCTTGAACCTACACCTTGATTCTCACATAAGCACTCCAATGAGAGGTCAACATTTTCAAGGGTAGGCCACTCTCGTGCCATGGTCACTAGTAGCCGTGATGTTCTTGTAACATAATATCCTATTTGCACCTTATGCTCCCTTTTACCCCCAACACATCACCTACACCTTTTACTCTCACTTCTCACCTACCATCTCATATAGCAGTACCCAAAGCACTCTTTGGACATGGTAAAATGACATTTGACCATGCACTAAAGAGCGATGTTGGTGCCAAGTCTACTATGGTGTTTTACTATTCTTTGTCTATGTCTCTCAGGCCACTCCTCTAGATGTCAACAAAGAAGGACCAATGAAACACCACCAAATCTAGACTACAGTGTCCTAGCTACAAATTTTGGCAATAGTGAAAACTACGCTCAACCCCTCTATAGAACATTGACAGCATAGTTAGTTGGAGGGAAAAATTTCAAAATGTTGCCTAAGTGTTGAGACTATGCTCTTCCCAAAGCATACCATTCCAAAACATAGACAATGTAGTCATGGAGAGTGTAGTTAGTAGAAGGCTAGTTTTAGCAAATTTTGCTAAGTGTCAAGATTATGCTCGACTCTAGTTAAGAGGGTAGTCAACCTCTCAAGGAGAGTGTAGTCTATAAAAATTTCATTTTTCTCATAGATTCCACCAGCATTGAGACTATGCTCATCCCCAGCCCAGAGCATAGTCACCTTGTAGAAGAGTGTAGTCGATAAGGACAGTCTTTAGTGGCCTTTATAGCATAGTAACGACTCTCAGCTCAGCTCCAGAACACCACCAACTCACCTTTGGCAAGAGTAGTAAGCAAAATGCTTCTTTTTTGTATTCACTTTTGCCCCAAAATTGTAACTACGCTTGATCCCATGCAAGGGCATGGAGAACATAATCTTTGAGTGTCATTTTTTAGGTACCTTGTCGTCCTCTTGGTGCACACACATGTGGTTGACTGCATAGTCACAATCTCACAGTCTTGCAGAGTCTAGTAGAGCACAACAAAGTGTAATACCATCAGCCCCATTAGTACACCACATGAATAGTAACTACACTGAGCATAGTCGTAGTAGTCCCATTCGCCATGTGGCAGCCATCACGCATTTGCTGCTAACCCTAACCCTATAAATACCTGCGTCTTTGACATAGTAAGGGTTGGATCTCATATATGAGCAAGGGCATATTAGTGAACCAGAAAAGAGGTGAAGTTTCAGACCACCGCAGACCCCCCTAGTAGTCCAACAAAACATTGCACCCAGTGGTACATTGCGATGACCAACCTAGTAGAAGCAAACACCTTGGCAGGACACCAATCTTCATGGCCAAACCACCCAAGGACTATGACTACACTATCCACCTATAGCTATTATACACCACATATCTTTTAAACCGCCTTCTAGTGTTAGCTACACTCAACCCCATTTTGGGTGGTATTCTACTCCATTTTCTTCGTTTTTTTGCATTTTTCTCCATTTTTACTACATAGACATGCTTGAACTATGCTCGGGTGGTGGTCCTCATGCATTGACACCATCTACCTTGTTGAAACCCTTGACTATGCTTTCCCCCTCGGGTGCCTATAACTACAATCAACCCCACTGACATTGCAAACACCACAAGTAATGTAAACACCACTTGCACCCTTAGCAACACCTCACATTAGCACTGTAGCTAGCCACGTTACACCCCCATTGCATCTAGTAAGTCCCTACTTGATTGACTAGATCATCCAGGGTGCCCCACCTTTACCTCCAGCAGGTCCTTGTGTAAATTTAGGGTTAGGCTATGTGCCCGTGGACCTCAATGTTCTAGCCACCAACATTTCTGATCGTTACAAAGAACTACAATGGGGACTTTCCAATCATCATGGGAAGGACAAGGCTAAGCACTATTGATGTAAGAATGGGCATAAGAGATATTTCCTTAGAAATATCCAAAGAAAATGAATTTGGAAAGATTAAGAAGAAGTGAGTTCCATGCATTATGTACAACGATACTGGGTGCAATTGTGTACTAAAACTCTGGATAGTGAAATGAGCATCCATCTCTATATACAAGTAGTAAGCACCAGAAGCAGAAATTCAAAGGTGTTTGTATGCAGCAGCCATAAAACATGAGGGTACCCTATAGAAACCACTAATTTTGAGAGTAGCACACTTTGCATGGAACCAACTAAGAGCTTGACATGCGCATATGTCGCAGTCATGGATGATCTAGAGCAAGTTCATCACTAACTCTCTGATGATGCAAATGATGATACCTATTGGGAAGAGTTAGAAATTCTTGAAACTTTCAAGCAAGAGCCCCTTGAACTAAAAACATTACAAGTTGGCATGGAATATGTGTTCTTAGAAATGAAAAGTCGATCATAATCAATGTAAATCTTGCTCTAGAACAAAAAAAGATGTTGAATGTAGTTGAAAAATGGTTAGTAGCCTTTGCCTAGTCATATCTTAAACTCACATGGATTGATCCTAGAATATGCCAGCATCACATTTACATTGATCTAGCCTTGAAGCCAAAGAAGTAGCCATAGAGATGATTGAACCCTAAAATTAAGCAAATCGTCAAGGAGGAAATTGAACAACTCCTCAAGGCGGGTTTCATTTATCCCATTGCAGATAGCGAGTGGGTTAGCCCAGTTGTGATTGTGACAAACCAAGGTGGTAAGTGGTGGGTTTGCATTGATTTTCAGCTACTGAATATGCCAACATTTAATGATAACTTTTCATTGCCATTTGTTGATTAGTTATTAGACATAATATCCAAGCATTGCTTACAATTTTTTGGATGGTTATAGTGGATATAACCAAATCTAGATTGTGCTGGAGGACCAAGCCAAAACAACATTCACAAGTCCTTGGGAGACTTTTAAATATCATAAGATGCCTTTTGGTCTGTGCAATGCCCATGCTACCTTTAAATGCCTAGTCTTAAGCATTTTTTAATAGAAAATTGGTAGTGGTATGGAAGTCTTCATGGATGACTTCTCCACCTATGGAGCTACATTTGAGCAAGCATTGGACCACCTTGAGTAAGTATTGAAACAATGTGTTGAGACAAACCTTAGGCTCAATTGATGGTCCAAGAAGGCATTGTGTTGGGGCACCAATATCACAAGTAGAAATTGAGATCAACCTCGAAAAAATAAGGGCCATCAAAGGAATAACCCATCAACCAGAAACTGTCAAATATGTGTGGTCATTCCTGGGACATACTAGCTATTGTCAACGAGTCATAGAGAATTTCTCTAAGATCGTAAAACCATTGGTGGAGTTAACAAAGAAAGATGCTCCATTTTTCTGGACTATGGAATGCGTATAAGCATTCCAATAGCTGAAAGAAAAACTTGTGAAAACCCCAATCCTACAAGCACTTGACTGGTTCAAACTATTTCATGTTATGATAGATGCATCATATTATGCCTTGGAAGCTGTGCTTACATAGATGGATGACAAGAAACATCCACATTCACTATGCTAGCTGAAGCATTGTGGGTGCACAAATGAACTACAAAAAAAGAACTAATGGCAGTGGTGTTTGTTCTAGAAAAGTTTAGGCATTATGTGCTTAAATATAAAGTGTTTGTACACAAAAACCACAGTGCCATCTACTTCCTGATGAATAAGCCAATGGTAAGCCCTTGCATAATATGGTGGCTGGTGATCTTATAGGAATTTGATCTCCATGGTAGATCAAAAGGGCATTGAAAATGTGATCGCCAATCACTTATCTTGGTTACAATTGGACAACAAAGAGGAGGAGAACCCACTATCTGATATGTTTCCTGATAAATTCCTATTTTTTGGGGCTATAACTAAACAATTGACCAATGAGCCTAAATGGTATGATGGCATTCTCACCTATCTTCTCATCCAAAAGATGCCACAAGGGTTGGTCCACTAAAAGAAATAATAGTTTCTTCACCAAGTAAAATGCTTCATGGAGATCAATGAACATCTCTACAAGGTGTGCGTCGATGGCCTAGTTCAATGGTGTGTTCCTAATACTAATCAACTGCATGTTTTCTAAGATGCTCATGAAGGTCCTTGTGGAGGCCACTATGCTAGGCAATGCACAGTCATTAAAATCCTAATGGCAAGTTACTATTGGCAAACAATTTTTAGGGATGCTCATCAATATGTCCACTCTTGTGAACACTGCCAATGAGATGGTGAAATGACTACTCGAATGGAGGAACCTCAATAATGGATTCAACCACTAGAACCCTTCAACATATGAGGCATTGATTTCATGGGTCCCATCACATCCATTGTAGCAACCGAAAATGTTGATGGCTAGAATGGTCACGCTGAGGGGTCCGCAATCATGGTACAACTCTAACCTTGCCCCCATTCAAAGAGTCATTGTTGGAGGAAAAAAACAAAGGCAGAGCACCTAGGATAGTCTTGTCAATCAAATCGAAATTACGAAGTATTTTGACAAACAAGTGCTAGGGATTCACATAATGTTTTTGGTGTTATCGGGGTTGACTAAGCCTGAGCATAGCAAGGTTTCCTGGTGTGAAAATGATGGTGCAAGTGTGAAAATTCATGTAAAATAGCAAAAAATGTGAGTGCAATGCTAAATGCCAAAGAAAATGCTTAAAAATGCAAAGGAGTTTAAGAGAGGAAGAATGGCACCACCCTAAACGGGGGGAGCATAATAATTACAAAGAGAGGTGAGGAGGTATGTGGTATACAAATAAGCATAGTAGGTAGCATAGCCACAATCTCTAGGGTGTCTAGGCTGTGAAAATTGATGTTTGGCATGAAGTCTATGCTTGCTGGGTTGGCTGCCATGGTTGCTCCTACAAGCTGCGATGTGCTGCGATGTCCGGTGGTGTCCCAAAGTTTTGTCAAGATGCTAAGGGTGTTTGAGTGCAAGAGTGTTAATGCCAAGATGTCAATGCTGAATGAAAATCCCAACCAAATGCTTTAAAATGCCAACCCTTAAAATGTGAAATTTAGGGGTATTTATAAGGTTAGGGTTGCTGTAAAATGTGGATTAGGCACCATGTGGCAAAGTGGGGTAGTTGAGGCTATGTTGTTCCTAGCTATGCTCCCACTGGAGCAACTGTTGTTACACTTTGGTGTGCTCCAATGGACCCCAAGAGACTACTGGACTTTGACTACACTACCAAGATTGCATGTGCAAGAGTTGAAAGGATCGCAATGTACCTACAAACAATGCAAAATAGTGCAATTTGTAGGCTATGCTTCGGGACTATGCTCTTCCCTCTTTCGAGTGGAGTTGAGTGTAGGTACAATTTTGGGACAAATGGGGGGTGCAAAAGAGATGCAAATTGCTAATCTTGCTTACTGGAGGAGTGTTGGAGCTGAGATGGAGGCTAGTGCTAAGCTTTGGAAGCTTTTGGAGGTTGTCTTTCTTTGCTACGCTACACTTTGGAGCATAACTCGATAGTTAGCCAAATTCTACAAAAAATTGAACTCTAGTGCTGGCTACGCTAGCTATGCTCTGGAGCATAGTAGGAGAAAGTGAGAGTGTAGCATTGGAACTTAGAAAAAATTGGCAAAACTTACAGTCTTCATCTAGGCTACATTAGCTACACTCTGGAGTGTAGCAAGAGGGATAGCCTTAAGAGTTACAAAATTTGCAAAAATGCTTCTTCCATGCTAAGCTAGCTTGACACTTAGGCAAACTAGTCATTGAAGTGAATGCTACACTAGCTACACTCAAGAGCATAGCAGGGGCAATGTAAGCATAACAAGACACTTAGAAAATTTTGCGATTCTATTTCTGTGTTGCATGCTATGTTGACTATACTTTGGAGCGTAGTCCCAATAGCAGAAGTATGGGCCAAACACTTAGAAAAATTTGCCATTGAGGTGTTGTCACCCGAATTTGGTGGTGTTTCACCCATGTCAAATGGAAAGGCATACATCATAGTTGCTATTAACTATTGTATGAAATAGGCAGAAGCAGTAGCCCTCATCGACTGTACATCTTCTACTGCTACTCAGTTTGTACAACAAAATGTTGTAAATAGGTTTGGTGTGCCACATGCATTAATTTTTTATAATGGAACTCACTTTATAGGCACTACCTTTTGGAAGCTCATTTAACACCTAGGGGTTAAACATAAACTCACAACATCCTACAACCCCTGAGCCAATGGTCAAGCTGAGGTTACTAATAGGGAAATCACAAGGACTCTAACAAGAACTATTAGAAAATATAGGAAAGACTGGAGTATGAAACTAAATGATGCCCTTTGGGCCTATCGCTCAACATGGAAACTTCCTATAGGCTACTCTTCCTATGAGCTTGTGTATGAAAAATTACCAATACTTCCTATTCAATTTGAGCTCCGTACACTTTCAACAGCCTGTGACCTCGACCTTGACTTGAGCCTAGCACAAAAAGAAAGATTAATGAATCTTAACTTGCTAGAAAAAAATTGATTGGTGGCCTTGCCATCCAACGAGTGGCACAAGGCATTCAACAAAAAGTGCCATGACCTTAAAATTAGGAAAGTCAAATTTCAACTGGGAGATAAGGTTATCTACTGGAACCCCACACACGTATCTTAATGAACCAAGTTTTAAACATTGTTGGAAAGACCTTATATAATTTATGAAACTTTTCCTTCTAAGGCCATGATGATGTACAAACCTAAGAGCCCAGACAAGAAACAATTGCCTAACATAGAAGAAGTCAAACCTTTCCATGAGCATAAGCTAGCAAATACAACAAATGCCTCATTGGATAGACAACCATGCTCAATATTTTAAATCTCCTCCTTTTAACTCAGTTGTAGGGGACATGGCCATCCATGCTAACTATATAAGTGGCTCCTAAAATTTTCACCCATTTTGTTTTACATGTTTTTTTACAACTTTTTTTGTTACATTCTTCATTTTACTTCCTCTTGTTTTCATGTTATTAATCTTTTCTAATTTTTGTTTTACAACATCATTAGTACATTTACTATTTCTTGAATATTTTACACTTTCTTTTATATTTTCTTTTATTCTAGTGTGATTTTCTAACTTTTTGTTAATAAGTGCCAGGCATAGTGGTAATTCATTGTTTGATGGTGGTATGTACTATGTTGTTATTTGATTGTTGATGTTTGGATTCTAGCTTTAAATTTTATTACGAATAATTAGAACATGGTTTCTTTTCATGCAATAGGTAGTGAGCCCACATCCACCCATTCACAAACTCTATGGTTGTCCTTGTTTTGGAAATGTGCAGTCCCTTTTTCATTAACAAAACTATAATAAATTTGTAACTTTGGTAGTGATGAGTCACAATTCGGTTGGCTGCGTCAATGAGGCCTTGTAGACGTGGCTTCGTTGATGCATCATAGCATGCATCGATGAGGCCCCATCGACATTGTGTCTATATTTGACTATAAATACACATCCACCAGTTGCATTTATAACAATAGATATTTTTTAGTTGTGAAGCTCTTGCAGTTTGTTTATTTAAGAGTTAGAATTTTCCTCTCGAGTGCCCACAGCAGGAGTCATTAAGTGTATGGATCTTTATTTAAGCATTGTTATCCCAGAGCATGATAGTGTGTGTGGCAATAAAGATGAGCTTTCTGATAAACCTTGCAGCACTTTGAATAGATTAAATATTCTATTTATGCATTTAATGTTTTCAATTATTTATCAAATATTTTCTAGTAATTAAGTTAATAAAGTAATTAAGCAAGATAGATTAAACACATAAGTGTGACCACTTCGAGTGTAACATGTATTCGCTTAGTAATTCCAATAGTGTTATTTCTTGGTACACCTAGTAGTGTAGCGCTTGGTAACCCAATAGTGCATACATGGGTTCAAGACATGTGTGGAAAGTGGAACTAGATGCTTATGTTAGGACTAGTTAGACACTAGTTAATTAGTTAATCTAATTACTTTTATCTTCATTTAAACACCAAACCATGAAATATAAAATGATAAAAATCAAATGCCTCAATTACACTTAACCATAAAAATATACACCACAAGTGTAACTGGGAAGACAATGATTGACCTTAAGGCAAAGATTCACTTCCTAGAAGACTAGTGCATAGGAAACTACAAATTTTGCTAAGTTTGATTGGATCACGCGTAAATGCTTGTGATTCGTATGGTTGGACGTAGGGGTACCTCGCCGCTCATCATTGGTGTTGTTGCTAGGGACTTTGTTTATTGAAATGTGCACTATTTAGGTTTAACAGAATACCATTAATATTGTTGTATGAACCTCAAGGTTAATATCATTCCTACTATACATAGAATTATAAAAGCACATTAATAATTTTATTTTGTTTTGCAAAATGTCTTCTTCTTCTCACAAGCATGAAGATGTCAAACCATTAGTCCCACAGGAGTGCAAAGTGATATATACTTATCCAGATGAGTATGTACCAGACTTCACCTTCATCCTACATTAGGATGAATAACTACGATGGTGTGATATGGAGGGCAACATTGTCTTGCCAACTGATCCATCTGTGCTAGGGATGCTACTTAAAACTCTTAAGAAGTTGGGCACTCTTGATCTTCACAAAGAATACATTGTGGATGGTTATGACAGTCAAAACTACTATCCCACTAAAACACAACGCAAGCAAGATTAACGTCAGGAGAAGCTCCATGAGGCTATGAAAGGAAAACATTACACTAATCCCTTGTTCTCACTAAATCAAGATGAAAATGAGAATCCTCCCTTTGAAGGTTCTCAACATGAAGATTCTGCATCCCCTATTATTGATGACAAGGGTGTGACCCTAAACCTGTAATCCACTATTCATAAAATAGGTTCAAGAAAAAGTGACAACCAAGGTAGGGACTTGGGAAAACATCACAATAGCAAGGGATCTAAGGATGATGATTGTAATAAGAAAAAGAGTGGTGGTGGGCACCATGGTAGCAGTGGCGATCCACCTTCCTCTCCATCCTCTTCATCCAATTCCAAACATTTCTCTTCATCTAATAGTTTTCATAGAAGCCGTTGTTAAAATAAACATGATGAAGGTGATTAATGAAACAACAATGATCATGAAGGCCACCAAGACCGAAGGGGTGGTTGAAATCATCATCGGTGTCATCAACACAGTGATGATGATGAACCTTTGTTAGTGACTAGAAGTATGCTTAACATTGCAGTGGCAATTAGAATTCCAACTAGGCATAGGAAAGATAATTAGATTAAGCACTTAGAAATGAAAAATATTCCAAGATTTGAGGGGGATACAATTTTGATTCGCAAACACATCTATAAGCTTTCCATGATGCTTGTGCCTTATAGAACATAGAAAATGAATGGCTACAACTCAAAATCTTTCCTAGGACACTCATCAAAGAAGCTGAAAGCTGGTACTAGTCTTTGAAGCTAGAATCTATTTGCAGATGAAATACCATCCTAGAGTTATTTAATGATAAATACTAGAGATACTCCATAGTGTCTAATTTGAGAAGGCAAATCCAAGGCTGGAAATAGGGAACACATGAACCCTTGGATGCCACCATTGGTAGATACTATTCACTCTTACACCAATTCCCTAGCCATGGTTATTCTTAGAGGGAACAACTTTGCAACATCATAGATGGGCTTAGAGCAGAAACTAGAAGAACCCTTGGGGTGTATGCCCAAGGAAGATTGTCTGAACTGAGAGCTCATCAAATCTAAAGGCTAATTGAGTAGGTAGAAAAAGAAGAAGGTGAGCTATGAAAAAGGGAATGTGTAGAAGAGTATAATAGGGACCCTTCCATCAAAAAATGGGACATTTGATTTTGTGATTAGGAGTCACCACTTGATGAAGTGGTGAATAGGAAAACCTTACCTATTCAAAAATCTATTTTTGAAATCTTGGAAAAAGTTGATAAATTATGGGACTCTTTGGATGAAAAATTTAAAATGGCTATGAAGATCACTAAAGAATCCAAAAAGTAGAATAGTAATTATAACCATAGGAGGCAAAAAGAAGTTGAATGTACCTACCAAAGAGGTAAGGGCAAAGCTTCTGTTGTAGAGGAAGTTGTGGAAATTGACTTTGACTATGAAATTGATTATGACATCTCTCAATATGAGCATCCAAAGGATTGTTTCCTTGTGGCTTCACACATTAAATCCTCAACTAGCACATAGGCAAGCACCTAGACTATTACCTTACCCTCAAGGCAATCCAAGGCAGTTCCACTAGCAACAACAAGCTTACTATCCAAGTGGAGCTCCTGCACAATCTTATGAATAATACCAACAATGGTACCAACCACAATCATGGGGAATGCCACCGCCAAGGCAACAATACCCTTATAGGCAACTAGATCCATATGGATACTATGTTTAGCAACCCATCTCCCTAAGAAATTTTGCAAGTCATACCTTATTTCAGCATCACTATTACCCTCAGAAGTACCATCAAACACATTCACCATCTGCTTGAGGGGAAAACCCATATCCATACCACCCTCCACATCCATCTACGCACACATCTCTACCTTCAACCCAATTACCTCTTGATCCATCCATGCAGGGTGAGACTCCTCCACTATTGCAACAACAAAATGCTATGAAGGCTGTACATTCACAACTGACTTTCCAGCTTCAGACAATTAATCCAAAAAAAGATCCTTCTTCTGAAATAACAATCCTCTCCAACCCTCATAACCTAGTTTGGTTGATTATCCTACATCTCCAATACCCTCATCCTCTACATCAAATATCTTCGAATGCCCTTCAAACCAAGTGCAGCCTTGGATTCATACTATAATGCTAACTCATGTTGTTTTTGGTTGGGTCAAGGCTGACAATCTTTCCATGAAAAGATCTAAACCAAGAAGTCCACTCATTTACCTATAGATCGCTAGACATGAGCCATGCAAAGCTCTTCTTGACTCTGGTTCCAAAGTTAATCTCATCTCCCATGACATGTACAAGGCCTAGAACCTACCACTTCTTAAGAAGAGCAACATCTGTCTAGAATTAGCAGATCAGTCAATTGCTATCCCTCTAGGACTAGTAGAAGACATTGTAATAATAGTTTGTGGGTGGTCCTATCCTACTAATTTTCTAGTGATCAAGGTTAAAAACTGCAAAAGTGACTTCTCCATCATTATGGGAAGAGCTTGGTTAAGCATGGTTGAGGCACGTATGGGCATAAGGGACCTCTGTTTGGAAATATATAAAGAAAATGAATTGGGAAAGATAGAGAAGAAGTGTATTCCATGCATCATGTACAATGATAATGGGTACAATTATGTGCAAAAGATTTGGTCCATCAAAAGTACATACATTAAAGTATGTGATCCGTATGCACAAGAAATCAATATTCAAAGGTGTCTATATGTAGTAGTCACAAAATAGGAGGGCACCCAGTGGCTGATAGTTGACTCTGATAGTAACACATTATGCATGGAACCAACTGAGATCCTAACATGTGCTTATGTTGAAGGCATGGACAAACTTGAACAAGTTCATTCCCAACTCTTTCATGAAGATGATGATACTCATTGGGGAGAGTTAAAAATCCCTAATAACTTCAAGAAAGAGCTCCTCAAGCTAAAAAATTTACCTGTCAACTTGGAATATGCATTTTTAAAAAATGGTAAACCAATTATAATTAATGTCAAACTTGCTCCTAAACAAAAGCAAAGTTGTTAAAGGTAGTTAACAAATGGCCAATAACCTTTGCTTGGTCATATCTCGAGCTAATTGAAATTGATCCAAGGATATGCCAACATCGCATTTACACTGACTCGGCCATGAAGCTTAGAAGGCAGCCACATCAAAGAGGAAATTGGATGTATCTAACTATGCCATCTAACTATGCCTTGGGAGCAGTGCTCATGTAGATGGATAATAAGAAATGCCCATACTACGTCCACTACATAAGTTGAAGCATTGTGGAAGCACAATTAAATTACACCACCACAAAAAAAGAATTAATGAAAATGGTGTATGCTCTAGAAAAGTTCAAGCACAATGTGCTTGGCTACAAAGTATTTGTGCACATGGGCCATAGTATAATCCACTTCCTTATGAACAAGCTAACATTAAGACCTCATGTCATACAGTGGCTGGTGATCTTGTAAGAATTCAATCTGATGATGGTAGATCGAAAAGAAACCGAGAATGTGGTTGCTGACCACCTCTTTCATTTAAGATGGGATAATAAAGAGGAGAAGAGCTTGCTCTTTGATCAATTTCTAGATGAAATTTTCTTTACAAGAGCAATAAATGAACAAACGCTCATAGAAACAACATGGTACAATGGCATCCTCACCTACCTTCTCACTCAAGAGATGCCACAAGATGTTGACTTTAGATAGAAGCAACAATTTCTTCATTGGGCCAAATATTTCATGGAAATCAATGGACACCTCTACAATGTATGTGCTGATGGCCTGATTTGTTGGTGTGTCCCTAACAAAGATCAACTACGTGTTCTCTAGGATGCTCATGAAGGACCTTGCGGAGGCCATTATGCAAGGAGACGTAAAACCATAAAAATCCTGATGGCAAGATACTATTGGCCTACAATCTTCAAGGCATAAATCTTGTGAGCATTTGCAGTGAGATGGGGGGATGACCGCTTGCATGGAAGGTCCTCAACAATGGATTTAACCACTGGAATCTTTTGACATGTGGGGCATTAACTTCATGGGTCCCATCACATTCATGTCCAATGGAAAGGCATATATTATCATAGTAGTTGACTACTAAGCAAAATGGACAGAGGCAGCAACTATTACCTGATTGTACATCATCGACTACTACTAGATTTATATAACAAAATATTGTAAATAAGTTTGGGGTACTATGTTCACTAATTTCTGACAATGGAACTCATTTCACAGATGTCACTTTTAGAAAATTAATGCAACGCTTGGGGGTTGAACATAACTTAACATCCTACCACCCCCAAGCTAATGGTCAAGCAAAGGTAACCAACTAGGAGCTCACAAAAATACTAACATAAACCATTAGCAAATATAGGAAAGATTGTAGTGTAGAACTTAATGATGCCCTTTGGGCTTACCGTTCAACCTGGAAACTTCCTATTGGCTACTCGCCCTATGAGTTAGTGTACAAAAAACTTCTAATGCTCCCAATTCAATTCGAGGTTTGTACACTCTCAACAGCCTATGATTTGAATCTTGACCTAAGTCTAGCACAGAAAGAAAGATTGATCAACCTAAATGTGCTAGACAAAAATCGATTAGTGGCCCTATCTTTGAATGAGGTGCACAAGGCATTCAGCAAGCAACATCATGACCTCATAATTAAGAAAGTAAAACTTCAACTAGGAGATAAGGTTCTCTATTAAAGCCCTACACATGTACCTCAGAATGAAAAATTCCAAACATTGTAGGAGGGACCTTATATAATTGATCAAACCTTTCCCTTTGAGGCCATGTTGATCTACAAGCTTGAAAGCCCAAATAAAAGGTAATTGGTCAACATCCAACAAGTAAAACCTTTCCTAGAGCTAAGACAGGCTAGTGCAATTACCACCTCAGTAGATGGACAACCACGTTCCATTTTTTGAATCTCCTCCTTCCAACTTAATCATGGGGGAGATGTCCATCCATGCTAAAAATCCATATGGCTTCTTAGTTTTTCTACTTTTTTGTTTTCCACATTTTTTATTTTACAAGTTATTTATTTTATAAATTATTGGATTTTCAATTTTTTCTAATTTTACACCATTGTTAGTACCTTTGAGCCTTTCTTGATTATTTAAACTTTATTATATATGTTTTGTTTTGTTCAAGTGTGATATTTTCTTATTTTTGCTAATAAAAATTGCTTTATTGCTGATGAACCATAAATTGTTAGGCTCCGATATCGGATCCGCAATATCAAGTATGCAATATCGCGGCCTGGCTAACAATATCAGATACACAATATTGTGACTCTTGTGTAAGCCTATACATACACATTTGGATGCATAGGAAGAGGGAGGTAGGTCAGTATAGAAGTAGAGTCTTTTTATTCATTTTTAGTTCATCTCAACTCTTCCCTAGTGCATGCCCGCAGTGTGATGATTGTGATTGTATGAAACCTTTATTCGAGTGTGGCATACTTGGACATGCACATGACCGGCAATAAAGATTAAGATTACTCCATCATTGTAGCATTCACTTAGTTTTAATTTCTTAATTATTATTGTTATTTATTGCTTTCCTAATTGATGTC
Source organism: Gnetum montanum (assembly GCA_015680685.1). Classification (NCBI taxonomy): domain Eukaryota; kingdom Viridiplantae; phylum Streptophyta; class Gnetopsida; order Gnetales; family Gnetaceae; genus Gnetum; species Gnetum montanum. Next base: position 174,514 of record MNCI01002924.1, read on the forward strand.
TCTTTGCCTTCCTTTACTATCCCTATTATTAAATGTAGAATGAGTATGACTTAATCACGAGCATTTAATTGTGACTACTTGGTAACCCAGTAGCGTATTTAGGAGCGCTCAAGTAATATACACTTGGTAATCCCAAAAGTAGTACACGAGGTCCAAGATGTGTATGGATGATTAAGGATAGATGCTCATTGCACTTAGGCTAGCTTAGATTCTCTTCTCCCACTTCCTCTTAGCTTAAAACAAAGTTATTTTCCATTACCTTTAGGAGTAGCACTAGTTTAGGCCCACATCATACACCTCACTTTGGACTAAACCATACGTGATAAAGCAAATACTAGTCCAAGTGGGAAGACAGCGAACTGTGATCAACGTGTAAGTATCTAGATACCACAACTAGCCGATCCACGGAGTTCGACTGGATTGTGCGTGAATGCTCATATTTGTATGGTTGAGTGTAGGGGTACCTCGCTGCTCATCATTGGCATCATTACCAAGGATAGTGCTAGTTATTTAGATTAGTTACATCATCCAAGATCACTGTGATGAAGCCTTGACGATATATCTTTCAGAAGAAGTAATTGCAAATAAGTCACACACAGTTCATCACAATGTCTCTCTCACGAGACTATGACAATGTAACAACTAGTAAGGTAATTCATTGGAGAACCAACGAATTATATGATGATGAAGACGAAGTTTGGAGTACTCAATCTGATGCAAGGATCTCCTATGTACATAAACGAAGACAACATTGTCCCAATTCACAATTCCATAACCTGCCTAGTGACGATTAACCCCTGTTGGCCAATAAGAGCCTAATGCATATACAAGAGGCTGTTCAAATACCTTGTAGACATCACAAAGAAAGTCGTCTACCCAGGCTTGATTTAAACAACTTTCCCAAATTTTTAGAAGGCTATGATTTAGATTTGCAACATCATTTACAAGCCTTCCATGATGCTTGTGTATAGAACAATATTGATAATGGGTGGCAAAAACTTTAGCTCTTTACTCTAACACTCATTGGCCAAGCAAAAGTATGGTATAGGTCCTTATGACTAAAATCAATTTAACATTGGCTGACAATGGTAGAACTCTTCAATGAAAGATACCAAACCTATGCAAGAGTGTCAGCCTTGAGGAGACAAATCCAAGAGTGGAAACAAGCACAACATGAACCCTTGGACATGGCCTTAGAAAGATACTATTTGTTGTTAAAAAATTGCCTAGGCCATGGGTTCTCCGAGGAAAGTCTAATGTACTACATCATAGATGGGCTCCGTAATGAAACAAGGGAAATCCTAGAGATGTATGCCTAAGGTCAACCCTACCAGCTATGAACCCACCAATTCCAAGAGCTTATTAAGTTGGTAGCAAAAGAAGAAGGAGAAATGCCTAAATGGGAGAATGTTGAAAGCTCTCAATGGGACCAAAATCTCAAATTAGCAAAGGTCCATGATCATGAAGAGGAGAAATAAACTCACCTCAAGGAGGTGGAATCATCTTTGCCAATACTACAATCACTAGATGAAATTGAGGAAAAGATCAATAAGATGATAGAAATGATACATGAAAGATGTGGAGAATATGCCAACATTATTAGTGGAAGAACCATGATGAACCAAGAAGTAGGACAGAACATCCTTAGAAAATCAGAAAGAAGGCTCAAAGAGAATAAAAACTCAACTACTAATCATACGTATCAATGTAACCTTTGCTTGTATGATCATCCCAAAGGTCAATGCCTAATCTTGTCACATTTACATGAGCATTGGGGAGGAATGTTACATCCATAGTTCATGCAAAAATACTGTGTTCAATCACAGTGGCAAAAATTCTAGTTGTGGAGGAGGCCACCCCTAAACTGGTCATAGCCTTCATACCATCTGAACCTAAGTGCTTATCAAGTTTAACATCATGTTTCCCCAATTGGGTCAACATCCTCTATCTCACCACATTGTTATCATTCTTCTACATACTATCAACCCACATCCTCTCCCACAAGATCACCACCTCATGTTCCTTGCACTTCTCCTCACCCTCAATATTCTCATCATTCATCTCCTTCTACATCACCACCAGTTGTGTTAGAAGGGTTTGCACCATAGCATCAACCCATAAATGTTACTTGTGCTACTTCTATCAATCGCAATGAGAATCCTTCACAACATTGAAAGTGTCCCTTCTTTATACATGACTGTAGAAAGGGACAACATAGTTCCGAGACCACTACATCCTCCCACTCAACACAAGTTCAACACTGTGATGCATCTTTATCCTCGAACTCAATGCCTCCTGTTACTTTATCCAGGCCACCAATCAACACTCCAACAGCCATGCATCCCAATGAATATAATCAGGTAGGGAGACATATTGATCCTTGCATACCATCTTACAGTCACGGGTGCCATAGTGGATTAGCTCCTTATCCCATGACCACATCTTATAATCAACCCCACTATGTTTACTATAATCAAGTGTGTACGCCCCAATTTGGGTACATTCTTACTACCATACCAAAAGACACCTAGTGGTTGGGATATGATCAAACCCTAATCTTTTCAACATGCATGGATCCAAATTTCCCATTTATTAATTTCCCATGGTTGTAAATTTATGTGTGATTTAATTGCAATTATTAATATTATCTCTTTTTTTTCTTAAAGATATGTCGTTAATACTTTGTTGATAACTAGCACCGTCCTCGGCAATGATGCCAATGATGAGTGGTGAGGTACCCCTACACTCAACCATACGAATACAAGCATTCACGCACGATCTGGTTGAACTTCGTAGACGAGCTAGTTGTGGTATCTAGATAGTTACACGTTGATAGCAGTTTGTTGTCTTCCCACCTAGACTATTATTTGCTTTGTCATGTATGGTTTAGTCCAGAGTGAGGCATATGATGTGATCCTAAACTAGTGCTACTCCTAGAGACAATGGTAAATAATCTTGATTAAACTAATAAGCAATAGGAAATGATGTGCTGAACATACGGTTTTTCTCATGTACCACTTCCCACTAGAAGTGAGGATGGGCCATATGGGAGACCCTTGTAGTTGTGTCTTAACCTCTTCTAGTGCCAGGTCCAAGAAAGGGCCAAAGTTAAGTTTTTGAAGAATAGAACTTTGAACTTCCTTAAAGCAAATTCACTAAAGGGAAGTGCTGGCACATTTGGCCATTTCATGGAATAGTAAGATTCATCTTAAACATTATTGTAAGAGTGGGAGAGTGTAAATGTGTTATTTCATACCATTGGTATGGGATCTAGGGGAGACCATAATATTATTGGTGGAAATAATGATGCACATATGAAAGACAGTGAATAGAAGATTGCAAGAGATAATGTGCCAATTGTGAATGAACTGACAAGCAAGGAATTCTTTATTGTTAGAAATAAGTTTAGGAATTGATCATTTGGATACTGGTAAAGAATGAGAGAAGAGAATTGTAAATGAAAATTCAAAAATTAAAATCAACAGATTGTATGAATAACAAAAATGGGGAAACTATCAGTGGATGTTTGCAAAATGATGGAGAAGATATTGTTAATTTAAATACTACAACAAAATTGAATATAAAAAATGAAAGTTTTGCAAATGGAACAATTTTCATAGATGACAGTAAGTACAATGATCTAAACTATGGTATTGCTCATCGATTGGAAAGGAGATGCGTTGGTACTGATGCAAAGGTAAATTTAAAATTATGCTTTGATTCAGTTCATTATTTACCAAGTAACAGTAATGCGTGCAAAGAAATTTGCGGAAATGGCGATACAGTAGCTGATCTGCAAGCATCAGTAGATTTTGCAGAAGTGCTAGGGTTTGTTCATCTTTAACGGTTTCTATTTTCATACACAATCTGATCGAGAAAGAATGGTGAACCTGACTATTTTCTTTGACCTCAAGATCAGTGGCGCCCCTGCCGGGCATGTTGTGATAGAGCTTTGCAAGGATGTGGTTCCAAGGACGGCAGACATGGTTCCAAAGATGATAGAGAAGGGGCTCTTATGGTCGTTGCCACTCCAATTGAAATAGGAACCACAATTAGAGCTTTGCGGCAGCAGTTCTTAAATTCGAGTAGCAACACCTTCAGTTTCAAATTTTTTTTCCCATCGATATGCAGCGCTTCAACTTTCCCTAGATCTGCTCACCTTCAACGCCTTCCCAGACGTTCTCTGCATTCCACAAGAACCATATGTTCAGCACATCATTTTTTTCTTCAAGAAAATCTTCCTCCTCTACTCTTCAGCAACTAAACACCACACGACAACGATGCTAGATGCAGCGATAGAGCCTTCTTCCGCGGTGGCAGTTGATAACGATTTTGGTAGGGTGGGATAATTTGGAATTATTTGCTGGTAGTTCTAGGCCTGGTGCCTTCACATTTAGACCTCATATTTTAAGCCATTGCTGGATTTAAATTTCTGTTTCCAGTAAATTTTACACGGGTGCAAATGCAAATAAATTATTTATATAAATTAGCTACTGCTACCACCAACGTCTACACCAAGGTGGATATTGTATTATTTTTTACCATCACCTAGTTCATAAAATTACTAAGCCTTCAATAGTATTCAAAACTTAAAAATTCTAAACAAATAAAAATAAAATTCACAATTATATGGAGCTATTAGATTTATTTTTCATTATTCACAAAAGCAATATTTGTAATATTTCTTCTAACTTCCTAACTTCCTAAGTTAATACTTTCTAACTTTTTGGGCAAGTTACTTGGGAGAGAAGTTAGCTAAGATATTTTTGAGTATGTAACTCCCTTTTGAACCCTATAAAAAGGCTTCAAGGGTAAGAAAAAGAGGGGAGGACTTGGGAGAAGACATTGATACCACACTTGGGGAACACTTTTGGGAGCTCTCACTTGGAGACACACTCTTGGAAGACATTGTGAAAGATTGCTTGTAAGATGACTTGCTAAAGAAAAGATTTCAGCCTCTTTGTCATAGTCCTATGAGTTATGCTTATTGTTCTTTATTTTGTTTAAATTATTTAGCTAGTGGTTTAGATAGTGTCATCCTTGGAAAGTAATTTTGGGATTTTTAGATTGCTCTTATTGTTCTTTTTGTACAATTGAAAGTTTCTATTAAAATTTTTCCATAGAAGTGCTTGTGTTTGAAAGCCTTAAGAGCATTTTAGTAGTAAATTTGATTATTGTGCAACGTATAAGAATNTTTGACATCCATTGTCTAGCCAAAATGGAGTCTCGTACGTGATAGTTTACACAGCAATTTTTGGTAGCATAGTAGGATTGTCTTGAAGAAATTGCTTATTTGAGCCTTGGAAGTTTGAATAATTTGTAGATATTGAATTTGGGATAGCTTTATTGCGAAGTGTTTACTCGTGTCATTTTACCTTGTTTAAATATTTGAGATCTTAACAAAAATCTGCTTTCTTTTCTATCTATTTCCATTGAATCTTGCTCTATTTCTAGTTTTCTTATGGAACTATCTCTTTCTCTGGGGAAAATTAGAAGTAGATTCGCGGAGTTGTGCTCAAATGTTTTTGCAAAACTTTATTTGTTATAAGTAGGTATTATAAAGACCGCATAGACTAGGCAATTGAACAAAATAAGAACTCTCAACAATTCACAGTACTTGGCAAAGTTGGTTGAATCTCTTATTGATAAGTCATTTGTAGTTTACACACAACACAATCATTTCATTTTTCACAACCACATACTGCAACAACACACACACATACTCACATTAACTACTGAGTATATTTGGAGGTATCTGAGCCTTGGTGTTGCCAGAGACCAGCAAGCACCTAAATCCTGTTCAAGGACACTCGTTGACGGTCGCGTCCCAAACGGTCACCAACAGTTCTTTTGGCACTAGAAGGAGGGCTGAAAGTTTAGCCTCTAGGTTCATAAGCCTTATAATTTTAGTACATCAATAATTCTTTGTTACTATAAAGGCTTAAGAAATACTATCTTCAGCTCATGACCAAAAAGATTGATAGTTTGGAAAGTTTAAAAGTTTCAAAAGATATTCTAGATTCTAAGACTGATTCTTCATCAGAAGAAGAACAAAAGAAAGTTTTTGAATTGAGAACAAGTAGTGAAGTGAAAACTAGAAGATCAAGAAGATCACCCATTATATCTAGTTTATCGATTTGTAAGAGAAGATCTAGAAAGTTTAAGAGTTCAACTATCCAAAGGAATAGGATGGCAAATCCTTGGCAAAGAGTTACACCATTAGGATTTTAAAATTACAATGATATTCCTAAGGTAGTTTACAAGTATTTTCCTGAGCCTTTCATTCCTGGAAAAGCTTATTTAGCTGAAGAATATATTCACATTTTTGAGTTAGCTTTAGCTCATGCAAATATTCAACATCAAGATCAAGCTTATAGGTTGTTTGTATCAAATCTAAAGGATATGGCTCAGATTTGGTATTCAAACTTACCAAGTAATAGTATTATAAGTTGGGATGACATGAAGAATCTTTTCTTGGCCCAGTTTGGTAATCAATTAGATCAACAACTATACTGTGGGCTGATACAAGCTAAGCAAGGAGTTAAAGAGTCAATTAGAGATTTTAACATCAAGTTTCAACGAATTTGTGGACTCTTTCAAAGATAATATAGACCATCAGAAGAAATGCTTAAAGAAACTTATCTTAAGGCTGTCAACCCCAACATTTCAATTTAATTAAGGAGAACTTCAAACTTAACTACACTAAATGACAACTTTAGTGAAGCTATACAGTTAGAAAAATAGTTGAACTTGAATCTTGAAGAAAATATTGCGATTCACAAAAAGAGAAGAAAGAGTTATGATTCCTATGCAAGATTTTACTCAATTTAAA
>MNCI01002924.1:181638-209169 GCA_015680685.1 Gnetum montanum
TATAATAACAATGAGGAAAATGGGTATAGTCTTCGATCTAAGGAAAGACTAACTACTTCTAGACCCCCAAATGTTATTGCTGATCTATCTACTAAGAGAAAATATTTTGAGCCTAATAGAAGAAATAAGAATAAAGGTAAAGACAATCAAGTAGAGCAAAGCACTCCAAGTTAGTCTTTTAATAAATGGATAAAGAAACCAAGCTTTATTGGTGATGGAGAGTATGATTTGATTGAAGACCTTAAACATGTCAAGGCCAATATTAGCTTTTATCAGTTGCTTCAAATAGGAGATCAGCAAAGAAAGGCTTTAGAATTCATTAAAGGTAAAAGGAGAGCTAGAGAATCAAAGTTAAGTTATGTGTCCAACAATGATGAGAAATTAAAGACCTCATATGATAAGGAAGCTCCTCCTTTCCTTTTGACGATGAAGCTAAAGGATAAATACTTACACAATTGTTTGGTTGATTCTGGAGCTACATCTACTATAATGTCATTGTCTATATGTAAGAAACTTGGTTTGATTCTTGAAAAATCAAATAAAAAGATTGTTCAAGTGGATAAAAGTAGAGTGAAGATTGTGGGTCAATTACCAAATTTCCTATTGGAAATTACTTCTAAACCCTGCATCAAAAGTAAAGTAGCTATTCAAGTGGCAGATATACCAGATTCGCATAGTCTCTTATTGAGTAGAAGCTGGAGTAAGAATTTCTCAGGTTACATATCAACATGTTATTCTCACATGTGGTTATCTTGGAAAGGAGAAACAAATCAAATATACATCTATAGTGAACCTTTGATAATTGATAACATTACTTTAAATGGAAAAAGTAAATTGGCTGAAAAAGGAGATGTTGAAAACAAAATTTGTACACTCCAAGAAATTTATAGTTCTGAACAAGAATAATCAAAGAATGAGGATAGATGGGAGTTATACTTTGACAGTTCATGTAATTCAAAAGGTGCAAGAGTCAGTATTGTCATATTCAAGAATGATTTACCTGAAATTCTTAAAGCAATTCATCTATCTTTCCATTGTACTAACTACAAGGTTGAGTATGAAGCTTTATGTATTGGTATGAGAATAGCTCTAGACAAAAAGATCAGAGTGATCACTATAAAAGAAGACTCAAGATTAGTTTGTGAACAAGTAAAAGGTAATTGTGTTGTAAAGAGCTCATTCTTAAGACCTTATAAGCAACTTTCTTCTAAGATGTTAGATCAATTTCAACATTGCCGAATAGAGCATATAAATAGAGCAGAGAATCTTATAGCAGATGATTTGGCAAAGGCAGCTTCAACATTGGATATGCAAATAATAGAAAGTTACAAAGATATCATGATTGAAGAAGAACATCAGTCATCAATACCATATAATATAAGACATTAACAAGTATTTGAAGATGATGATCAAGTACTAAGATTTGTGAAAAGCAAACAAGAATTTGAGGGTCAAGTAATACCCGAAACGTCATCAAATTCCAAAGGTAATTTCATTCCAAAAAGGATGATTGACTTAGAACATGAGTTTAAGAAAAATTTACTTACTGGAAAAGATATACAAAGCCCAGATAGTCAAGGTTTTGAGGCAGTGAATTTTGGATTAAATAGGATGTCAAAGATGTTGAATATTACAAAGGAAAGAGATTCAAATTTCAAGAAAAACTTGTTAACATGTCTAAGAGATAATTTGGATAATTTTGCTTGGTTTTATGATGATCTTAAAGCTTTTAGGCAAGATGTGATGACACATAAAATTCCTTTAATAGAATATTGTAGAATAGTCAAGCAAAAACAAAGGAAATTTAATCCATCGTTTGAACCAGCTATGGAAGCCGAAATCAAGAAGTTGTTACAAGCATGAAGCTTCAGTCAAAGTGACCTCGAAATTTGGTCTAGGCCTCAACCCCTCATCTTGCTTTAACTAAACTATTTCTGTAGTGGAAATCTAATGAACAGACCCCACTTGGGGCTCCTCTTGAAGAGGTCCTATAGCATGTGTCTCTACCTTGCCTACTGTGGCTATTAGTCCTTTCTCCCTCTTGGTCACTTCTCCCATGGTTAGGATGGTCCTTCTCCCTGTGGTCTCTTTGGCATCATCTATGATCACAAACATAGCCAAGGATTAGTATCTTATGTGTAACGTTTAATACTTTGATACCCTTTCCTATTTAACCTAGTTACACTTGGGCTAATTCATGATCATGACAGATTGACTATTTTAATATTATTTTATTCCCATGGCTACCCAAGTTTGTTAGTGAGGTTTAGTGATTTTTAATATTATTTTATTAGTTAAGCCATTTGGGAGTTAAAAAAATTTCAAAAAATTTTCTATCATAAACCATAGGTTTGTAGTCCCCACAATGTAAAGCTCACCTCTAGTAACCTAAGGATCGAAGAACAAGTTGAATTGGATAAGCAGTTAGAAAGTTATGATCTTAGGAAGGCTTTAGGCTATTACAAAAAACTCCCCTAGTGTTATGATGCAAATGTGAAAATTTGATTAAGTCCTGTCACATATTTATACTATTTTTCTGTTGTGTCAATGTAGCCAAAGACAAAAAATTCCACATTGAAAAAACTAAGGAAGAAAAAAGAGTTTTTCCATGAAATTGGGATCGACATGAAGCCAAAAAAAGCCTAGAATAAGGACAAATGAGTGAAGAGGGCTACAAATACATTTGGAAAGGAGATTTGGTAGGAGATAAATTGCCAAGGAGTGCAAAAAATGGATGTTCTAAGGTGGAAAACAAAGGTTTTGAAAGAAAAATGACTAAGGGATAGGACATTTAACCATTCCAACCAAAGAGGATGCAAGTGGATCCTCCCCATAGCAAGCTCATGCCCTTAATGCCCTTACATGCCGTCATACTAAGGAGTCCGTAGGCCCCAAGCATGATTAATGATCTTGGATTGTTAAAAATTGAATCACCAAAGAACCAATCAAAGAATTAAGACCACTTATAATGAACCTATGAATAAAACATGAAAAGAGGTGGTAAGGTGATAAATTGAAAGAATTGGAGGATTAGAGAGAGAGTACATAATGGAGTTTCACATCATGATCACATGAAGTTCCTTATGGATGATGTGATTAGTATGACCTAAGAGTGTTCCATCCTTAGTTAGAGTTAAGTGTTGGCACACTTTGGCCATTTCATGGAACAAGTTGGCATGATAAAATTGATTAAAGGTTTTGCAGTTTTAAAGATCCATTGCAAAGCAATTTTAGATGTTGCAAGATTGGAGGAAAGGCTATAAAATGTTAAGAAAATGCATATAGAATGCTTCACTTTGTTAGAATAACCAAAATTTCATTTTCTAGATACAAAGAAATAGCATCTAAATTTGCAGAAGAAAGAAATGAAGAATCCAAGTAACTACAATTGATAATAAACTGGTCATTGGAAATCTTCAATTTGCATATGAGGATCTAGCTGTGTTGGCTACTAGGCTAAGGCAACATTAATTGAATGGAACAGTTGTTAGTGCACCTCATTGCTTGCCTCTGAGCCTTGGACAAGTTAAACCAGGTGACATTAATGGGGCCCATCCCCATGAGGAAATTATGGCAAATAATGTCTGGGATTCGAACCTTGGAGGCATGTTTTCACCATTTCTAGGTACATCACGCCGACTACTACGGCCACCAGTACCAACACCATCACTAGGCTTCCAGACTAAGGTTCAAGTGCAAGCATATGGAGGCATGCCACAGCCTCAACATCCAAATCCATCTCCTCCTCTAACAGCTGGTGCTGCGCCATTAGCTCCTCCCAGAGTCAAAGCACACCATGGTCAAGCCAATGATCCACACAGCATCGCAGAAAGGTTATGGTGGAAAGAAAGATTGCAGAACTAGGGTTTGTTGTAGGGTTTTGAAGTGTGGTTATGGCCGTATCGATCATGTCATCAAGGAACTCAAGCTGGTATTGCTACCAGTTCCATTGTTCGATCACGGGCCATGCGGTTGTAGCACGGAACTGCGTTGCCCCTTCTGCAATGAAGGATTCGTGGAGGAATGCAAACCAGAGATTCATAGCCATGGCAGGAATCCTAGCGACTCTAGCGATGAATCGGATGAAGAATCCATGGTGGACATGATGTATTCCATGAGAAGGTATCTGCCAAACATTATGGGGGCACCATTTCTAGTTTCCTACGTAGAAGATGCACAAGTAAATCTCGCATAGCAATAGGAAAATTGCAGATAATAACATGCTTGCAGAATCATAGTTTTCTACCATGTGGAGCTTTCGCACCTTGCACAGGGCTGTATCGAGTCAGTTGTTGCCATTTTGGTCCATTCCTTGGCATATCTGCCGTGCGCCGCATAGAGACAGCTTCAGTGATGGCAGATTATTCTTTGCCTCGATTCTGTGGATAAAGTTGTGGATAGCACACTTGCTGTCGATCTAGGGCTTCATCTTTTGCATGTGGATACAGGCCATGCTGAAGAGATTATTGATACTGTAATGGCGTTGGTGCTAGGGCTTCTGTGGCATATGCATGTGTTGAGTTGGCAAGGTCTTTCCACCTCCGGCTGGCTCGGCTCTCTACAGCCGCTCTACCGTGGGATGCGCCGCTACTGTGGCCTCATTGTCGACATCGTCAGAAGATCTACATCCACCTATACGTTGGCCACACGGTGCCTTTTGTTCAAGATGCACATGCTTTTCTATGATTTTGATCACAGAAAGGGAACATCTGCAAGACGTTGACGATCATTTCCAGAAGTCGCCAAGTAGATGAATACACTGAATGATTTGCTTTCAATAAGCGATATTGTGTCTCTTCATTGCTTTGTGACAAATGAGACCATGAAAATTTTAAATGTTGAATCACTACATGAAAACCTGCAAATAGAAATTGCAAACACTGCAGCGCCCAACACCAACGCGTCTATCATCATCATTACCAATCCATCAAGTGCAGTTACAGAGACATGAAGACACAACGAGACAGGTGCACAATTGAATCAATGGAACTGGGAGATTATTTAGCTGATGAATTGGGGTTATGGATTATTTTGAAAAAAATCGTCATCGCTGAAAGCAAGTACAAAACCTAAATGCACGAAATTAAAGTAACAAAATAAAATTCCTATTTCATATGGTTTGGTGGCTAAAAATAATTTTAGCATATTTTCTCACATGCAACAAAAATAAAATGACAATTGTATGGAGCGCTTATTGTATGGAGATCTTGGCTTTATTTCCTAAAATTATTATATAGGTTGTGACTTCTTATGAAAGAAATATTTGACACATGCCAATGTTAGCATGATTTTCTCCTAACTTCATGTATAAGTTATAACTTCCTTACTTGGGAAAGAAGTTACCCAAGATATTTTATAATATCTAACTACCTATGAGACCCTATAAAAATGCTTCAAGGGTCTTGGTGGCAAGGGGGGGGAGAGAGCATTTTGAAAAGAAGACATTGTGAAAGATTGCTTGTAAGATGACTTGTTAAAGACAACATTTCAGCCTCTTTGTTATAGTCCTGTGAGTTATGTTTATTTTTTTAAAATTGTTTAGCTAGTGGTTTAAATAGTATCATGCTTGGCAAGTAATTTTTGGATTTTTAGATTGCTCTTGTTGTTCTTGTTTCATGATAGAAAATTTCTATTAAAATTTTACCATAGAAGCGCTTGTGTTCAAAAGCCTTAAGAGCATTTTAGTAGTAAATTTGATTATTGTGCAACGTATAAGAACTACTATTGAGATCGTTGTAAAAGAGCCTCTGCTTGTAGTCAAGCCGTTGAACGATTCAATAGTCAAGAGGGTTCAGAAAATATTTGGTATTTTGATAGCACCAGAATAGCTTCTTTTATCTTTAAAGTGAATCTCTATGGTATTTCAATCATAAATTTTCAAGTATTTTGAAGGTTTTGTTGAATGCAATTGTTGACATCCATTATCTAGCCAAAATAGAGTTTGGTACGTGATAGTTTACGTAGTAATGTTTTGGGTAGCATAGTAGGATTGTCTTGAAGAAATTGCTTATTTGAGCCTTGGAAGTTTGAACAATTCGTAGTTATTGAATTTGGGATAGCTTTATTGCGAAGTGTTTACTCGTATCATTTTACCTTGTTTAAANGTCGAGAGTTCCTATTTTGTTCAATTACCTAGTCTATGCGGTCTTTTTAATACCTACTTGTAACAAATAAATTTTTGCAAAAACATTTGNTACCACATAGACTAGGCAATTGAACAAAATAGAAACTCTCAACGACTCATAGTACTTTGCAACGTTGGTTGAATCTCTTTAAGATAAGTCATTTATAGTTTTACACACAACCCAATCATTTCATTTTTCATAACAGCACACTACAAAAACACACACACATACTCACATTAACTACTGAGTCTATTTGGAGGTATCTAGACCTTGGTGTTTCCAAAGACCAGCAAACACCTAAATCCTGTTCAAGGACACTCGTTGGCGGTCGCGTCCCAAACGGTCGCCAACATTAAGACCATCTACTTTCAATGACTTTGCATTGGCACATTGAGATTGTTTCACCTCCCAAAGGACAAGAACATTACCAAAGATTACTTACCATTCCAAAGAAAGAAGAAAAGAGAAGCAAAAAGTAAAGATGACCTTAGTTAGAGGGCTGCCTTTGGGCATGGGTAACATGTCTTTCTAGCCCCATAACCAGTGCTTGTACCCTGTTATTGTGTCGAAGGCATGTGCTTTGAATTCCTATTATTTATATATATATATATGGAAACCACACCATGCAAAGTCATTACTTCCTATTTATTGGTCGACGTAGGAATGGTCAAGAATCAATGGGAATACTCATGAAACTCTAGATGGTCGGTGGGTAAAAAAGGTGATAAATCCCTTTTAAGCCACACCCTTGTCCATCCACTTGATTCATGCCAAGTCTAGAAAGTATCAAGCTCACAAATTCAATGTAAGCTGTTATTAAGAAGGGATCATATATTTCTGAAATGAGGAAACATCATAGACATGTGTGGAATGGGTGGATGATGTTAACTCACTACCTAATATCATGAGAAAACCAATGTTCCATTAATCAACATCAAAATTCTAGGATGAAATCCAATCATTTGCAATCAAGTAAACAATGCAAATTAATAAACCATCATCAATTAGAAACTGTGTTCGATACCAAAGTCTTGATGGCAATAAAGAAAAAGAAGACACATGAGAAAATTCCAAATAAGGAAAAATATAGAAAAATTGTAAAATATTTAAGAAAATGAGAAATGTATAAAAACGATGTAAAGTAAAAAAAATTTGAAAAACTGAGGAGCCACTCATATAATTATTAGCATGGATAACCATCTCCCCCACGATTGATTTGGAAGGGAGATATTCTAAAGATAGAGCGTGCATGGCCATTAGTTGAGGCATTCTTTCCACTGGTTATTTTTGGTTCAATGAAAGGTTTAAGTTGTTGGTTGTTGACCAAATATCTCTTACTTGGGCTATCAAGATGGTATATCATCATGACCCAAAATGGGAAAGTTTCATATATGATGTAACAGCCCTCCCATAGCATTTGAAATTTGGTACATTGAGGTACATGCATGGGGTTCTAATAGAGCACCTTATCTCCTAGTTGAAATGTTACTTTATGTATCTTAAGGTCATGAAAATGTTTGTTATATGCCTTATTCACTTCATTTAATGATAGGGCCACTAATCTATTCTCATCTAGTGTGTTAAGATTCATTAGGCTTTTCCTTTGGGCTAGACTTAAGTCCAAGTTAAGGTCACAAGCTATTGAAAGTATATGGAGCTCAGCTTGGATGGGAAGAATTGGGCATTTTCTATACACTAGCCCATAAGGAGAATAACCAATAGGAAGTTTCCACATTGAACGATAAGCCCAAAGAGCATCATTGAGTTTGTTACTCTATTCCTTCCTATATTTACTAACTGTTCGTGTTAGTATTTTAGTAATTTTTCTATTGGTGACCTCCACTTGACTATTGGCTTGGGGGTAGTATGGAGATGTTAATTTATGTTTAACCCCCCAACATTGCATGAGCTTTTGAAAAGTGGCACTTGTAAAATATGTACCATTATCAAAAATTAGTGCTCGTGGAACACCAAACTTGTTGACAACATTTTGTTGTACAAATCGTACCACCCTAGAGGATGAATAGTTAGTGATGGTGGTAGCTTTAGCCCATTTGGTATAGTAGTCAATAGCCACAATGATGATGGTGGCAGCTTCAGCCCTATGAAATCAATCCCCCAAAGATTGAAAGGCTCTAGTGGTTGGATCCACTATTGCAGCCCTTCCATGTGCCAAATCATCCCTTCATAACATTGGCATCAATCATAAAAATAGAAGAAGTTATGGGCATCCTAGAAGATTGTGGGGTAATAATATCCTACTATGAGCATCTTAATGATCATTCTCCTTCCAACATAGTGGCCCCCCACAAGGGCCTTCATGTGCATCCTAGAGGACTTGAAGTTGATTTGCAACAGGCACACACCATCGAACTAGATCATATGTGCAACTCTTGTAGAGTTTTCTCTTGATCTCCATGAAGTGTTTGGCTTGAGGAAAAACCTATTCTTTTTCTTATTATCCCACTCCTATGGTATCTCTTGAGTGAGTAAATAGGAGATGATGTTGTCATTCCAATTTGTTTTCTTGGAAGTTTGAGAATTAATAGCATTAGCAAAGAGAACTTCATCAAGAAATTAATTAGACTATGGGCACTCATCCTCTTTGCTATCCCATCTCAACCGAGATAAGTGGTTAGTTACCACATTCTTGGTCTCCTTTCAATCAACCATTTTCAAATCAAATTTCTAGAGGATCACTAGCCACCATATGACATGGGGGTTTACAATTGGCTTATTCATTAGGAACCATATGGCACTGTAGTCGGTGTACACAAACACTTTGTATCTAATCACATAGTACCTAAGTTTTTCTAATGCGTACACGAGTACCATAAGCTCCTTTTCAATGGTGGTATAGTTGAGTTTCACACCCACAATGCTTTATCTTGCACAGTGGATGTAATATGAACGTTTTTGATTGTCCATCTATGTAAGCACCATCCTTAAGGCATATTTGGATGCATTCGTCATGATGTGGAATGGCATAAAAAAATCTAGTGCTTGTAGAATCAGAGTTTCTACAAGTTTCTACTTCAGTTGTTAAAATGCATTTTTTCACATTCCTTGGTCCAGAGAAATGATGCATCTTTCTTGGTAAGCTCTACCAATGGCTTAGAGATCTTTGAAAAGTTTTCAATGAAGCATCAATAATAATCAATGAAATGACTTCACATCCTTCACTATTTCTAATCATTTGGTTATTCCTTAGATTACCCTTATTTTCTCTAGGTCTACCTTGATCCCTTTATTTGAAATTTGATGCCCAAAGATAATGCCCTCTTAGACCATGAGGTGGCCCTTCTACTAATTGAGCCTTAGGTTAATCTCTACATACCTTTTAAGCACTTACTCAAGGAGGTCCAACACTTGCTCACATGTAGCCCTGTAGGTAGAGAAGTCATCAAGGAAGACCTCTACCCTGATACTAATCTATTGTTGGAAGGTGCTAAGAACTAATCGTTGAAATGTGGTGGGAGCATTACATGGGCCAAAGGACATCTTTTGGTATGCAAAAGTTCCCCAAGAACTTATGAACATTGTCTTGGCCTAGTCCTCTAGTGTAATCTGGATTTGGTTATAACCACTATAACCATATAGAAGGAGTTTATTAATAACACACTTTATTTTTTAGATTTTTGAAAAGCCACCTACCTTCAGGCATGTGTGACATGTCTTTTTAGTGACATGGTAAGGCAACACTTATTATAATCATACTTCCATTTTTCATTAGAACTCAAGAAAATAATACAATCTTAACAGCAAGATAAAACTCGTAGTAGTAGTCTTAGAGAATCCACAAATCCTCTTAACATCACACCCTTTTCATTCCCACTTGGTTCTTCACTTTTCTATCTAGGCATAATGATCACAAGTTTATTTAAGTTTTATTGTGAAAGGATTATCATTATGGCTATGATAAGAACCTCTTATTATTGGAAATGAGTGGATGGATGATGTGGTCTCACTATATATAGAATACATCCTTCCATGATTTGATAACATAGGGTAACTTTCACATTATTATGACTACATCTTAGTTTATTCGTTTGTGCTTTATTGGAAAATCAATAAAAATATGTACAATAAAAATGATGAAAAATTATAGCAAATGATAAGAATAGAAAAATAGCAAGAGAATGTAAAAGATATTAAGGAATAGAAAATGATTAAGAAATGGAAAAAATATAGAAGAATGGAAAAGATATAAAAGAATATGAAAAAATTAGTAAGAAAAGAAATATGTCAAGTGCCTAAGTGTCACAATGGACACCCCCATGACTATTATTAAAAATAGCTAACCAAAAAATGAAATATGTTAAGGATAGTTTGGTAAATAGGCTAGAATCCATAGAGTCTAGATGTTCCTAGAATGGTTTGACTTGTTTAATATTAACTAAGATAAGCTTGTGTGGGTTGGTTGGGTGATAGATTTGCATGGCATTGGATTGGCATGTTGCATGGACAATATAGGATCCTTCCTATAAATTTTGGGACTTAGCTTTTTATGGCACATGACTGGGATTGTAGTATAGGACTTTATCACCCGATTATATTGACACGTGTTGTATGCATGTGTCATGCATATGTTTGAAGTATTTCTTATGTATCTCATTACTCAATAAAGTTATAAGTCTATTTTTCTCTAAAAGGTTGAGGTTCATAAGCTGTTCTTTTTTAGCTAAGTTTAGATCTAGCTCAAGTTTACTAACAGTAGCTAAGATTTGTAGCTCTACTTGGATTGGCACTATCGGAAGTTTTCCATAGACTAACTCATAGGATGAGTATCCTATTAGGAGTTCCCATATAGTTCTATATGCCCATAGAGCATCATTTAAATCCTTTCAAAATTAACTAATTATTGTGGTTGATATTCTAGTGATTTCTCAATTAGTCACTTCTACTTGATCATTTTCTTAGGGATGGTATGGTGTAATTAATTTGTAGCTCAACCCAAGTTGTTGCATTAACTTCTTGAATGTAGCTCCTATGAAAAGCATTCCATTGTTCAATATGAGCATACATGGTACCCCAAACCTATTCACCACATGTTGTTAAAAGAATTTAGTAGTTTCAGCTATGCAATCTTTGAATGCAGTTGCCTCTACCTAGTTTGTACAATAGTCAACTATCACTATAATATATGAGTTCTCATTAGACATTGGTGTGATGGACCCCATAAAATCAATTCTCCAATTTTCAAATGGCTCTAATGGTTGGATCCATTATTGCAGCCCTACATTTTTTACTATTATTCCCTCGTCGCATTGACATCTTTTACAAGACTGAGTAAATTTGTGTGTATCTTGAAATATGGTAGGCTAAAAGTAGCTTGTCATCATTAGCTTCAATGTTGTTCTACATCCTGCATAATGACCACCACATGATCCTTCATTCACATCTTGTTATATTTTTTGTTGGTTCTTTTCTAAAACACACCATCTAACTAATCCATCAGCATAGTTCTTCTAAACATATCCATTAATTTCCATATATTGTTTAACTATATGGAGGAACTACTCCTTCTATTTCTTATTCCACTTCACAGGCAGCGCTTGTGTAGTGAGATAAATCATGTAGTTAGTAATCCATGACTTGTCTATTGAGTTGACATCCATTGTTATCTTCATAAATAAATTTTCATTGGGAAATTAGTTTGATAATCGTTCATCTTATTCATATAGTTCCCATCTTATTCTTGATAAATGATCTGCTACAATATTTTCTATTCCTTTCTTATCTATCATAGTGATGTCAAACTCCTATAGTATCATGAGCTATCATATCACCCTTGGATTAACCACTAGTTTATTCATAAAGTACCTAATGACACTATGATCCATGTGGACATCAATAGGATACATAAGCACATAATGTTTAAATTTTCTAAGCACATACACCATGGTCATAAGCTCCTTTTCTATAGTAGTGTAGTTAAGTTATGCTTTTGTGATGCTTCAATTAGCATAGTGTATATAATATAGTCTTTTCTGATTATCAAGTTAAGTAAGTACTACACCCACTACATAGTTTGAAGCATCTTTCATGATGTGGAAGAGCTTAGATTAATCCAAAGCTTAAAGGATTGTTATTTTAATTAGCTTCTGCTTTAATGTCTCAAATGTCTTATCACACTATTCTGTCCATTGGAACAATGCATCTTTCTTTGTTAGTTCCACTAGTGGCTTTTTTATCTTTAAAAAATTTTCAATGAATCTTCTATAGTATCCTATATGACATTGGGATAATCTGACATTCTTAACAATCTATGGCCTATGGGTGATATTTTGAATAACTCTCACTTTATCTAGATCTATCTCTATTCCTTTTTAAGATACTCTATGTCCTAGAACATTATTGTCTTAGAAAATTAGATGGTTCTTTTACTAATTAAGCTTTAAATTAGTTTCAACACATCTTTTTAAAACCTACTCTAGTCAGTCAAATTCTTGTTTGAAGTCTAACCCATAAGTAGAAAAATAATCCATGAATACCTCTACTCCATTACCAATATGCTTTTGGAAGATGCTCAATAATAGTTTTTGGAAAGTAGCATGAGCATTACACAAGCCAAAAGGAATCTACTTATACGTAAACATTCCCTATGAACTAATAAATGTGGTCTTCTCTTGATCTTCTAGTGCAATGTGAAATTGATTATACCTATTGTACCCATCGAGGAAACTATATTACTAGTATCCTATAATGGTGTCAAGGACTTGGTCGACAAATGGTAGAGGAAAGTGATCCTTGAATGTGTTGGCACATTTTGGCCATTTCATGGAATAGGTTGGCATGATAAAATTGATTAAAGGTTTTTGCAGTAGAATGTAGTGGTTCTTATTGTACATGGTTTTGGAGGTATTGGTAAAACTACCATTGTGGATGCCGTGTATGCAAAAGTAGATGACATTTTGGGCTTCAAGTTTTCAAGGTAGCACTGTATGAAAACATATTGGCTGTACAGAATAAAATTTTAGATGACATTTCTAAAATTCAAGCTAGACCTTCCACCAGCACAGATGGTTAAAAACTTTTGTAGAAGTGTTTCGGGAAGGATGCATGTTTTCTTTACATAGATAACGTGTTGAGTAGTAGAGAGCTGGCCAAATTGTTGCCGAAAAATCTGGACACCTTAATAAAGTTAAGGCTTCTGTTGATGGCAAGAGACTTAGGTGTGAGCCACAGTTTAGGAGGCATTAATAGTCAAAATGATGTGAAAGTAGTCAGTGTGGACTCTTTGCCAGAAGTAGAGGCGCTTACTCTGTTGAACCAAGAAATGGGGAGCCATATTGCGGATAAGCTAGGTGAAGAACAAAGGAATTATTTGCTAAAAGAGGTTTGTGGTGGTGTTCCTCTACTAATCAAAGTAGTTAGCAGATATGTGAGGTACCACCATGACCTTAATGAAGTCGTAGCCGTAATTTGGTAGCAACGTAAGCGTGATTTTGGTCAGCAGTTTGGGGACGAGGATGTGGCATTTTTGTCTTTTACTTTGCACGATTTGCAAGATTGCTACAGGGAAGCCTTTTATGACATCTATGCCTTCTTCTTGCACAGTAAATTTTTGTCCTTGTTACAGGACATATATGGAGTGGATACTATGGAAGTGCTGGAGGGGAGAGCACTCATTAAACTAGCTTTTGGTGAATATAGAAAAGGAGTCGTGACACAAGTGGAGGATCGTAAGATCACAAAAGTGCATGACATGTTGCTGGCAATGGGTCAGAGTAGATGCAAATCCAATAGAATCACCACTGTCGCCCAGTTGAAATCCATGATACAATAAATCGATTTTCAGGATGCTTGACAAATGGTAGAGAAATAAACTCCAAGAAAAATGTAGTGCGTAACTGCAGCTGACGGAAATCTGAGATCATGGTAGACAAGGGCATCCTGCCAAGAATCTAGTCCTAGAAATTTAGTGAACGCAGAGCACACATGGAGGTCTCTTCGGGAACGATGGTTCTAATCATTTCCATAGCACCTTTAGCTCCGCTGGTGTAGGGCGGGTACAGTTTGTGCAGAAATCACCAGGCATGCTCAAGCGTGTGCTCTCCATTACTTACAACCACGAGTGTCGAGCCAAGATCACCGATGAAATCATTGAAATTATCGTTCGATGCTAACACCATGTGAGACAGAACAACCAGCAGAATCGGTGCAACTAAATAGAATTAGCAACAGCATCAATAGCATCGAAGATGGAGGAGGCGCAACACGGCAGGGCCTTGTTTTGCAGTGGTAGTTGATATATGGTTCTGGCTGAGATCAGCATAGGGAAGAATAATTTGAGTGACAATACATCAAAATGGCACCGGGTTATGGCAGAGTTCCATGAGCCCAGATTTTAGCAGGAATTATTTCATCAAAGTTTTTGAATCAATATGAGGGGTCCCATCATTTATGTCAGAATTGTTATTGGATATAACTGCTATTGCATAGCATTTCATTTTAATGCATTTTTCATGTTCAAATCCTTCAACTCACAAATGCTTTGGATAGACAGAGGTTGGTGGCAGGCAGGAAGCAAATCATGGGTCCCAAGCATAAGATAGATGGACAAATATTACACACATACATATATATTTATATATCAACCCATCCATGTATGCATCAACTCCATGGTTACTATCTCTATTACTATGATTTAAATAACAATAAAATATTTTATGATTTAAAAAAGAAAAGAAAGTTATGGGACAACTGTTCAAAGTCCCATGTGAATTGAACACTAGTCAATTGTGATTATGATGGTTGCAACTACAAGATATCCATCACCTATAAACATTTAACCCTATGGTGAACATAGCCACTAGATACTTGGCTTCATTTTAAATTTCCTATAAATGTTGTAATTTCATGACAATTGTAGCCTCTCAATTGAAATGGTGGTTATAACCACTACAAAGGCCACTTGTCAACTACAACTTTTTTATCTCCATGGTGACCACTTGGCAANTTGTCATTGTCTTGTGAGTTATGTTTATTTTTTATTTTGTTTAAATTTTTTACCTAGTGGTCTAAATAGTATCATGCTTGGCAAGTGATGAGAAGCAATTCGCATAGGCTGCGATATCACGTCCGCCACGATATCGCATCCCCCGCGATATCGCGTACGTGATATCGCGTCTTCCCTACGATATGTGATATCGCAGTCCGCCGCCATATCTATAAATAAGATGCGGCTCTCCCTCATTTGGGATCCCAATTTTAGAGTAGCAAAACTCTAGCAATTTGAACCCTCCAGAGTTAGTTTTTTTCCCGTGTCTGCCTGTAGTGTGGTGAATGTAATTGTACAGTGTCTTTATTCGAGTGTGCTGTACTTAGACACACACATGACCGGCAATAAAGATCAAGATTACTTCATCATTGTAGCATTCACTTTGTTGTTTATTTATTCATTATTTATTTAATGTTATTTACTATTTTCTCTCTCTCACCCTTAAACTCCTAGAACGCGGAACGAGTACGACTTGATTACGAGCATTTAAGTGTGACTTCTTGGTAGCCTAGTGGTGTAGCTAGGATCTACACTTGGTAACCCAGTGACATATTTGGGATCTGCGCTTGGTAATCCCAGTGGTGTACCTAGGATCTATGCTTGGTAGTCCCAGTGGTAGTCGTGCACGAGGTCCAAGATGTATACCGTTGATCAAGGAATCGGTTGCTCGTTGCACTTAGGCTAGATTAGATTTTCTTACCCTTTTCCTCCTAGCTTAGATTAGTTAATATTATTTTTCACTACCTTCAGGAGTAGCATAGATTAGGAAACACATCATACACCTCATCTAGACTAAACAATATGTGACATATGCAATACTAGTCTAGGTGGGAAGACAGCGAACTGCGACCTAAGGCTAACTATCTAGGTGCCACAACTAGTCCATTTACGGAGTTCAACCGGATCGCACGTGCGATGCTCGTATCATATGGTTGAGTGTAGGGGTACCTCACCACTCATCATTGGTGCCGTTGCCGGGGATGGTGCTAGTTATCTAGATTAGTTATATCATACAAGGTCGCTGTAAAGAACTTAACGATATATATTTCAAAAAATAATAATTATTAAAAGTCACATAAATTCACACACAACAATGCCTCTCCTACAAGACAATAATAATGCCACACTTAGTGAGGAAGTTCATTGGCGAACCAATGAACTATATGACGATGAAGGTTGGAGTATACAACTTGAAGTGGGAGTTTCCTATAAGCATGAACGAAAACAACGTCATCACAATGCACGAAAGCCTAACTTACCCAATGACGATGAACCCCCATTGGCCACTACAAGCTTAACACAAATACAAGAGGCTGTTCGAATCTCACGTAGGCATCGTAAAGAGAGCCGTCTACCCAGGCTCGATTTAAACAACTTTTCTAAATTTTTAGGAGGCTATGACTTAGATCCGCATCAACATTTACTAGCCTTCTACGATGCTTGCACATGGAATAACATTGATAACAGTTGGCAAAAACTTAAGCTCTTCCCTATGACACCCGTTGACCAAGCTAAAGTATGGTATAGATCGTTAAAACCAAATGTAATACGATGCTGGTCAACAATGGTAGAAGTCTTTAACGAAAAATATCAAGCCTATGCAAGAGTGTCAGCCTTGAGGAAACAAATCCAAGGATGGAAACAAGCAAAACATGAACCCTTGGACATGGCCTTAGAAAGATATTATTTACTGTTAAACAACTGTCCAAGCCATGGGTTTTCCGAGGAAAGGCTAATGTGCCATATCATTGATGGGCTACGTAATGAAACAAGAGAGACCTTAGGAACATATGCCCGAGGTCAATTATACAACCTACGAACCTGAAACACCACAAAATTTCGAGCTTAGTGCTTCCCCAGCAAGAAGCATGTCCCTGGGACCACAAATGGCCACGGCTACATTTGGCGTCGCACATTGCAACTTCTGGAATCAAAAGGCTTACCTTTTGCTAAGTGCAGTATCAGCGTATACGCCCAGCATCAACAGCGTATACGCTCGACATCGCCAGTGTATACGCCCAGCAGACATCCAACTTACACGTCCAATGTACACGCCTCGCTTGTACGCTCGACACCACAGATGCACACGCCCGATGATGAAGTCTCAATGACAGAATGGAGACAGCACCGAAGAGCAAGAATTGAAGCAAGTCGGTAGCCGTCAGCGTATATGCCCAGCCATTGTCGGTGTGTATGCCTAGCGTCCATGGCATTTCCACCCAAGTTCACACGCCCAGCACGTCCAGCGTGTACGCCGGCCTGATGTAGTGTATACGCCCCACGTATATGCCCAGCAGATGTAATATGTTGTATATTTGTAAATTGTATGCACCCAGTCAATGCGCCACGTATCTCCTAACCCAAGTCTAACGTAACAACCGGTATAAAAACCCCACTTTTCCACTTCACCCAGAACAGTTGGCAAAAATCCCAGAGCATACCAGAGACATTTACGCTGCGCACCAGAGCTGAAACCCTCTTACGCTGGAAAGCCCTGTACGCCGTGCACACAGTCTCTACGCTCTACCTACCGTGCAAATCCGCCGAGTCATCCCTGCATCCACCGGGGCTTTTCGTCCACCTTATGTTCATCACAACTACGTCAGACCGGTGCATTGTATACTGACTCTGTAATACCATTGTTTACAGTTTGCGTTAATTTCTCGCATGTTTTCTGTTTACGCTCGTTTACGTTTACACCCTGTTATATCTACTATGCCGTTTACGCTCTCGTTTATGCTATTTACGCATAACCTAGCATATAGCACTTCGGCATATGTGCAGGTAAATCCTTGTCTGATCCGCGTGCGGACCACCCAAGGTGCTCTGCCTTCGTGCATTCCAGCTCGCCCTTAGGTGAAGGCAGGGTCTTCTGTGCGCGTCCTGCGATCCGACGGGCTCTGTTTCTTTCCAGCAGGTGATCGACAATTTCAGGCGGTACAGAAATTGGCGCTAGAAGGAGGGCCTCCTAAAAAAACTCACTCCCAAACTTCTCAGCGTCTACGCTGCTGAGCGTATACGCCGCCAACCATGCCGTTTTCTACTAAAACCTCAGCCTCGTCTGAAAACCTTGCCTGCACATTTACCAGCGTCTACGCTCATCAGCATTTTCGCTGCCCTGTGTCAAACTCTGCAAGCCTTTCAACGTATACGCTACCAACTTCACGTAGACTGTCCACAAACCCTAGCGTCTATGCAACCGAGCTTGAAAACTCATCCTGCGAACTGTCCAGCGTCTACACTATTTAGTGTTTAGGTTGTTCCTTGTCTTACACTGAGCATTATTTACGCTGTATTCTATTTACGCTGTGCCTATTTTACGCTGAGCCTTGTCTACGCTGTCCTGTTTTACATTGTACTTTGTTTATGCCCTACTCTGTTTTACGCTCTATCCTGTTTACGCTGTACTGTGTTTTACGCCGAAGCTGTATACGCTGCCTAGCGTATACGCTACACCCCTTACGCTGTATACGTTGTCTACGCTGACGCCATACATTGAACGTTGAAGCATATACGCTGCACTTTGTCCCTTAGTTCACGCTGTACCAAGTACACTAATTTCGCTCCTCTACCTCATGTCATACCCTTAACAATTCATCATGAACCCCGTGAACACCACCGCTGCAACAGCTCAAGTAACCGACGTCGTGGATACCATGGCTGTCTAACAGCCTGTCACGCAACACCCGGGAGTACAACCCACCGCGGGGCCCCGTCGGTCCCTAAGGTTGCAAGGGAGAGACCCAGCCTCCGACATCATAACTCAAGATCAATATAACTTTATATGCATCAAGGTACAAGCTGGCCTGGCTAGAGGTAAAGAGGAATTTCGAACTCTTTTATAGAGGGGGATGCGAGTTTATCCCCTCACCGTATGACGTCATCCCTGTTCTGGAGCAGTATTTGAAGCTCATCACACGGCTCCTCTTGCAAAGGAGACATTCCTTGGATCAGCCTGCACTAGAGTCCCAACTAGAGGAAGAGGACGACTTTGCCGCTCAATCTGAACAAGAGGATTCTTACCACACTCTGAGCCTGCAAGCATAGGTTAACCCCATTTTTCATCTCAGTACAGGGGAGATCCTACTCATCCAACCCCTCAGATTAACTCACACACAAATGCCTCCATCGCACACATCCTCATTTGCTCATGTGCCACCTTCAACGAATCCGCAATTCAGCACGCTCCCTCTCGCCATCATCCCCGATGCAGCAGCCAGCCCATCTTCACAAGCACCGCCCCCTCACAATAGCGTGGGAGTGACACTCCCACCCCGAGTGATAGGAATGCCACACGTAATACCGACATCCACATCCACTCACTACATCCCGCACATTCAAACGCATACAGCCCCTTCTACCGCCGTAACCCAACAGGGGGTCCCTCCACAAAACGTAGCTGCACAATGGGTAACGATGGGCGCTCAACCACAGAAACATCAACCTCCTCACTATAACATCCCATCCCCTATGGTGCAACCAGCCAACGTTCCCCCAGTACAGCCACTACCACAGCAACCACAACCTTTCCCCTATCACGTGCCACAAGTGCAACCCCCGGCTGCACAACTCTCGGCCTTTCAACCCACCGTCCAACAGTCTAACCTGTATAATATAGCACAGCCTCAAGCTGCCATGCTACCGAGTGCCCAAGATTGGGCAGATGCCAAGAAACTGATGCAAGAATTAGCTGACGAGGTAAAATGCCTCAAAATAGCCACCGATGGGGAGCTGAAGGTAGTAGATTTCTACCAAGATGACCCCATCAGCTCATCTATCCCACCCTTAACCTTGCCCAAAGGTGTTCCCTTACCAACACTAACCAAATACAACAAGGAGACAGATCCTAATGCACACTTGATAACATTTAGGCTAGAATGCGCGCTACTCCAGGCATGGCCCCATTCCATTCTCCGAGTGTTCCCCATGTCCCTCGCAGGGAGGGCACTTGATTGGTATCGGGCCCTACCAAGGAATTCCATCTTCTCCTTGGAAGACTTATTACACCAGTTCGTGACTCGGTTCAAGTACAACTTGAAACCCGAGGCCACCCTGGATAGCCTCATACAAGTTAAGCAAGTACCGCTTGAACCTGTATAGAAATTTATTCAGAGATGGAGCGCCGCTCTCAACGAACTGCATGAGCCAATCTCCCAGACCTACCTGCTTACTATTCTAAAAGGAGCTTTTGTGACTACCATCAACGAAACAGACACGGTATAGATTACTGTTTCACCTTGAAACAGGATATTCAGCGGATGATCGATAAAGGCCAAATCACTTTTGACGAAGCCAACCCGGTCCAACCGCAGAATCAAGCTATGGGGGTGTACAAAGATCCCCTGAACACCAAGGAGGCGCCCTACGTCATTAATACAATCTACCTTGATGATGACTCTAAAGCACCACACATTAACACTGTCTATCCCCAGTATAAACAGGAAACACCTAATAGGCCATTCGTAGTTCAGATTCCCCCCGTTGTGCCCACGCCCACGCCTAACGCCATGACACGGGACAAACCGTATGTAGTACATGTTCCTCCCATTGTCCCCTCAAATGCGTCAACCCCTCATACTCGACCTACTCCTTTCGTAGTCCAGGTACCACCCGCGGTTGCAACAATGGAGGTCCAACCTCCACTAAAACCAACTCCGTATGTCGTTAGGATACCCGAAACTCCTAATGATTACCAAACCTCCATCTCATGAGTGCCGGGCCAACCCAGTCCCTACATCATCAGGGTCCCTAGCCCACCTTCTAACCAGTTACCTCCAACAGCACAACCGCAACCCCGCCCAGCTCCATATGTGGTGCGAATCCCAGGGTAGCCCGAGGCTCCAAGACCAGCCCCACCTCCACGCCACACACAAGAACGCCTAGCAGATAGGCTTACACATGAACGTATGGAGAAGGAATGCCAACGGTTAGCTCTGGGGCCACCTAAGCCCATTCCACTTAACTTTGTGCCTATGTCGTCGCCTAATAACCAATCAGATGCGGGAAATGAAGGCGAATCATCTGAAAAACATGAACCGCTTAAAACGACAGCTTCGAACAAAAATGACAAACCAACAAAACATGAAATAAAACTATTGGGCCCAATGGACCCAGTTATCATTGATAAAAACGCTTCAAACAGCAAAGATTTAGCAACGGCCTTGACACAAGTCACCCAAGCATTGAAGCAAAAGAACACTTCGTTGAGCTTGTACAATTTGGTGCTAACATCCCAAACACATCGAGAAGCTCTAGTACGCATGTTAACGTCGATCCCGGTAAGCGAGGACTTGCCCCCAAATGAACCCGCCATCCATGCGATAATGTACTTGTCTCATGGGACCACTCCTAAATCCTTGAGCTTCCATGATGGCAACATTAGGGTGGACAAGAAAACAGGGGAAATAACAATAGCCCCCATGTTCATAACGATACGTATCAACCAGTTTAAGATACATAGGGTCCACGTAGACGATGGAGCCGCAACAAATATTGTACCATATCCCATTGTTGAACAATTGGGGCTTACTGAATTAATTAAACCAACCGTGACTACATGTTTAAAATCGTTCAGCGGGTCACGCGTAATGGTAAAAGGCACAATAACTTTAGATTTTATAGCGGGAGACTAGTTCCCTACATCTGTCGAATTCCTAGTAGTCGATGAGATGCCAGGGTTCAACCTAATATTAGGAAGACCCTGGTTGGCCCAACTGAGAGCTGTCTCTTCCCCTGTACATTAGGAGATCCATCTGCCTTATGAAGGCGGTGAAATCATCATACACGGGGAAGCCGCTACGCCTATTATCTCATCACACGTGGACATGGACCAAGGATCAGAAGTTGAACTTGAAGAGCCTAAACGAAATGATAAAAATGCGCACCCACTGGTAAGCAGTAAACCGTCGAACATAGAACAAGAGCCTCCTAAAACAAAAACACCTGTGTCTGACTCTGTACATACAACGTCTCAAATGGAAAATAACACAGAACCCCTGCCAATTATTGAAACATCTGAAAACATTGACACAGAAGCCATTCCATCAGACGTCCCTTGGGCTGAATTACCATTTAACGTAATCAGTGAAGGGGACGCTGAATACAGAATCATCCCGGTTGACATATCACCTAACCTTAAAAAGAAGAAAATCAACAAACTAATAATAGC
Organism: Gnetum montanum; assembly: GCA_015680685.1. NCBI lineage: Eukaryota > Viridiplantae > Streptophyta > Gnetopsida > Gnetales > Gnetaceae > Gnetum > Gnetum montanum. The sequence continues at coordinate 203,936 of MNCI01002924.1, forward strand.
AACACTCTTAGTCTGAAATGACGTTAAACTATAACATGTTCAAAACGACGTTAAACTACCATCCGTCTGAAATGACACTAAACTACGATAAATCGAAAAATAAAAAATTTATTATTACTAAACTACACTTCTTGTCCGAAATGACGTTAAACTATCACGTCCGCAAAGACGTAAGACTAGCCACGATCAGCAATGATCGGTCAACAGAAAAAAAAATCTGCCCGTGTCATTCGAAATATTCCTCGTTTACGACTGGGGCCCGAAATGGCCTTAAACTAGTTCATGCGTGCATACTTGGTTCTCCTTTTTGTTCAGCATTTACAATCACCTCTCTGCTTTACACTTAAGACAAAACAAAAAAAACAAGCCAGAACATTTTTCATTGTCGCGTCGTGTTTACAACTAAAGTCAAAATCAATAAAAAAAAATTTTTACATGCAATGTTGTACAATTACAAGTATCAACTATTTTCCTCCATCTCAAAATTTTCAAGTTACGATTCCTGTATCAGCCTAAATCAGCAAAACAACAAAAACTTAAAAGACTAAAAAAAGAGCCTAAGCATCCGGGACTAGAGGATCGCCCCTTTGGATCCACCAGCATCAGAGGCCCCTACTCCACTGGGGCCAGCTTCTTGAGCATCATCGCCACCTTCATCCTGGAAATACCAAAGAGAACAACCAACATAAGAATAAGTGACTGTCAAAGTTTTAAACACTAGTTAGTAAATTGCATAAGGACAAGACACTTACCATAGGAGATCCCCCTAAGCCGAACTCCAGCCGACGGAGGATTTCTTCTTCTAAAATGCTGGCCTAGTCTGTCCCATCTAGGCCTAAGTCAACATCTGCCAAAGTCTTCCCTTTGTCGACAGCTGACCAGGTAGGATGTTTCAGAGGGAATTCGCCAACTGACACTTCCCCAGAAGCAGTTGTGATTACCCTCATAGGCGAATCCATTTCCACAGTTGTATTCTGAGCAAAAGTATCAAAACCAGAATGCAAACCCAAACCCTCCACAAACATCTCTAGTTGTTGCTTTTCAATAGACACCTCTTTTAGCGACTTCTTGTAATAATGTTTATGATTTTTCTCATCTTGACCCCATTTACAAACCTTGGAAGCAAAGGCTTTCCAATCTTGACATTTAAGGTTCAGGAGATCAATTTGGGCTTTGTGCTCTGCCATTCTCTGAGTCAACGATGCATGACGATTCAGTAAATTCCAATATCTTGTGTATGTGACCTCGGACGTTTGCCAAGAGCGATCACCGCTTAGCCTAGCAGCGGTGAACTCGTACCAGGCCTTCAGATCATCACGTTCCACCGACAACTTAGAGACTTCCCTTTCTTTTGCTTGAATCTATAGCCACAACTACTCAATGGAACGCCTACAGGTCCATAACGATTTAGCATTGTGCACAAAGCCTTCCGCAACTCCATCGTAAACAGGCCTTGGCACCTGTTCCACTTCAGGGGAAAGTGTGGTTAAACTTTCTATACTAACGCTTTCAGAGGGATCCCATCTCAATTTAGCACCTGCCCATGCGAAAAATACGAATGTTAGGACAATATAAATAAAATGTGAAATTCTAAACCTTTGAATGATTTATACCTATGTCAGGGTGGGCCTCCTGGATCTGTTCAACGACTTCTTCCACGAGTCTAGCCACAAAATCCATTTTGCTTGGCATTTCAGACCAAGTAAATGGCTCACGGGTACACGATGAACTAACCTCAGCGGTCCTCTCCGGGGGAACCATCTTCATTGGTACATCCAAACGCACCGTCCTGGTCGCGCTACCTTCATCTGGACAGGATAAAAATGCGAAAAGTAAAAAAAAATATATACTACAAGAATGAAAACTGACAGGAGAAATTAAAATGAGATAAAGACAAAAAAAAACATACCATGATCCTTGTCACCCTCTAGGGGGTCACCTAAATCCAAGTCTCCCTGAAGAAACCTGAGGAACACTTGATCGACACTACCCTGGTCGTCCAATGGCTCAGTTTCTATGGTTTTCTCCTTTAACTCCTCCGTCCCTCCACCCTAGCTCTTCTCTGTATGTTCCTCCTCATTGTTTCTCTCCGTATTGATCTCCTCCTCCTCGGTGATAGTCTCTAGAGCCTACTTCCTCACTGTTTTAAAATCGGGCCAAAAATATCAAAGACATGTAAGCGATTGAGGTATAACTTATAAACAAAACGAAAACGATAAACGGGAGAGGTCTGCTTACCGGGCATCTTGAAGCGTATCCGCTTCACGCGTGGCTAGTTCACACCAGAGATTTCCTCAGCTGGGCGCTCAGGCCTCTTTAGCTTTGACTTAGCTTGGCCAACAGTCTCCTTGATGACCCGTTCTGCCCTTCTAGCAGTGTAGGGTACCTCGTCTGGCTCCAACCCCAAACTATCACGTGTGGATTGAACCGGCAGATGACCCCCCTATAGTGATAGAAGTGGATTCATCAATACCTTCAGGGGCATCCTGGGATTTAGCTGTCTCAAACAAATAGTTGATCCACGGGCGGGATATTTGACCCCGATCCCGCAGAACAAACTTGTTGTCTGCGCGAACTACCAGGAACTCGGCGAAACGACGAAGATAATCAACGAAGAATGCGAAGGTGAAATGGGATTGCACCTTGACATTCGAACACAATCGCACTATCTCCTTGTGCATACCCAACAACAAAAATCATGCCCAGTTATATCGCATGCCTGTTTCCAAAACAGTTCGCATGACACAAACAGCCTCAACCCCAAGGCACCTCACTTGGGAAAGAGTTTTGGGGAATACCCGTGCTTTGAACAGGGGATATAGTTTGTTCACTTCTATAAATTTTGCCTTCCCCTGCATCGGGAATCCCTTGGCACCCTTGGACACGCATAGCCAATCTTCCAACTCCCGAATCATCTGGAGCTCCTTATGGGCTCTGTCTAGTACTACATTCAAGCCATCTGTCGGTACGCCAAATAAGTTCGAAAAGAACTTGAGCGACAGATGGAAAAATACCTTCACACCCTTAATCCGGGTGCTGTAGTATGAGACAGACTCATTAAAGGAGTCTACTATCCCAATCATCTCCCCAATGGAAACGTCAGGACTTGGAGTCATAAAAAGCTCCATGAGGCCGGCGTTATCCAGGCAACGAGCGAGGGAGGGAGGAGCACGATTATGCAACCACTTCTGGGCCTTAGCCACTCCTCTGAACTTCATCAACAAAGTCGTCTCGGTTCGCCCAGTGGTCACCGGATCCTCACCAGAAGGTACATCAACTGTAAAAGCAATTTAAAATGATCATATCAACGTAAATCAAAACAATTGGACAAACCCACCAACATGTCTAAGAAATGTTATCATTTACCGTTAGTGGTGGATCTAGATGTGCTGCTAAGGTCACGAGGGAAGACTGGCCCGTTGTCAGTCTATTCTTCATGAAGCCACCCACGAGCCTTGCACATCGCAAATGCTCTGGAGAACTGCTTATGAAAATGGACCATCGAACCCTTCGTTTGACCCAGTACGGTCCCACGAAGGGTGGGGCCCATCATGAATGCCTCCAGGGCAGTGCGAGCAAGGGCTAATCCTTCATCTTCAATAAGTGTCCCATCTGGGTTGGTCTTCAGCCTGTAAGCAAATATGGGTCAAAATAAGAAACAAACGCTAAACAGCGAAAGGAAATAGTAAACTTAAACATGCCTACCTGGCCACTCGATACACCGTGCCGAGTGGGTTCTAGAATAATGTATGTGCATGGGCAGCTATGAACAACGTATTGTTGAGGTAGTCTAACCCTCGCGGCAATAGTTCCCACACGCACGTTAATGGGCGTGTAGACCGAGACCCGCGGGTAGTACCATCCTCGTTAATAAGAGGCTCCTCATCAATGTCTTGTATAAAAACCATGACACCCTCTGCAGCCCCCGGCAACATCTCCTCAAGCACGCTCCGTGCAGTCACCTCGTCAAAGTTTGACCAGATAGCCACCTCGAAATTGTCCAACAGGAAGGACAGAAATCCACACGCGCCTCCCCTGAACCAAACCCTATTATCATCCACGGTCAGATCCGGGGGAACCTCGCCTTCCTCAACGAGGCCAACCCATGTTAATACCCCGACAAGTTCGACAACAATGAGGAAGCGCTTGCTGTCCCTGTAAACAATCACAATGCCATGACAGATTAGCCTGAAAAAGTGAAAGTTTACATCATAAATCGACACTTAAAATCTGGAAAAATTTTACTAACTGTTTGCATTCAGCGTATACACCCCGTAGACCAGCGTATACGGCGGCGAAGCTGTCCACACTTAGCGTAATACGCGGCTTGAACACGGCGTATACGTTGTACACTGAGCGTATACACTACCTAACTCAGCGTATATGCTGAAAATTAACTGTCTTACGCTCAGCGTATACGCCGACGAAACCCTCGGCGTATACGCTGCAACTCGATTTAAGCATAAGCAGTCTACGCCAGCACAGGAATAAACAAGTTTACGCTAGAAACGGGAAAAACAAGTTTATGCTGAAAGACAACTACAGACTAACAACGTATACGCCAAATAAACCCTCAACGTATATGCCATCATAGTAAAGAGTTTACGCTGATAAAACAAAAAAATCACGCTGACAAGACTGCACAAAAAAATCATGATGCCATGGCTTACGCTGATATGCTAGTACAGGGAAAATGTTTACGCCAACAAAACTTTACGCTACAAAGTGACACTCGGCGTATATGCCGCAAAACCCCATACGCCTAAAAAACCCCTACGCTTGGCGTATACGCCAAGACTGTCTACGCTATAAAAGAAAAAGCATAGAAATAATCAGAGGCAAAGATCAGAGCCTACCTATGGGATGTCACGAACCAGGATGGGATCCTTGGCCTGGGGAGGCCCTGCAGCATAGCTTTCGTCTCATCCGCGAAGGTCAAGTCGGGACCCTTCCTCCCCTGATCCTCCACTTCTTTGCCCTTGCCCATCTCGGCCTGTTTACGCTAACGATACACGTTTACGCTGAAGAGAAGTGTCTACGCTAACGCCTAGAAGTTTACACCGCATCTACGCTGGGGTTTAATGCTACGCATCTATGCTGGGGTTATTCTTCGACATCTACGCTCAAGGAAATTTACACCTACGCTAAGGCAATGTAGTTTACGCTTACGCTTTCACAGTTCACGCTATCGCTTATGCTCTGTTGCTTTCAAAGTAAGAAGCAAATGGACCCCC
>MNCI01002924.1:224794-264782 GCA_015680685.1 Gnetum montanum
CAAGTAATTTTTGGATTTTTAGATTGCTCTTATTGTTCTTATTTCATGATAGAAAATTTCTATTAAAATTTTGCCATAGAAGCGCTTGTGTTCAAAAGCCTTAAGAGCATTTTAGTAGTAAATTTGATTATTGTGCAACGTATAAGAACTGCTATTGAGATCGTTGTAAGAGAGCCTTTGCTTGTAGTCAAGCTATTGAACAATTCAATAGTCAAGAGGGTTCAGAAAATATTTGGTATTTTGATAGCACCAGAATAGCTTCTTTTATCTTTAAAGTGAATCTCTATGGTATTTCAATCATAAATTTTCAAGTCTTTTAAAGGTTTTGTTGAATGCAATTGTTGACATCCATTATCTAGCCAAAATAGAGTCTAGTACGTGATAGTTTACGCAACAATTTTTTGAGTTCTTCCATGATTTGATAACATAGAAAAAATCTCACATTATTGGGACTACATCTTGCTTTATTCCTTTTCACTTTATTAGAAAAATCAATAAAAATATGTATAACAAGATGACAAAACATTTTAGAAAAATAGAGTCTTTTAAAACATTTTAGAAAAAAAAAATATGTATAACGAATGTTCTCAATGCCCATTTCACTTCCTAGAAGAGCTAGTGCACTAGATAACTATAGGTACATGGAATTCGACTAGATTGTGTGTAACACCTTAGTGATTCATATGGTTGGGCATAGGGGTACCTAGCCACTTATCATTGGCATCATTGCTAGGGACCTTTTGTTTTTTTCGTGCACTATCTAGGACCTAGTGAAAAGTATTTAAATTGTTGGAATGAACCTTAGAGTCATATCCTATTTTCACCATTACTACAACAAATTTTTAGAAGCACACTGTGATTTTTATTTTACTAATTAACAATGTCTTCTTCTCACAGGAGTGATTCTCTACCCAAGTCTAAGAAAGCTTATCAGCCAGTGCCTCAACAATATCAAATTGTATATACTCATCTTGATGAGTATGTATCGAACTTCACCTTCATCCTACACCAGGATGAACAACTATGGTGGCGCAACATGGAGGCAACATTGTGCTGTCATCTAATTGAGTTGTTCCTATAATGCTCTGCCAAATGCTTATCTGATGTGGTCTCCAGAACCACCATGCAGAGTATATTGTGGAAGATACTAACACCAAGGATTATCATTCCACTAAAGCACAATGTCTATGGGACCAGTATCTAGAACAATGCTAGGAATTTTCGAAGGTAAAAGGACTTAATGATCCTTCATTCCTATTTTACCAACAAGCCCTTCTCGATTCAAGTTCTAGCATTAATTTAATTTCTCATGAGGTGTACACTACTTGGAACCTGCCTCCTCTCAAGAAGAGCAACATAAGATTAGAATTGGTAGACCAGTCCATCATTATTTCATTGGGACTAGTAAAAGACATCATAACCACTCTTTGTGGGTGGTCTTATCATGTCAATTTTCTAGTGATCAAGGTGGAGAATAGCAAAGGGTATTTTCCAATCATCATGGAAAAGGCATGGTTGAGCACTGTCGATGCAAGAATGGGCATAAGAGATCTTTCTCTACAGATGTCTCAAGAAAATCGATTTGAAAAGATTAAGAAGAAGAGAGTACAATCCATTATGTACAATGATACAAGGTGCAATTGTGTGTAGAAACTTTGGGCCCTAAAGCAAGCATCTATCTCTACATGCAAGCAGTGTGCACTAGAAGCAGAAATTCAAAGGTGTCTATACGTAGAAACCACAAAGCAGAAGGGCACCTAGTGGCTAACTACTAATTCTAAAAGCAACACACTTTACATGGAACCAACTGAGAGACTGACATATGCATATGTCACAAGTATGGATGAACGAGAGTAGGTTCATCATCAACTCTCTAATGACACAAATGATGATACTTACTGGGAAGAGTTGGAAATTCTTGAAAAATTCAAGTAAGAGCCCCTAGAACTAAAATCGCTACCAACTAGAATGAAATATGTGTTTTTGAAAAATAGAAAGCTAGTTATAATCAATGCAAAACTTGCTCTAGAACGAAAAAATATGTTATTGAAGGTAGTTGAAAGATGGTCATCAGCTTTTGCTTGGTCATATCCTGAACTCAAAGGGATTGATCCTAGGATATGCCAGCATTACATCTACACTGACTCGGCCATGAAGCCAAAATGATAGCCATAGAGGAGATTGAACCCCAAGCTAAAGTAGATTATCAAGGAGAAAATCAAAAAACTTCTCAAGGAGAGGCTCATTTATCCCATTGAGGATAGCAAGTGGGTTAGCCCACTTGTAATTGCACCAAAGAAAGATAGCAAGTGGTAGATCTACATCAATTTCAGGCTATTGAATATGGCAACATTCAAGGATCATTTTCCATTACCATTTGTTGACCAGATGCTCGACACCATATGTGGGCATTGCTACTACAGCTTTCTAGATGGTTATAGTGGCTATAACCAAATTCAAATTACACTAGAAGACTAGGCAAAGACAACATTCATGAGTCCTTGGGGGACTTTTACATATCGCAAGATGTCGTTTGGTCTATGTAATGCTCCTACCACATTCTAATGCCTGGTCTTGAGCATTTTTCAACAACAGATCAGTAGTGGTATGGAAGTCTTCATAGATGACTTCTCCACCTATGGAGGTACATTTGAGCAAGCCTTAAATTACCTTGAGCAAGTGCTAAAATGATGTGTTAAAACTAAATTACGGCTCAATTGGCAGAAAAGTCACTTAATGGTCCAAGAGGGCATTGTACTGGGGCATAGAACATCATAAGCAAGAATTGAGGTGGATCCTAAAAAAATAATGGTCATCCAAGGAATAACCTACCAACTAGAAATAGTTAAAGATGTTCAGTCATTTCTTGGACATATTGGCTACTATTAGTGATTCATAGAGAATTTATCTAAGATTACAAAACCTTTGGTTGAGCTAACGAAGAAAGAAGCTTCCTTTGTTTGGACCACAGAATGTGAGGAAGCATTCCAATAACTGAAAGAGAAGCTTGTAGAAATTCTAGTCCTATAAGCACCTAACTAGTCTAGACCATTTCATATCATGATATATGCATCAAATTCTTCCTTGGGAGTAATGCTGACATAGTTAGATGACAAGAAACGTCCATACTACATCCATTACACTAGTCGAAGCATTATGGGTGCATAACTAAACTACACCACTACATAAAAAGAATTGATGGCGATGGTGTTTGCTCTAGAAAAGTTTAGGCATTATGTGCTTGAATACATGGTGTTTGTGCACACAGACCATAGTGCCATCTGCTTCCTAATGAACAAGCCAATGATGAGCCCCCATGTCATACAATGGCTGGTGATCTTGTAGGAATTCAATCTTACAATGGTATATCAAAAGGGCACTGAGAATGTAGTTGCTAATCACTTGCCTCAGTTACAATGGGATGACAAAGAGGAAGAAAGCTCACTCCCTAACATGTTTTCTAATGAACTCCTCTTTGTTGGGGCTATAACTAAACAAATGTCCAATGAGCCAAAATGGTATGATGGCATTCTCACCTATCTTCTTACTCAGGAGATGCCATGAGGATTGGACCACTAGAAGAAATAATAGTTTCTTCACTAGGTAAAGCACTTCATGGAGATCAACAGACACCTCTACAAGGTGTGCGTCGATAACCTAGTTTATTGGTGTATCCCTGATGTTTATCAATTGTGCATTCTTCAAGACACTCATGAAGGTCCTTGTGGAGGACACTATGCTAAGAGATGCACAACCATTAAAATCTTGACAGTAGGGTACTACTGGCCAACATTTTTCAAGGATGCTCACCATTATGTCTACTGTTGTGAATGATGCCAATGAGATGGTGGAATGGCTACTCAAATAGAGGGACCTCAACAATGGATTCAACCATTAGAACCCTTCAACATCTAGGGCATTGACTTCATGGGTCCCATCATGCCCATTTCAAATGGAAAGACATACATAATAGTCATTGTTGACTATTATACAAAATGGGTAGAAGTAGCAGTCATCATCAACTATACATCTTCTACTGTTGCTTGGTTTGTACAACAAAACATTGTAAACAAGTTTGGTGTGCCACGTGTATTAATTTCTAACAATGGAACTTACTTTCAAGCAATGCTTCGGGTTGAACATAAACTCACAATTCCTTACCATCCTTGATCTCATGGTCAAGCTGAGGTTACCAATAGGGAAATCACAAGGATACTAATAAGAACTACTAGTAAGTATAGGAAGGACTGGAGCACAAAACTCAACGATATCCTTTGGGCCTACTACTCAACTTGGAAACTTTTTATAGGCTATTCTCCCTACAAGCTTATGTACAGGAAATTACTAACACTTCCTATTCAATTCAAGCTTCATACACTCTCAACTACTTGTGACCTTGACCTTAACATGAGTCTAGCCCAAAAAAAAAGACTAATGAATCTCAACTTGCTAGAAAAAAACTAATTGGTATCCCTATCAGCTAACAAGTTGCATAAGGCCTATAACAAAAAGCATCATGACCTGAAAACTAGAAAAGTCAAATTTCCACCTAGAGATAAGGTTCTCTACTAGAACCCCACACACGTACCTCAACAAACTAAGTTCCAAACATTGTGGGAAGGACCTTACATCATTTATGAGACTTTTTCTTCTGGGGCCATGATGATCTATAAACCTGAGAGCCCAAACAAAAGTTAGCTAGTCAACATTCAACAAATCAAACCTTTCCATGAGCATACGCTAACTAACACAACAAGCACCTCATCAGATGAACAACCATGCTCCATATTTCAAATCTTTTCCTTTCAACTTAGTCATGGGGGAGATGGCCACTCATGCTAACCATACAAGTGACTCCTCAATTTTTCAAGTTTTTTTGTTTTACACATTCTTTATTTTACATCTTTTTGTTTTCATGTAATCTTTTCTAATTTTTTTTTACACCATTGTTAGTATATTTGCTATTTTCTGAATATTTTACACTTTCTTTTATATTTTCTTTTATTTTATTTTGGTGTGATTTTCTAACTTTTTGTTAATAAATGCCAAGTACAATGGTAATGTATTATTTGATGGTGATGTGTACTTTTTTGTTATTTGATTGTTAGTGTCTGGTTTCTGGCTTTGAATTTCATTACAAATGATTAGGACATGGTTTTTTGTAATGCAATAGGCAATGAGTCCACAACATCCACCCATCCACAAACTCTATGGTTTTCCTTGTTCTAGAAATGTGCAATTCCTTTTTTATTAATAAAACTTTAATAGATTTGTAACTTTGGTAGTTTTTGGAATTGGGAAGGACTCAAAGGTTTGAACAAGATGTGGCTTCAAGGGGATTCAGTATTCTTTGTGCTTTTCTATTTTCCTAGGTGCATGTGTGTTTTCATGAATTTCTTACCATTCCATGTCGATCAATAAAAGAAAGTTGAATAACTCCTTAGATGGTGTGCTTCTCATAAAAAAATGATGAGAACCCCACCATGTGAGGATGTATGCATTTATTTTTTCCAAGGGGTGTGTTTTGAATTTGCGTCCTCATGTGAGTGTTCTCCTCGAGAGCATCCTCATTGTGAGCAGCCTTCCTAAGAGTGCCCTCGTTGAGAAGGCCCTTGCATTCAAACGTGCATCTACAAAGAGCGTAGTTGATTCAAAGCCGCTTGCAGAGAAGTAGAATTCATCTGTGGAGAGAATAGAATCCTATCTACGATTTGGCAGCCAACGTCTCTGAGAGCATCTTTGTGGAATGGTGGTTGTTTTGTGGAAGCATTCTTGTGTCTTCTGTGGATGGATTGGTCTTGGAGTGGCAATGCAAAGTCATTGAAAGTAGTTGATTTTGGTCTGGATTGAGGATGGAACTTCTAGGATCATTTTAGCCACAAATTCCATAAGGGACTTCTTATGACCTCAATTTGGAACTCCATTCCACCTTCTCTATCATCCATCCATGCTACCATAACTTAGCTTACTACTGGGTTCTATGTTATGTTGTGTGGCTTCCATTTCAAAAAAAATAATGGGAATTCAAAGCACACCTCTTAGATAGAATAAATGGGCTACAAGCACTAGTTATGGGACTAGTCCCCTCTAACTAAGGCCCTTCCTCACTTCCTACTCCTTTAATTTGGAATGATGGTTGTTCTGTGGGAGCACTCTTATGTCTTAGGGGATGGATTGGTCTTAGAATGATGATGCAAAGTCACTAAACATGGTTGGTTTTGGTCTAAACTAAGGATGGATCTTATCAAGTCATTTAACCACAAATCCACAAGGGACTTCATGTGACCGTAATTAGGAACTCCATTCTACTCTTTCTCATCCATCTATGCTTTCCATGTCTCACCTCACTACCGGTTCCATGTTTTGGTTCGATATCCTGGTTTGATGTGTCAGAATTCTTAGTTAGTTTCTTCCAGGTTTTTGTACTTTGCCTTCTATAATCATTAATCATCCACAAAGCCCACAGACTCTTTAGTTTGAAGTTATGCAAGGGCATAAAAGGCCTGTACCTTCTTTGGGAAGGACCCACTTGCATATCTTTTGGTTGGGTTAGTTAAGTTCTTTACCCTTAGACACTCTAACAATCAAATTCTCTTTTGTTTACCCCATCAATGACATCCAATTATACACATCTTCACAAAAATTTTTAGTGAATTCTTCTTTTCATTGTTGTGCATTCTTATACCCTCTTCAAATATGTCCTTGTATTGAACTTTTTCAAATTTAATGGACCGCTTAATTTAATTGACCCTATCTATTAGCCTTCCTGCTAACACTACTCAAGGAACCAATCAACCACAATCACAAGTTAGCTGAGTTTAACCACTGATAAACAAGGCATTTAATAATTATGTGTTACACATTACATACTAATTCATGATTCTGTTGTGATTGCAGTGGGAAGCATGGACTATAAGTTGGAATATCTTCACCAAGGATGATGCAGCAATATCATACAATGAGGATCATTCGTGATCATAGGAACTCTTCTCTCCCTCATTATTCTACTACCAAGGGGTGTTGGATGTTAGTATTATCTAGGGTATTCTCTTCTCTTCTCATGAACATCCCATTTTTTAAAAATTGTAATTCCATGCACTTGGTCATTCAGAGTCTATCTGTTTTATCTAAGTCAATTTGTAATGTCAGTTAATAATCCCATACCTACTCAATATGTGTTGTAAAGAACTTATTTCTCCACTTCTTCACTTGAGGACAAGTTTTCATTCAATCATGGGGGTATGATGAACATGATTTTTCCATTTGCTACAATGTCACATACATGACATCAAGGTCCAACTACGACATCGTGTATGCGACGTTGGGGTGTGCACTCCAAGTCTATAAATACTATGCCTAGGCTCTAGTTTTTGGGGGGATATTTTTCAAGTTAGTTTTTAATCAAAGTAGCAAAGCTCTTACCATTTCTTCTCTCTATAGTTAGAATATTTTCTAAGTGCCCGTAGAAGTAGTCTAAGTGTGTACAATTCTTTATTCGAGCACTAATGTACCTGAGTGCAGTAGTGTGATGGGAATAAAACAAACTCTTTTGACAATCCTTATAGCACTAAGAATAGATTAATATTTTCTTTAATGCATTTTACATTCTTGTTCCTTACTTTGATGCATTTGAATTAAGCAATTTATTTTCAGTTGTTAATGAACATGAGCACAACCACTTCGAGCATACATATAGTACTTGGTAACCCAACAACGCTTAATGTTTGGTAGCCCAGCAACACTATATGTGTTCAAGATGTGTTCTGGAAAGTGGGATGATTACTTGTGTTAGGCTAGATAGGTAATAACAAATTAGATTTTAAATTACTTTACTCTTCATTTTTGTTGTAGGCGATCAAATCTATAAAATATAAAGTAAGAAAAATCATATACCTCAATTACACTTAAACCATACCCTTGAATCTCACAAGTGTAGTTGCAAAGACAACGAACCTTCTCAATGCCCATTTTACTTCCTAGAAGAGCTAGTGCATGGATAACTATAGGTCCACAAAATTTGACTGGATCACGTGTCATACCTTGGTGATTCATGTGGTTGGGTGTAGGGGTACCTAGTCATTCATCATGGGCCATGACAAGAAAACATCCCTTAAGATGTTCATATTTGCACACTTTGCATTCTTCTTCATCTTCTAAATTGAAGTCTATAAATTCCTCAACTACAAAAACTTTTCCTTTATGTTTGTAACTCTCTCATCCATTATCTCTTCTTCTCTTCTTTTCTTCTTTTCTTTGTTCTTGTTTAGTCTTCTCCTTTAATATCTTAAGATCCATAGTGAAGTTTTGATCTATTGAGTCCCACATTTTCTCTACCTTTGTTGCTATATCATTAACTAATTTCTCAATAGGTAGAGTCTTCTTTTGAATGACATACTCTAAAGTTTCGTCTTCTTGTCTATTGCACATTCTAATTTGGATTGTATTTCTCAACTAATTCCTTTTTTTTTTCAATTCTCCTTCTTCTTTGGCTACCTATCTATCAGTCTTTGAATTCGGTTATCTGTCATTTCTAATAATCTTCATTGGGCATATACCCCAAGGGTTTCTCTAGTTTTGTTCCTTAACCCATCAATAATATGCCTTAGTTATTCCTTTTACGAAAATTCATGGTTTAGGCATCTATGTAGTAAATAATAATATCTTTCAATTACAGCATCAAAAGATTCATGTATCCCTTATTTCAATCATTGGATTTTTCTTCTTAAATTAGACACTTTTTAATAGGTTTGATACTTGTTATTAAAACATTCTAGCATGGCACTCCATCTTCAAATTAATTCTGATTCTAAGGATTTGTACTAGCTCTTTGCCTCATTGATGAGTGTTCTAGGAAACAACTTTAACTTTTGGTAATCACTCTTAATATTCTAAAGGATATAGGCATTGTAGAAAGCTTGAAAATGGTGTTGTGGACCTGCATTATATCCACCCTCAAATTTGGGAATATTTTTCATGTACAGTTGCTTGATGCAACTATCCCTTATGTTCTTGGTGGGAATATACACAACATCTCTAATGTTAATCATGTTGTGAGTGACTAAAAGGGGTTCCTCATGATCGTTAGGTATGTAGGATCAATTGTAGTTATGACACCTTTGATGCTCATAGTATCATTTTCTTTCTTCATGTTTGATAATATCTCTTTATTGTTCACAATCATCATCTTCTTCATCAAGATATCTTCTTTGGTATTCATGTCTCTCATGATCCCTATGTCTTTCCCTGTCATAGTCTTTGGGTCTTTATTCCCTCTTGTTGGATTCCACTTATGATTGTAATGATGAAGAGGAAGTAGTTGGAGAACAATGTCAACTAGTTCTCCTTCTATGACTTTTTGATTCATTTTCTTGTGGTTCTGTGGAATCTCTAAGCATTGAGGTCTACCTATGTTTGGGGTCTTCTACATCTATCCAAGGTCTTTTGCAAGGGCTAAATGCAATTGTATTTTGATAGGTTCCTCTAGATCAATGATAGGCATGTATGAATGGGATTCATGGTTTTGGTGGAGTTTTTTCATTATGAATGTGTCATCATTGATTTCTTCCAAGACAACATTCTGGGTTACTTTCTTTCCTTTGTTATTCTCATGTCTTATCTCCATGAAAACATCTTTGTTTACTGGTGCTTTTGTGGATTGATATGACATAGTCATGTGTTTAGTAACATGATATCCTTCTTGTGCATGGCCAAGGTTCAACCTCATTTAGGCTATTTGCAACATGAATAGTGTTGAACATTCAAGATGCAAAACTATATTACCCTGCAAATCATCCCACCTCAACTATTCATCCTAATGGAAGATAACCATGAATTTAAGATAATATATGATGAGCCACGATATAGCGTATGCGATATCGCGGCCCGCTGCTATGTCTATAAATAAGAGGCAACTTTCCCTTGTTCACTCATCTAGAGTTAGTCACTTAGCCAAACTATAGTAGTTTTACTATTCCAGAGTTAGAATAATTTCCATGTGCCCACAGTAGGAGTCTCAAAGTGAACTGATCTTTATTCGAGCAAATTGTACCTAAGCACACATTTGTGTTTGGCAATAAAGATGAACTTTCTGATAAACCTTGTAGCATATGGACTAAGCTAAATAGGACTTAATTATTGTTAAATATTTAAATTATTTCCTAGATAATTAAATCTCTCTCAACCCTTAACTCTCCTAGTTAAGTGCATTCAGTACGACCACTTCGAGCATGTGTGTAACACTTGGTAACCCAGTAATGAGTAGTGTTTGGTAATTCCAATAGCGTTGCACTGGTTCATGGTGTGTGCAGCAAGTGGGAATGGATACTAGTGCTAGGATAATTAGAACTTAGTTAATGAAAGTTAGTCATTTAGTCTCTTCACCTTTCCCCTCTTAGCATAGGCATTAAAAAGGTAAAAGTTATAAAAATCACATACCTCAAGCTTACTTAACCATACAACCATGACAATACAAGTAAGCTTGGGAAGATAATGATTAATTAACCTTAAGTGTTCCATTAGGGTGCGTAAGCACTTAGTCCTTGGAGTTCGACTAGATCACATGTGAGACGCTCATATTCATATGGTTGAGTGTAGGGGTACCTCACCACTCATCATTGGCATTGTTGTCAGGGACTTAGTTGTTTGTGCACTATGTAGAACATAGGAGATCATCCATATCATTGGGAAGGTAGAATGAACCCTTGGGGTTGATCAAAAGAAAAATAAGATAATGGTAAATAGCATACCAAACAAGATTAAAATGTCTTCTTCTTCACACAAAAGCACTTCACCACCTAGGAACAACACTAGAGACAGTCGATGGCACAACACACATAACCAAGAACCAACAGTTCCTCAACAGTTCTGAGTGATATACATTCATCATGATGAATATGTACCTGACTTTACCTTTATCCTCCATCAAGATGAACGACTGTGTTGGAGAGACTTGGAAGGTAACATAGGGTTGCCCCCAGACCGAGCAATTCCCAACATGCTTCTTCGTGCTCTCGCGCGAATAGGCATGTCACAGTTATATGCAGAATACATTGCATGTGAGCACCAAGCAAGTGACTACCATCCCACAGAAGCGCAACGTCAATGGGACTTGAAATAGGAGAGATATTATACATCGTTGAAGGGCAAAGGACCCCATAATGCTTCACTCGTCATAAGCGAAAATGAGGGTGGTGAACGTATTTCAATAGGTTCGCCACAAAATGATGTTCCCCCTCCTAACGATGGTGAGGAGGTGGTGTATCAGAACCTTCATTCCACGATTCACAACCCTGGTTCTGATCCCCATGAACACCAAGTGTTCAATAAGGGAACACAAACACATGATAAGGGTGAGCATTCTTATCATCATCACGATCGGGGTTGGGACCACCAAAGAGAAGGTAGGAAACATCGTCATGGTGATGGTTCTCTTTCTTCTTCACCTTCATCATCGCATTCACCCTCTCCTTTAGTATCAGGATGCAATCATAAGGAACCTAACCATGAGGATAAGGGTAAACAGAGTGAGAAACCTCGATGAGAGAGTCAAGAGTGAGGACGAGAGCACTCTAGAGAATCAAGGCATGGAAGAAGGGAAAGTAGGGAACCGCGTAGACATCATAGATGCTATGAAAGAAATGACCATGAAGAACCCCTACTTGCAACCCAAAGCATGTTAGACATTATGAAGGCCGTTATAATTCCTACAAGGCACCAAAAAGATAGCAGGACCAAGAGATTAGACATGAAGAATATCCCACGATTTGAGGGGGGATACAACGCTGATCCTCAGAACCACTTACAGGCATTTCACGATGCATGTGCCTTGCAAAACATTGAGAATGAGTGGCAAAAGCTAAAGTTATTCCCAAGGACACTAATAAAAGAAGCAAAAAGCTAGTGCCAGTCCTTAGAACTGGAATCCATTCGAAGATGGAGTACAATGCTAGAACTATTTAATGATAAGTATCAAACGTACTCTCGAGTGTCCAACCTGCGAAAGCAAATCCAAGGATGGAAGCAGGGAACTCATGAACCTTTGGATGCTACCATGGGTTGATACTATGCACTGTTACATCGTTGCTCGGGCCATGGTTACTCGCAGCAGGATCAACTCCACCATCTCATAGATGGACTTAGGCACGAAACCATTAGAACCCTTGGAACGTATGCCCAAGGAAGATTATCAGAGCTTAGGTCTCATTATATCCATAGATTGTTGGAGCAAGTAGCTAAGGAAGAAGGAGAGTTACACAAGAGAGAAAGTGCGAAAGAGTACAACCACGATCCTTCCCTCCGAAAAAGGGAAGTGAGATTCTGTGAGGAGGAGGATGAGTCACCACTCGAAGAGATGGTGAATAGGAAAACCTTGCCACTCCAAAAATTAACAATAGAAGTGTCAGCTAAGGTAGATCAAATGTGGGACTCCTTAGATAGTAGATTTGAAACTGTTCTCAAAATCGTAGAGGAGTCTAAGGAGCAAAGTAGTGACTATGATAAAAAGAAAAAGAGGGATTTGTACCATGCACGTAACAAAGGTAAGGGTAAAATGGCTATCACCAAAGAGGTTGTGGATTCAGATACAGATAATGACGGTGGATGTGAGATATGCTAGTATGACCATCCTAAGGGATGTTTCCCAATAATCTCACATCTACAGGAGTCTGGGGTGTATGCACTCAACCCACGACTTTACAAATGGCAAACACCCTAATGGTTACCTTATCCCTAAGGTAACCCAAGGCAGTTCCACCCACCATTAATGTATTATCCATGTGGAACTCCACCAAAAACTATTGAGCAACACCAGCAATGGCAATACCCACAGTCATGGGGGATGCCACCGCCAAGGCAACAATACCCTTACTGGCAACCAGATCCATATGGCTACTACATGCAACAGCCAATCTCTCCATGTCACTCTATTGGTCATGTGTCTCCACAATGTCACTATCAAGCTCAGGAGTATTATAGGATTCCTTCTCCTAGGAGAGACACACCACATACCTACCATCCTCGAAATCCATCCACAACTCTCACACCGATAGCTCTATTACCACCTACTCCAGCAATCAGAGGGGAACTTCCCACTCAACCACAGCAATGCAATGCTACGAGAGCTATAAACTTTCAACCCGCTACTGGTTCTAACAACCACACAAAGAGAAGATCTTTTCTCAGAACCAATAGTCCAAACAAGCTCTCACAACCACAAGCGGTTGAGCCTCCAAATGCTTCTCCATAAAATAAGGCTTCGGAGTTCCCTTCAAACCAAAAATAGAGCTCAACGCACATGGTTATGTTAACACATACTGTCACTAACTGGATTAAGAAGGGCCACCTTCCCAGAAAATTCTCTAACGCCGAAATCCCTTTGATTTATCTCCAAGTTGCTAGGAATGAACCTTGCAAAGCTCTTCTGGACTTAGGTTCCGAAGTCAACTTGATATCGCAAGAAATGTATAAAGCCTGGAACCTACCTCCACTAAAGAAGAGCAATATTCGCTTAGAGCTGGCTGACCAGTCCATCACCGTCCCCTTAGGACTGCTTGAGGACATCATTACCACCATGTGTGGGTGGTCATACCTAGCTGATTTCCTAGTGATACAAGTCAACAATGCAAAAGGGGACTTCCCAATAATAATGGGAAGGGCATGGCTAAGTACTGTGAATGCATGCCTAGGAATCTATGATCTTTACCTGGAAATGTCTAAGGAAAACACTTGTGGAAAGATTGAGAAGAAGAAAGTTCTATGCATCACATACAGTGATACAGGGTGTAAAGGCGTATAGGAATGTTCAACATTGGCTGCATGCAACTAGTGTGCCCAAGAAATTAACATACATAAGTGCCTATATGTAGCAACCACACAACAAGAAAACACCCAGTGGTTAACAGCTAATCAAGAGAGAAATTCACCAATATTGCATGGAACTAACTGGGGGAACAACCTACACCCACGTCGAAAGCATAGATGCACTGGAGCAAGAGTGTCGCCAACTTCCAACCCTTAACCTGAAAACATCAATAGATGGAAGTTGGATGCTTCTAAAAAATGCAAACAAGCGCTCCGATAAGAGATTACTAGTCCATGTGCAACAGACCAACCCTTACATTAAATCTAGAATGGTCAATGCACATTACACATCGAAGAGAGGATGACCTCACTCATTATTTTGGATCTTCCCCTTCCAAATTAGTCATGGGGGAGATGGCCACCTATGTTGATCAATCAAGGCCCTCAGTTCCTTTTTGAATTTTTATTTTACACATTTTTATTTTACAAATTTCTTTAACTTTTCTTGTTTTTTTTTTTGCAACATCGTTCATACTTCTTCATGTATTTGTGTGTTTATTTATTTTTGTTTTGTTAAGTTTGTCACTTAATAAGTGCTCCGAAGATGGTATGAACTGTATTCCATTGACTACTAATGTTTGGTTTTTACCTTTGAGTTCTAATGCTGAAATGAGTCCACGTCATCCATGCATCCATGAATTTCTATGGTCTCTCTTGGCTTGGAACTATACAATCCCTTCCTTAAATAATCAGAGCTATCAACGAATCGGTGATTGGGCATTTCTCAAACTAAGGAAGGACTCAAGGACTGAAAAGGATGTGACTTCAAGGGGAACTTGATGCACTTGTACTGGCCATTCTCTTGGGTTCTTGGATGTTCTCTTCTTGAGTTTTCCCTACCATTCTCATGATTGCTCCATCATTGGGAAGCTGAGCTAATAAAAATAATAAGTCTTTGCATGGTTTGGTTCTCACGCAAAAAAAGAAAAACAGTGAGAATTCAAAGCACACTCCTTAGAAAAAATAATCATCTGGGCTATAAGCACTGGTTATGGAACTAAATAAAACTATTAACTCTAACTAAGGCCCTTCCTCGCTTCCTACTTTCTCCTTTCTCATTTCGTCGGAATGGTGGTGACTCTTTGGCAGAAGCATTCTTGCTACTCCAAGTGAATGGATTGGCTAAATGTATTAATGCGAAGTCACTGGTTATGGTTGGTTTGAGGCCAGATTTGGAATGAGATCTACTAATTCACATTAATCATTAACAAACAAGGGGTTGTACACCACCTTGTTCTTGAGACTCCATTCCATTCTCTTCTTTCCATCCTTCTTTCTCCATTTCTCACCTCATTGCCGGTTGTATCAATAGTCTATATTTTGGTTGATGCATTGTTTTCTTTCTGGTAAATTCTTGAGGTTAAGACTTTAATTCTTGCTTCCAAATGACATTTCTAGGGCCTACAGACTCTTTAAATGTGGAATTGTCAGGGCATTAAGGGCATGAGCCTGCTTTGGGGAGGATCCACTAGCATTCCTATTTGGTGCATCCATTAATTTCTTTCCCCTAAACATTTTTTTTTCACAATCAACATCTATTTTGTTCATTTCCATCTTTGACATCCATTTTATCGACATTGTCGTTGTTTCTTTTCTCTCCATCTTTCTTATTCCTTATCTTTTTCCATTCTCTTACTATCGAAGGTTCGCTCTCAGTCATGGGGGTCCTAGTCCAATTTTTTCAATTTTCTCTTAACCACTACACCTCGGGTAGTCACTAGTATTATATCTCCAAATCCGCATCAGCCATGTCACAACTCGACCAATGGACCTTACACTGAGACAAGGTATTAACTACATTGTGATTCACTTACCCTTGCTAATATAAGACTGTGTTGTGTGTGCAGATGGCAATCATACAACAACGGATTGGATTTGGAGGGAACACTTGGAATGGATTGGTGCTAAAGCATTTATGCAAGGAACAAGATTGATGACGCACTTATGGATGGAAAATGAAAAGCGCAACCTTGGCATCAGCAACAATAGACTTCTTCTTTTCTCTCTCTCTGCTCTCATCTCTCTCAGCTGCCAAATAAGGCTGGATGTCAAATGTGTATAGTGTTCACTCTTGTTTTCATGAACACTAATTTTCTCATGTATTGTAATGATGATCCGTTCACATGTCACCCCATTCACCATTAGTACCATTCAAGTCAATAATCTCATACCTTCCCAATATTTTGTAAGGAACTCGAGGACGAGTTTTCATTTAGTCATGGGGGTATGATGAGCTGCGATACCGCATATGCGATATCGCATCAGCCCCTGCGATATCGCATACGCGATATCGTGGCCCACCGCTATGTCTATAAATAAGAGGCATCTTTCCCTTGTTCACTCATCTAGAGTTAGTCCCTTAGCCAAACTATAGCAGTTTTACCATTCCAAAGTTAGAATAATTTCCATGTGCCTACAATAGAAGTCTCAAAGTGAACAAATCTTTATTCAAGCAAATTGTACCTGAGCACACATTTGTGTACAGCAATAAAGATGAACTTTCTGATAAACCTTGCAACATATGGACTAAGCTAAATAGGACTTAATTATTGTTAAATGTTTAAATGCTTTCCTAGATAATTAAATCTTTCTCAACCCTTGACTCTCTTAGTTAAGTGCATTCAGTACAACCGCTTCGAGCACGTGTGTAATGCTTGGTAACCCAGTAACAAGTAGCGTTTGGTAATCCCAGTAGCGTTGCACTGGTTCAAGGTGTGTGCAGCAAGTGGGAATGGATACTAGTGCTAGGATAATTAGAACTTAATTAATGAATAGTTAATGAAAGTTAGTCATTTAGTCTCTTCACCTTTCCCCTCTTAGCATAGGCATTAAAAAGGTAAAAGTTATAAAAAATCACATACCTCAAGCTTACTTAACCATACAACCATGACAATACAAGTAAGCTTGGGAAGACAATGATTGATTAACCTTAAGTGTTCCATTAGGGCGCATAAGCACTTAGTCCTTGGAGTCCAACCAGATCGCACGTGAGATGCTTGTATTCGTATGGTTGAGTGTAGGGGTACCTCGCCACTCATCAATATATATGAAACTTTGATTTCCATGGGCACACTTCAGTCTTCTTCATCATGTCTTTTGTCATGACTCCTTTGAGTTTCTTTGGTAGGTGATGATTTTTCCTTAAGTGTTGAAGCCATGCTATATGTTTAACACTCTATGTGTGTGTGTGTGTATTAAAAATATTTATTAAATATGCATAAGATAAAATTTGTGATTTTTGATACAACGAACTTGGTAAGATTATCTACTAAGCAAACATTGACACATCTTCAACAATGGTGTCAATGATGAGTGGTAGGGTATCCCAACACTCCACCACACAAGTCATGAGTGCATGCGCATGACTAGAGCATAATCCATGAATGGACAATGTACGTATGCTAGAAGTTAATAATTAATTCATGATCATTATCTTCCCAGTTCAAGTTAATAAAGTGCAAGTGTATGGTTTAACTCTAAGTGAGGCATATGATATCTTGATGTTGTGGGCTCCATTTACTTCTAATTACTTCCATAATAAAAATGAGAATAAAATCTAAGTCTAAACGTAGTGTAATTAAGAAAACTATTCTAGCCTATGGTGATGAGCATCTATTCCTAGGTTACCATACACATCTTGGGCTCATGTAACCGTCACTGGGTTACCAAGTGTTATGCTACTAGTAAACTAAGTAATAACACTACCAAAATTACCAAATGATTACACTTATATGCTCAAAACTAGTTGTACTCATTCTACCTCATTAATAAACATGGAAAAGTAAGCTGCTTAAGAAATGTAAAGGACTAAACTAAAGTAAGCATATTAAAGAAATGAAAAATTAAACTAAGTAAAGAAATTAGCTAAGTAAAACAAAGAAACTAAGTGGATGCTACAATGGTGGAAAACAATCTCAATCGTTATTACCATTCATGAACTATGCCTAAGTACAATCCACTCAAATAAAGATTTCGTTTACCTATTCAACACCATACTGCGGACATTTACTTTATCACTAAGTGTAAGCTACAAAAACAAACTACAAGAGTTCTCCTAAGGATGTAATGTAAAGTTGTTCTATTGATGCGACCAAGTGTCAGTATTTATAGGGCCACACAACTCCTAATACATCGTATCAATGATGACGTAGGTAGAGTTGTGATATCATAGATACAATATCATAGTTTATGAAAAACAAGGCTTATCACACATCAAACATCAAGTCAAAAGTTAGTACCCATACGCTAAGGCATACACCATAAAATTAAATTTTAAAACATCAAGTATTTATCAACATAGCAAATAAAACATCTAATTGGAGCCCTAAGAATCAGAAGGTCATGAACATCAACCTAACAATGTTAAACAATTAAATGAAGTGAGATGCTAAATCAAGCCTATAGTTGCACATGACCAACATTTGATGATAACATGAAGGTCAAAATAATCCTAAACAATGGATTTGTTCTCAACAAGCAGAAAACATATTTTCCAAGGCTCCATTTTAGGTTTCTGGGTTGAAAAATGACTAAGTCATGGTAAATTATAAAAGACATGGTAATGCTGACATTGATACCTACTTCATCGTGTCACATGCCCACATCATCATGTCATTTGATTGCATCATTGCGTTACCTAGACTGAACTAAAGACCTGAACTCCTAAATGCATAAAAAAAAATCTAATACATTCCAATGTCTAGGTATAACATTGTATCTTTCAATAAACATTCCAATTAATCCTTTAATAAATCTCATCTCGTTTCCCAAAATGTCAAATGTAAAATTTCAAACTTCAACTTGTAAGCTAAGTTAATTGTGTGACACTATTATTATGCAAGACACGAATGTCAATGTCACTACATTATACTTTGCCAAAATTTCTCTTTTCCTAACCCATGCAAGTGATGCTTGATGAGTTGTGGAGTAATCTAACACCCAACCATACAAGTTACAAGTGTTCATGAATAGCCTGATCATAATCTATGGACAAGGTAATGTGATTATGCTAGTAATTAGTTAAATTTTGAGATCGTTGTCTTCCCACACGAGTTAGTAAAATCAAGGTGTATGATTTAACTCACTGTCAGGTATATGATAACTGATGTTGTGTGGGCCATCTTACTTCTGGTAAACATAATGAATATAAAGGTGAATTCTAAACTAAGTAAAAAAAATAACAAATCTAGTCTAGCCTAGTGTGATGAGTATCTATTCCTAATCTTCTATACACATCTTGGGCTTCATATAACTACTACTAGGATTACCAAGTACTTTGCTACTTGGCGAGCTAAGTGATAGCACTACTGAGTTACCAAGCAGTCACACTTAAGTGCTCGAGATTCATCATACTCATTATGCTTATATGAATATGTAAATGTAATGTGCTTAGAAAAGTAAATCATTAAGCTAGAAAATAGTAAGAAAATTATTCTAAGTGTAAATAGTAAATCTAGGAGAATGCTACAATAGTGGTAAATAGCTCGATCTTTATTTTTTATCATAATTATGCTCAAATAAATATGTCATTCACTAGTTCACACTACACTGCAAGCATTCACACTTCTAATTGCTAAGTCTAACTCACAAAAACAAACTGAAAGAGTTTTAGTAAGGGTGGATGAAAGATTATGTGCCTAAGTGTCATATTTATAAGCAGGCACATGTTCCATAATATCGAACATGTGGTATCAAGGCTTTGATATCGAATACCCAATATGTAGCCTTTAAAAAATACATCTTATCATACCCCCACGGCTGATTGGAAATTCATCCTCGAGTTAAAACAAAATGAGGATAAATTTCTTTACAAAATTAGAAGGTAGATTTACATGACTGATTAACTATATACATGAATCTTAAATGGCGTAGTGGTTTTTTACAAAAATTGACACAAGATATGACATGAAAAACTTAAAATAAAACAAAAAAAAACCTTGGATGAAACGTGATGTAGCTTATGTCATGCCTAGTAATGATGGCTCCTCCATTGGTTACTTTCCTTGTCATCAGGCTTCTAAAATTTGTATCTGTTGAGCAATGCCTAAAGTTTCTATTTTTTCATTCAAGGGTCATGCATCATCCATGCTAATTGTGCAATATGTGATGGAGCTGGTACATTCCATGGACCCAGCTACTATAGAAACATCTAATTGGCTTTAATGTATCATGATGCAAACTATCTTCTCTCCTCTTTAAATGCTCTGGCCTTTGCTCAGAGTTCATGATAATCTAATAATCTTCTAGCTAGGTTTACTATAATAATCTTCCAGCTAGGTTTACTATAATGTCTTTCTTTTATTAGTAGCCAACCTTTACTACTTCTAACTTGAAGTTTGCCACCTGAAGTTTCTATAAGGCATCTTTGCGATCTACAAACTCCTTTTCGTACAATGCATATGTGATTGCTACTTGCTATTCCAATTCCATTAAGGACCTGCTTGTTATTACCATGGCCAAGTTAGCATACTGAAGGTTAGCTAACCTCATGTACTCTTTTAGATCTTCAATTTGTAGGTCTTTGTTCTTAACTTCCGCTTGGTAAATGTGGGCATAATGGTCCAAGATAGGTTTCCAAACTAGATTCCACACTGATGTGGAGTTGATTTTGGCCTTCACCATCTAGATCTCCTTCTCGTTAATCTACTTGTACATGTCCACATGCTTATGAAAGTGTTCTTTAAGCCATTCATGTTTTTTTGCCTTATTCTGCCACATGCTTATTTTAATGGTTGATTTCTATCAAATAGCATGTACCTCCTCCATTGAGAGGATTCTGTTTTCTCATGTGAGGCAACTCATATCTTGGTTGATCCTCACTAGTTGTTCTCTTAACTGATGGATGCTTTCCTCCAGGATGTTCTTCTGTTTCTTCATAGTAATCAACTGCATATTATCTACAGTGAGTCGCTTGTTCTCTTCTTGTACTCCAATGAGTGCATTAGCATGTACATGCGATTAGGCTTCTACTACTAAGGCATTCAACACCGCTTTCTTCTTCGTATTCCCTATTTGCTTATTTTTCTCAATCAAGTGGCTAATTTGCTTTGTTCTAAATTGTTCTAACTAATCAAGCATAATGAATTATTGGGATCTTTGTGTTCAGATCTCAAGGCTACGAGCTCTTTCTGTAATCTGAGGATTTCATTCTTTGCATGCTCTACCCTAGTCTCTACCATGACTAGTTTACCCTTGGTGGTAATGAGTTCAAACTGTACTGTAGTGACATCACTTGGGATGTCAAAAAGTATGGCCATCACTTGTCCAATCTTTAGTAGTTGGTCTAGGACATCTTCATGGTTTGCAAGAGTCATTGAGGTTCCAGCCAACATCTGAGCATCTCTAGCTCAAGTTAGATCCATTGGTGGCACAAGAAGTACATTGAAGGATTCTTTAATGTGATCTGTGATCACCTCTACTACTCCCACTACATCTTTGTGCTACATTACCATGATTGTGGCTCCTTCTCCAATCTCTAGCACCACTTGGAATGATGCTAGAGATTTATTGTGACCATTGAGCCTCTCCTCCTAATAGTAATGAGATTTATCCACTTACGAGATTTGCAAAAATTGTGGGCTAAATGGCATTTTTAATTACTCTATAGAGGTTGGCCTTCTCCTTTGTTCCCTAGCTAATAGTCTCTATAATCTATTGCAGATGACTCATCGATGGCCTATAATCCTATGGCGATGGTGGTGGAACTTGTTGTTGATGCTATTCTTGTTATTACTACTACTCTTGTTACTGGCCACTAGGTTTCACTTGCTATTGTTATTCAGTTGTTCAGTGTACAAGGCATTTTGGGCATTTTGGGGAACATCATTGATGTACCCCAAGATTCTAGCACATTTGCACAGCTTCCTAATAAGGAAAGAAAATGGAAGTGTTGACTTCCCTACTTTCTTTTCTTTGAACTGCCTTTGAATTTCCATAAAGTAGAGTTGTGCAATATTGACATTGTATTTCCCCATCAAGATTGCACTTCCTTTGACCACATAGTCAGATAATGTTTAATCATTTTTTTGGGAATAAGTGATATGTGCTAATTTTAAAATAAATTCTTTCCTCTAGAGTTAACTCATTATATCCCTTATCTTCTTTACCATATGTACATTTTAGCTACAATTTTCTAGTTTTAGCATCTGATCTAGTGGATAGATGTGCTACCTTTTCCCCTTCATTGAGTATGTTTACAGCTTCAACTATCACCTTAACTAAATATGAAACTAAGACTCCTTCAATTTTGATCATAGTGCCTTTGTATTTATTATGATAGAATTGATAAGTCTCCCCAAGATACCATTCTCCATTTTTTGATAAGGTAGGCCATAGCAATGATGCTTGGAGTTGCGTCTTTACTGCTTTCAGAACAAACTCCACAAACAGACCAAAGTTCATTTTAATAATGACTATGGTTAAGATTGACTTTTCTTAGATAGCTTGGAGGCAGTCTTGTGACAATATGAGGCATTTTCCTTAGACTTGTGGTTCCTCTACCTCTCCTTGGATCAAATATCTGATAGCAGGTATTTCTTGATGGATGCTAGATGATTAGGCTTCTTGCTCCACATGTTCTAGTTCTTGTTCTCCCATTTGGCCTTTACCACCTAGTTGTGAAAATATTCTTGTGCTCCTCTCTTTAGGACCATATGTAATCAATCAAGGATTTGGGGTTACTAAGGGTTTGCACAAATTCTTATGATTCTATACCTTACTCATACCCTTGATTACATTAGGTTCTTAGTTTATTATAATTGCAGAGTTAGGAAATTTTCAAAAGTAACCCCCTTAATGCATTTATATGGCCTAAGATAATTGGTATGGTTGATTATGAGTCTTATTGAAGTTATTTTGGCCTTAATATAAGTGGGTTTTCTTTAAAAAGCTCAATTTTTCCTAACTCCCCATGTATTTATACTTTTTGCCCAACCTCATATTGGGGATCCAACATCAAGGATCTGATATTGGGGGCACTTCAATATCGAGGAGGCCAAAAATTTGCATTTTCAATGATTTTTGAGAAAAAAATGATTCTTTTTGAATGTCTACAAGGTTTAAAGCATATTTAGAGGGTTTTTGGGTATGGATGATGCATATTTTTCAAGAATTTATCATTGAAAGTTCATCAAGAAGGAACCTTAGACCATGAAAGTTCATGAAGTGTTGATAATATAGATGAGAAGGGTAATAAGTCCATGTTGTTAGAATAGATAGTTTGAATGATATGGAAATTTTTGTGGATGTTTATTGGTCTTGAAAGGTGATGAATCGTGGTTTGCTAGGCCTCAATATCAAGTACGTGATATCGGGTACCCGATATCTCAGCCTAGATACAATATTGTATACATAATATCGTGATTCCTGTGTTTGCCTATAAATATAGCACTCAAGCACACAGGAAGGAGTCTTTTGGTCTGTTTGAGAGTAGAGTCTTTTTGTCAATTTTCATTTAGTTTCAATTCTTTCCCCAATGCATGCCCACAGTGTGATGTTTGTAATTGTACGGAACCTTTGTTTGAGTGTGACGTACTTGGACATGCACACAACTAGCAATAAAGATTGAGATTACTCCATCATTGTAGCATTCGCTTAGCCTTTAATTCTTTAATTGTTGATTATTTATTTATTTCTTAGTTAATATTTCTTTTATCATCATTTACTATTTTTTTTATTAAATGTGGAATGAGTATGCTTTAAATCACGAACATTTAAGTGTAACTACTTGGTAACCCAATAGTGTATCTAGTAGTGCTTCAAGTAATATGTGCTTGGAAATTTCAGAAGTAGGACATGAAGTCCAAGATGCATACAGATGATTAAGGACGGATACTCTTCGCCTTAGGCTAGTTTAGCTTTTGTTTCTTATTACTTATTAGCTTAAATCAAGATTATTTTTCATTGTCTTTAGGAGTAGTTAGTGTTAGAAATCACATCATACACCTCATGATAGACTAAACCATACATGACAAAGTAATTACTCGTCTAGGTGGGAAGACAACAAACTATGATCAACATATAACTATCTAGGTGCCACAACTAGTCCATCCACGAAGTTTGACCAAATCATGCGTACACGCTTGTATTCATATGGTTGAGCATAGGGGTACCTCACCACTCATCAGAAGGTTCAAGATGATGTGGAATTGTTGGAAAATTATAATATACAATAATTATGTAAGTGGGTCCTCCCCAAAGTAGGCTCCAATCCTTAATGCCCTTATATAGCCATGCCTAGAAGTGTTATTAGGCACTTAAGGAGTTGAATGTAATGCATACTTGTTTAGTAAAACACACATGTTAGTACCACCGAATTTGGAAAATTACTCTATGTTACACAAAACCATAAGCTATAATTTTTCATACACTAAGATGAAATGGACTTCAAGGGGATTGCAGTAATTAAGATGTGAGGTATCTTATCATAACATTAATGCATTCTTGTGTTTTATTAGTGGTTAAAGTGATCATTAGCCTTTCTATCCAAGATTCAAACCAAGTTTAAACCACATTCCAGTGACATTGCATTGTCTCATCTCTTGGAATTACAACTATAAGGCTACCACTATTGCTAGGAGTATCATCACTTGACATATTGTCTAAGTCGGGAGTTTATTTATGGCACTTTTTATTTTTTTAGATTTTTAGAAAGCTACCTACCTTTAGGCATGGGTAACATGTCTTTCCAATGGGGCCCCTAGAAATTTATTTTGTGGTCTTTTTATTTTTGTCTATGTCAACCTTACTAGAGGACTACGTTCAGGCATGGGTAACATGTCTTTCTAGTGACATGCTAAGGTAGCACTTATTTTACTCTTCCTTTGATTTTTCGTTAAATCTACAAGGATATAATACAACCTAGACAACATGATAGAACTTAGAGTAGTAATCCAAGAGAATCCACAAATCCCCTTAATGTCACACCCTTTACATTCCCATGTGGTTCTTCACTTTTCGATCTAGACAAAATGATCATAAGTTTATTCTTAGTTGTATGATGAGAAGAATATCATTATGGCCATGGTAAGAACCTCTTATTAATGGGATGGATGGATAGATGATGTGGGCTCACTATTCAAATAGTTAATTTCTTATAACTTGATAACATAGAGAAATTTCCACTTTATTGGACTACATCTTACCTTATTCATAATGTGTTTTATTAACAATCAAAATTATTTACAAAGGAAATGAAAACAAAGTATGAAAAAGATGGTAAGAATTGGAAAAAGATGTAAAAAATGAAAAATGTCAAAGAATGAAAAATCAATAAAGAATTAAAAAATGTGAAAGAATATTAAAAATTGAAGAAATAAAAAAAATATAAAAGAATGAGAAAATGTCCAAGAATGTGAAAAGAATATCAAGAAATTAGAAATAAAAAAGAATTATAAAATAAAAAATTGAAAAACACTTATTAATTCTAGGATCAAGAAAGGCATCTCCCCCGTGACTGAACCCATGGGTGAGTGTTCGAAAGATGCTTCCTAGATCTCTTAGATCATACACTATAGGTGGTTCACTTATCATTCTTATTAATTTAACTTTTCAATTATTGTCCCATGTAATCTTGATGATATTTGAGTATTGATCAAGTTTTGGTTTCTTTTCCTAGTGGTGTATGATTGTGGTTTAATAGTTTCATTTTGTGGCTCTCAGTTGGAGTCATCTTCTTAGAATGGGAATTAATAGATGGATCATATTATTCCATGCATATTTTAGATAAGTTGAGGTTCTCAATTTTTGACCATTGGGTGTCTTTTTGTTTAGTGACCCATGCTTTTTCTTGCACACATGCTTGTTTTTCACATTTGTTGTGGGCTTGTGTAAGGATTATGTTGATGTTTTATGATGTCAACCACAACTACACCCTTCTTCATCAGTAGAAATGCATTGAATCTATTGTGTATGTATGGCTTCATGTATGTCTTCCTTAGAGATTTTGAAAGATAAATCTCTCATGCTTAACTTAGCATTTATTGTACTAAGCCATGCTCTCCCCATAATGACCGAAAATTCCCTATCATCATTTTTCACATCAATCATCACAAAGTCTACTGGATAAGACCACCCATTAACAGTGGTCACCACATCTTCAATTTGTCCCCAAGAAATGGTGACAAACTGATTTGCTAACTCTAATCTGATGTTGCACTTTTTCAAGGTTGGTAGGTTCCATGCTTTTTATGTTTCTTGAGAGATCAGATTTACTCCAGAACTTGAGTCTAGTAGAGCTTTGCATGGTGCTTTTCCAGTTACTTGTAGATAAATCATGGGAATTCCTGGATTAATTCATTTCTTGGGAAGTAGCCCTACCTTTATCCGGTCTAACACTACTTCTGTGAGCATGATAGCCTTTAAATTCTGAGCTAATTATTGTCGAAGCATAGTGTTTATAGGAGGAACATAGTTTAGTGACTTTCTAACTCTACCAAATTTTTGTGGACTTGTTCTAAAGAAAGGATGTTTCTTTTCTTTTCCCATAGTATTAATGATAGGATCCTTCATTTGTAGGTTTACAACCCCGGTAACCCTCTTCTATTGAGGCTGTGATGGCAATTCTCCCTACATGACAAGTGGTGGCACTATGGGTAAAGGACTAGTAGTTTGACTAGATGAACTAGCTACTTGTGGATGCATGTATGAGTTGGAATCTAGCCTTGGCAGTGTTGGTTTGTGGTATTTAGGTGAGTAGTATTATGGAGATTAAATAGTAGCATTTCCAAGAGAAATTAGACATTGTACATAGTATCCATAAGGATCAGGTTGTTAATATAGATACTGTTGACATGGTGGTGGCATGGCCCACAATTGGGGCTATTTCCATAGTTGATGGTACTATTCTTATGGCTGTGGTATAGCTCCATTGGGATACTATGTTAGTTGGAAGTTTATATGTAGTTACCTTGAGGATAAGGTAACCTTTTGGGCATTTGTTTCTTAACAAATTTAAGATTAAATGTGTATGCCCCCATTTCCTGCAAATGTGTCATCACTGGACAACATCCCTAGGATGTTCATACTGATACACAGGGCATCCTTCCTCATCAATGGAGCTTGTGTCTAAACACTCGACCACTATGGCCACTTTGCCTTTTTGTCCAAAATCTTTCCTCTTTTTCTTATCTTTACCTTTTCCAAAGGCTAGCTTTGCTCTCTCTTCCATAATCTTTAAAGTTGTTGCACATCTCTCATCAACTAAGTTCCACATCTTTACTACCTATACTACTACATTGGCAATATATTTTTGGATTGGTTATGTTTTCTTTTGGATTTCCTAATCCAAGGTTTCTTCTTCTTCGGTATCATAAACCCTTGCATCTCTTTTCCTAATTGATGGATCTCAGTTATACTCCTCAACTAATTCTCTCTTTCTTAATTCACCTTATTCCTTTGTCACTTGATCAATTAATCTATGGATGTAATGGACTGTCAACTCAGATAATCTGCCTTGGGCATAAATCTTAAGTGTCTTGTTGGTTTTGTTTCATAACCTATCTACAATGTGCTTTAGTTGTTCCTTTTGTGAGAATCCATGGCCTAGGCATATATGTAGTAGTGGGTAGTATCTACCCATTACCGCATCAAGGGTTTCATGAGTCCCTTGTTTTCATCCTTGGATTTTCTTTCTTAAGTTAGACACCCATGAGTAGCTTTGATATTTATTGTTGAAGATTTATAATATGGTGCTCCACCTTCTAATTAATTCAGGTTTGAGTAATCAATACTAGTTCAAGTGTTCTTGGGAACAACTTTAACTTCTACCAGTCACTTTCAATGATTTGTAAGATGTAGGCATTGTGAAAATATTGGATGTGGTGTTATGAATCAGCATTATAACCACCTTCAAATCTTGGCATGTTATTCATATTGAGCTATTTGATACAGCTATCTCTCACATGCCTAGTTGGAATGTGTATAGCTTCCTGTATGTTAATCATGCTTTGAGTTGCCATTAGGGGTTCATCATCTTAATTAGGTTCATGTGCTTGGTTGTAGTAGTGCCTCCTTCTATGCTCATCCATTTCATGATCTCTTCGATCCCTTTGCCTTATTTGTTCATATTCTTCATCTTCTAAATTAGAATGTTATAGTAACAGTCATGATGATCATGAGTTCTCCTGTCTTTCCTGTCATGATTTTTGTACCTTTGCCTCCCTCTATTAGAGTCTTCTAATGATCATAAGGATGTGAATGAGGTAGTAGGAGAATGGTGCAGGATTGTCCTCCTATGATGACTCTAATGTTCTTCTTTATGAAATCCAACAAGAACTCTTGGCCTTGAGTCCTACTTGTACCTTGAGTCTTTTACCTTTTTCTTGAGTGTCGTTGCTAATTCGGAGTGTGATTTATTTGTGATAGGTTCCTCTAGTCAAATGATAAGCATTTGTGACTAAAACTCATGATTTTTATGGAGTTGTTCAACAATGAATGCTTCTTCATCAAGCTCTTCCAAGACAACAGTAGAGTTGAATGTCTTTCCCTTGTCTTATTCATGTCTGGTTTCCATGGCATTATGTTTCCTTAACTACTCATTAGTGGGCTCATATGGTCAGGTCATGTATTTGGTTTCATGATACCTTCTAAGTACTTCACTTAGTTTCATACCCTTGAGAGTAATTTGGATCATAATGGGTGCTAAATGCTTTAGTGGTAGAACAATGTTTCCTTGGAGATCTTTCCACCTAAGTTGCCTATCCTAATGAAAGATGAATGTAGGATCGTAAGAATCGTGATGAACATATGAGATCCTTGTTTGCTTCGACATACTCCAATCTTCTTCTTTGTTGATTCTGTCATTATTTCTCTATAGTTTCTTGGCATGTGATGTTATATTCTTGTTTGAAACCATGTTATGGTTTAAGACATTTATTTTAATTGTGCTTACTTATAGAGTGATGAATTTTAACGTTGAGTTCTAATACAACGAACTTTGTAAAATCAATTACTCAACATACATTGACTAGTCCCTAGCAACAATGCCAATGATGAGTGGTGGAGTAATACAACACCCAGCCATATGAGTCATGAGTGTTCACATGTAGCCCAATCATAATTCATGGATGAGGTAATGTGATAATGCTAGTAATTGGTTAAAGTTTGAGATCATTGTCT
The DNA here is from genome assembly GCA_015680685.1 of Gnetum montanum. Lineage (NCBI taxonomy): Eukaryota > Viridiplantae > Streptophyta > Gnetopsida > Gnetales > Gnetaceae > Gnetum > Gnetum montanum. The sequence continues at coordinate 253,766 of MNCI01002924.1, forward strand.
TCTGATGTGAGCTAGTAAAATTTAGGTGTATGGTTTAACTCACTATGAGGTATATATAACTGATGTTGTGTAGGCCATCTTACTCCTAGTAAACATAATGAATATAAAGGTGAATTCTAAACTAAGTAAAACAAATAACAAATCTAGTCTAGCCTAGTGCAATGAGTATCCATTCCTAATCTTCTGTACACACCTTGAGCTTCATGTAACTACTACTAGGCAAACCAAGCAATAGCACTACTAGGTTATGAAACAATTACACTTAAGTGCTAGAGATTAGTTATACTCATTCCACTTAATATGAACATGTAAAAGTAAAGTACTTAGAAAAGTAAATCATTAAGCTAGAAAAGAGTATGAAAATTATTTTAAGTGTAAACAAAAAATCTAGGAAAATAATGTAATAGTGAAATATAGCTCGATCTTTATTTTCGGTCAGACTTGTGCCAAAGTAAAAAATGCTCAAATAAAGATGTCATTCACTAGTTCACATTACACTATGGGCATTCACACTTCTAACTACTAAGTCTAACTCATGAAAACAAATTAAAATATTTTTGGTAAAGGTGGATGAAATTGTTATCTAGACAGTTTTCCTAAGTGTTATATTTATAGGTAGGCACATGTCCCACAATATTGGATAACCGATGTCGTAGCCTGGGCTTTGATATTGGATATTCGATGTCATAGCTTGGGCTTTGATATCAAATACGTGATATCCCAACTTCGATATCAAATGCATGATATCACAACTCTAATATCGAATACCCAATATCATATCCATTAAAAAATGGATCTTATCAACGCTAATGATACGTCAGTGTTACTTGTCAGCAAAACATTCTCTTTTATCTTTAGTTTAAAAGAATAATTATTAAAAAATAAAAAATGTAGATAACTTCTATACACACACTACATGCATGTGCCATGCTAGCTAGATCATGCATCGCCTCTATGTGCATTACATGCACCATGTCAAAGATGACTGTATTCTAGATATTGGATATCTATTTTAACCCTAATTCCCTTAGGGTAAGAATCATAAAGGAACACCTCACTACTATATGTAGATGAAGCATCTCAAAGATCCATGATTTTCATTACCAAATAAACCTACTAACAATATATAATTTTTATATTTTTTTCTTTCATATTTTCCTTTTTCAAATATTCCTAAAATAGCCAAAAAATCCTTCAAAATCTCATCCAAAGCCAAGGATAGTTGAAATAATTGAATAGCAAGTTGGAAAAAGTTCCCACATATCCTAGAAAATTCATTAAAAGTACAAAAACCACATGCTTCTTTTTGTATACCCTTGATACCTACCCTTACCTAGCTATTAACATATATGTACTTCTTCTTATATGCTTAACATGTGTCCTATACATGTTGAATCATCAATCTCACATGTGGCTACCTAGAATGAACATAAAGAATATATTATAACTTTAATCATAATAAACTAAGAGTCAAACCCTATGTTTTTGAACATCTTAGACACATTAGTATGCTCAAACTAGTGATACAACATCAACTTATGGTGCCTTTTTTAGAAGTCACTTTAGGAGTATCTAGGATTGATTGAAAAACTCAAGATCCTAATTTAAAGATAGATATTATAATGGATGTGGTTTGGGTAGTGTACTAACCTAAATCATCGATGTAAGGCTGGAAGGAAAAATAGACACTGAAAGATCGTTGGGTAGGCACAGCTGACCCTACCTTCGCTCAAGGGCAAGTTGGAAAAGAGAACAAAGGTAGAGTGCCTTGGCTGGTTTGCACGCAAATCAACCAAGGACTTCCCCGACCATAAGCTATGGCTAGCATTGGGGTTATCATAAACAGTGTAAATGGAATGCAAACATCGATATGAAATGTAAACAGAATGCAGAGTGTGCAAATAGCAACACAAAATGTAAATAGAGCGTAGAGCGTAAACAGAGACTAAATTGTAAACGAAGCGTAAACAGAGCTATATTGTAAACAAAGCATAAATAGAGTAAACAATATAAATGGAAGGTAATAATGAAATTGTATTATATTGTTTAACAAGAGTGTGCACCGGTCAAAGCGTAGTTGCGTGTGTGATAGCAAGTCAAGCACTAAGCCCCGGAGTGATGTGCTGATGTGTTTGTGGATGCTTGAATGCTAGGAGTCTCATGTGCTTGAGCATCCAAGGTTCAAAGTTGCTCTTTCTTCAAAATTTCTGACCCCGTTTAAGTGAATTGACAGGGTATTTTTAGGGTTTGGCTAGGCTCAGGCACGGGATCCATGGATGGAATCAACGATCGAGAGATGAAAGGAAATAGGACTATGTGACACGTGTCCGGTAGACAGCTGTGTGTGTGTTGGTTGTGTGTAGGCAGGCTATGTTCTTGACCAGGTACATTGCATCTTACAACTTGTGGGTTACTCAATCCCATGGAAGTACATACAATTTGGACCATGAGGGCCTGATAAGCCCACAAATGAATATTTACAAACAAAATCAAGAGGGATCGACTCCAGCTCACTTGAAACTTCTTGGTCCCTGAATCGACTACTACAGGATGTCGATTTGAGTAGTTTTGTGGCCGATTGAGGCATTTCTATTCCACCAAGGCTCCCAACGTGAGTTGATTTGGTCTTGGTGTGTCCTTAGCATGTGTTTGGAGTGCTTTTGTTGGGGCATGAATAGTGTTACGTTGTACTCATGCCCAACGTGTGTCCCAGCATGCGTATGCTACACTCACGCCCAACGTGACCTTCAGTGTGAAAAAGACATTTTTTGAAATCGAATTTTCAGTTCTGAAGCCTAGGTTTTTTGAGTGCAACTGTTGCCTACCTTGTGACCTTGAGGGTGATCTGCTAGTTGAAAAAAATGGGCTTGAATGTGACTTGTTTGGAAGCACTTTTAGGTAGGTCACGCTAGACTCCCGTTGCAGCGTGACCACAACATGACCTCCAGAAACTGTAATTTTTTGGACTTAAATCTGAGGTTTGGGAGGTTGAAGTTTGAGTTTTGTCGATGATGAACTCTGAAGATGACTTGAACACTGAAAACCAGATCACTTTGACTCAGTTTTGGGCCTTTTGGAGTCGGTCACACTGGGCTCACGCTACAGCATGACCATAGTGTGACTGTGAAAATTGCAATTTCTAGCGTGACTTATCAGGAAAGCCAATGTAAGTGACCAAGGCAAGCCAGCATGAGTTGCATGCCTTAGTTAAATTTTTTCCTTCTGAATGCTGGAAAGGGCTTGAGTCGCTTTTGCTTCAAAGTGCTAGTCCGAAATTAGTGGTGTTTCATTGGCCCCTCTTTGTTGACGTCTGGGGGAATCCACCTGCGAGGCATCGACAAAGAAGTGTAAAACACCACGAGCAACCAAGTACCAAGCATTATCCGTCGGCTCTTGGCTGGATGTCATTGCACCATTTTCAGAAGTACATGGGACTGAGGGAATGTAATTCAAGATGCAGGGGGGATTGGTTGTAACCAGGGAAAATCGGGAATTGATCAAGGGTTGTAACTGCTACTGGGATTGTGGGAGAGGAATGCTCTCATGTAAATAAGTCATATTTTGGTCCTTGTCAATAGCCAGTGTTTAGCAGTCTTGGAACCAAGATGTAGGAAGTGCATTCTTTGGAGAAACCGGACTCTCATAAAGTGTTTACAAGGCCCGTTGTAAATAGCCAAAGCCACGCAATGATATGCAACATGATCATTTGAGACATGAGTGTAACTGTTTTCCAAAAAAATTGCCTTCTCACCTGGGGTTTGTATGAGAATAGCCAACAGTCTTTTGTTTATGATGTCAACGGGATCATGAAGACTTTTTCCGTGCATTTTTCTTTTTGACCTTTTTGTTCTTTTTTTTTTTTGTTTCTTCTTTTCTTTTGTTTTTGCATTGTTTTGTCTTTCTTTTTCTTTTATTTTTCTTTTTTATTTTGGTCTTTTTGAAAGAGCTTGCTTTTTGTGTCATGCTCGTGTTTGAGTGCTTGCATTTTGCATCATGTACTATGTACTATGTTTTGCATTGCAACTACTTAGAGAGTCATAGTGTGCAACAATATATCAAGAGTTTTGAGCTGAGTGGAATGTATCCAAGGGTATAATTGAATAGGATAATTCGGACATGATGGGAAAATAGGGGATGTATCAAGAGTTAGGAATGTACTTATGAACGGATTGATTAACCCAGTTACATGCGTTAGGAAAAATATGATACCTTGTCATCATGATGAAGTGCATCTATGTACGAACACCTCAGGAGTGTCATCCTGCAAACGCAACTCCAAGAAGACAACAAAACCACAAATAAAATGGTTAACTAAGCACTTTAAACTTGAGAACAGCCAAGGAGATGGAGCCACCATGTGCAATTTTCAAAGTAGATAGCATCATGAACTGTACTAGACTTGTCAAGGCCCATGAGACGAATCATGCAGCAAGTCTTTGTGGAACATGCATAGTCAATTGCAGCAACACTTCTTTTCAAACATTGCCTGATCGTCGATGATGTTGCTAGTTTATAGTCTTAGTGGACTATTGTGAATTAGTTTTACATCATAACCCTTTGGACAATGCTAGTTTTAGCATCATAGCGAATAGTGCATTGCTAGTTTATAGTCATAGCAAACTGTGAAGAGGCAAGCTAGTTTATAGTCTTAGTGGACTCTGGGTGCTAGTTTCACATCATGGCGGATAGGTGTGGTAGTTTAATGTCGTACCGGGCAGAGCTCTGTGGTATCAGTTTTAAGTCATGATGCTAGGACTTTTCTATGGTATCAGTTTTAAGTCATGATGCCAGGACTTTTCTGTGGTATCTGTTTTAAGTCATGATGGCAAGACTACTCTGTGGTATCAGTTTTAAGTCATGATGCCAGGACTAGTCTATGGTATCAGTTTTAAGTCATGATGCCAGGACTAGTCTATGGTATTAGTTTTAAGTCATGATGCCAGGACTATTCTGTGATATCAGCTTTAAGTCATGATGCCAAGACTATTCTGTGGTATCAGTTTTAAGTCATGATGCTAGGACTATTCTGTGGTATTAGTTTTAAGTCATGATGCCAAGACTATTTTATGGTATCAGTTTTAAGTCATGATGCCAAAACTACTTTGTGATATCAGTTTTAAGTCATGATGCCAGGACTACTCTGTGGTATCCATTTTAAGTCATGATACCAGGACTTGGTGTTTACCTTGCTTGTATAAGGTGTGATGCTGCATGTGTGGTCATGTTGTGTGTTTGCAAGATCCTGCAAAGATCAACTAGGAAGAAAACAACATCAAGCAACACCTATTGTACATAGAGTTGAAATGTATAAATGAAAGAAAAGCAATGCAAAAAGTAATTTTTTTAGGCCATTCTGGGCCGTATGCTAGTTTAAGGCCTTTTCGGGCCCTTGTTAGTTTAACGTCATTTCGAACGTGGGATAGTTTAACATCATTTAGGATAGAGGTTGTGAAGGGCTATTGGGTGGATGGGGCATTGTCACCATGTATGATGGTCTCCCTCCCTTTGTGGAGGAAGTGAAATTCCTGGTGGATGGGAGATGCAACTGCGCATGACTTAGCTAGCCAGGGGCGTCCTAGGATCATGTTGTAGTTTGGCATCTTGTCGATGACTGTAAAGTTTGCAAACGTGCGGTGCTGGTCTCCTATCATGAAGGCGATGTGGATTGTACCTTTAATGGCTACGTGTGCTCCATTGAAGGAGTTTAGAGACTCAATTTTGGTCAATTGAATGTTGTCCGTTAGGCCTAGTCGTTTGACGATGGAGTGTGCAACAATGTTTTCTGCCGCACCATCATCAATGTGTACTTTGCATACTGTGTATTTTTATGCTTACACTAATGTTCAACAGTGCATGTGTGACCTCCCCTTGTTTAGGGTCGATCTTGACATCATTGTTGTGCAAGGTTAGAGTCATTGTGTTTGTATCTTGTGGTACAGGGGATGTAATGGCTCCACGAATGGCGTCTTCAATTGGAGACATGTTTTCTATAGCAGGGATGGAGGCAAGCACATGTGCTAGTGCTTAGTGATGCTTTTATGATGTTAAGATGAGGTCGAGCAAGGTAGGCATTACATTCTTATATTTTAATGCATTGTGTGTATGAGATAGTACGTCTACGAGGTCGTCGTTTATGTTTGTGGTGGTGGGAGCCTCCTCTATTGTGTGAGTCATAATGTAGAGCTCTTGTGAAGGGACAATGCATAAGGGTTGTTGTTTAGTGGCCCTAGGGGTAGAGCTAGGGTTGGTTTGTGGTTTAGGTTTTCGTGACTTGGATTGCCACTGCTTGTATGTGGCCAAGTTGCTGGAACTTAGACTTGGTGTGGATGTCGCCAGAGCAACTTGTGTGTTTAATGTCACGATGGATGGTGGCTAGCAATTTAACGTCATACTGGATAGGTTGTTAGATACTGCCCTTATGATGAAGGGTCTCTTGTTTCGGGAAGTCGTTAAAGGTACGAGACTACTAGGTTGCACTGCGTTGAGCAATCCTTTCTTTACCATTCTTTGTAAATCATTTTACAAAGTTTGACAAGTGTCTGTGTCATGTCCAGGCATTTGGTGGTAGTGGCAGTATGCACTTAAGTCAAAATGTTGTGGGACATATGCATTGTATGTTGTAGTGGGGATGACTTGCCAATTCATAGTGTTTTTGGTTACGTATGTAGGCATCATCTAACATGCATTTGCATTGGACCAAACCTGCATTGAGGAGCTGTTCTAGCAATTGGGAAGGTTTTCCTGGCAAGGATATGTGTTTGCGTTGGGTGTGCTCATCTCTAGGAGCGGCTTGTGCGGTAGTGCTAAAGCTAGAGCTGGTGGCTTGGGGTGTTGAGGCCACGGCCCTATTGGTTCCATGTGTTGGCATGGTGATTGTTGTGATTGTTGCATTGGATGTTGCTTATGTATCATGCACTATTTTTGTTGTTTGTGTTGGTTGCAGTTGTTGCATTTTTTGTTGTACATGTTGTTTTTTGTCTTCTTGTGCATGTTGTTGTTTGTGTTGTTGTGCATGTTGTTTTTTTTTGTGTTGGCTCCTGTAGGCCAAGTAGGATGGGTCATTGCTTGCTTTTTCTACCTCTTCGATGCCCTTTTCTTGGTCAAAGGCCTGGGTAAGAGACTTTGGGGCCTAGTAGAGCATTTTGGACTTGATGAAGTCATTAATTGCACCCTTGACGATTGCCAAGAGATGTGTCTCCGCGATCGGCTCATGCATTTCATTGGCTGTGGCACTCCATCGCTGGAGGAAGGGTAGTATGGGCTCTAGGGGTCCTTGTCTGACATGGAGGAGCTTGTCAATTGTCACTTCAGGTCTGATGTTGTATCTAAAGCATATCACAAACTAGTGTATGAGGTCCTTGAGGGATGCAATGGAAGCTCAGGGTAGGGCACTGTACCAGTCTAAAGCTTTGCCAATGAGTGACAAGGGAAAGAGACGTAGAATGGCATGTGGCCAGGAGTGCAACGTGATGGCTTCTATGCAGAATGTGATGGTCACTATGACCATTGTATTTTGTCAGCTGTGGCAACGAACCACCCATGGGTCATGTAAGGGATGGGACCGTACGACAGATCGGATCATCATAGTAAAAGTCCACCACCTTGGGTGTGTCTGAGGAGGCAGCCTTAAGCTGGTTTATTTCCTCCATCAAAGTTTGGATGAGTTAGGACACTTGTTCCCAACTCATAGACTCACCAGCCGGTTGTGTTGACTGGACTCGCGTAGGTTGTGCGATGAAGGGTTGGATCACCGATTGTGGGCTTTGTAAGTTTAATGTCATGGCATATGGTTGTTGGTAGTTTAACGTCATACTGGACGTGTGTTGGCAGTTTAAGGCCGTACTGGGCCATGGATAGTTTAACTTCATCCTGGACGAATGATGAGTAGGTGCCTGAGGCACTGGTGAAACAGGCATGGCAAATGTGGCGCCTACGTAAATGTTGGGTTGAGGTTGGAGAGGTTGGGGCATGGCCCCAACATAGGCATAAGGTACTAATGTTGCTTGGATTATTTGGAGCTAGGCCCTAGTGTGTGTAGACTATGAAGCGAATGCCTTGGACGTGTCCTCCAAGCGTTGTGATTGTTGTGAGGAAGCAAGGCCCCAAAGGCTATTGGGTTTAGGCAAGGTTGCAAACTCATACTTGTACTCAGATGGTGATCTCAGGTAAAAGGAAGTCATCTCGAAATCGTTATGTTGTGTGTATTGTATGTATTGGACAAGGTGATCCATGTTGGTGGCAGTCAGTACTTAGACCAGCTTGAAGTTAGGTGCAAATTACGGTGAATTCGGCTTTGAAACGGATGCATTTTTTGTGTTTTTGTTGAAAAAACATTGTAGCAGCATTGTAGCAGTACTGTAGCGGTACTGTAGCAGCATGCAGCATGAGTACTATAGCAGCATGACTACTGTAGCGTGAGCATGAGTTTTAGCACTTGGTTTGCACAGTGTTTGAACAGGTAGCATGATCAGAGTTTTGATTAAACAGTAAACATGTTCAGCCCTCCTACTAGCGCCATTTTACTGTACTAACCTAAATTGTCGGTGTAAGGCTAGAAGGGAAAATAGACACCGAAAGATCATTGGGCAGGCACAGCTGACCCTACCTTTGCCCGAGGGCAAGTTGGAAAAGAGAATGAAGGTAGAGTGCCTTGGATGGTTTGCACGCAAATCAACCAAGGACTTCCCCAAGTGTAAGTTATGGCTAGTGTTGGGGTTATCGTAAATGGTGTAAACGGAATGCAAACAACGACACAAAATGTAAACAGAGCACAGAGCGTAAACAGAGACTGAATTGTAAATGAAGTGTAAACAGAGCTATATTGTAAACAAAGCATAAATAGAGTAAACAATATAAATGGAAGGTAATAATGAAATTGTATTATATTGTTTAACAAGAGTGTGCACCGGTCAAAGCGTAGTTACGTGTGTGATAGCAAGTCAAGCGCTAATCCCCAGAGTGATGTGGTGATGTGTTTGCAGGTGCTTGGATGCTAGGAGACTCGTGTGCCTGAGCGTCCAGGGTTCAAAGTTGCTCTTTCTTCAAAATTTCCAACCTCGTTTAAGTGAATTGACAGGGTATTTATAGGGTTTGGCTGGGCTCAGGCACGGAATCCATGGATGGAATCGACGGCTGAGAGATGAGAGGAAACAGGATTGTATGACACGTGTCCAGTAGACAACTGTGTGTGAGTTGGTCGTGTGTAGGTAGGCCATGTTCTTAACCAGGTACATTGCATCTTACAACTTGTGGGTTACTCACTCCCATGGGAGTACATACAATTTGGACCGTGAGGGCCTGACAATCCCACAAATGAAGATTTACAAAGAAAATCAAGAGGGATCGACTCTAGCTCGCTTGAAACTTCTTGGTCCCTGAATCGACTACTACAAGATGTCAATTTGAGTAGTTTTTTGGCTGATTGAGGCGTTTCTATTCCACCAGGGCTCCCAGTGTGATTTGATTTCGGCCTAGCATGTCCTTAGCGTGTGGTTGGAGTGCTTTTCTCAGGGCATGAATAGTATTCACGCTAATGAATAGTGTTACACTGTGAATAGTTTCATGCTATGAATAGTATTACGATGTACTCATACCCAACGTGTGTCCCAGCATGTGTTCTGCGGCATGCATATGCTACACTCACGCTGGACTCACACCCAGCGTGACCTTCAATGTGAAAAAGACATTTTTTGACATCGATTTTTGAGTTCTGAAACATGGGTTTTTTGAGTGCAACTGCTGCCCACCTTGTGACCTTGAGGGTGATCTGCCAGTTGAAAAAAATGGGCTTGAATGTGACTTTATTATTTTTATTATTTTTATTAATTATGTGATTAATTAAGACAAGTAAGACTTTAATTAATTAAGTAATTAAGCTAAATAGATTAAATGCATAAGTATGACCACTTCGAGTATAACATACAATGCATGGTAATCCTGGCAGTGCTTAATGCTTGGTAACCTAACAGTGTTGTATGTGTTTAGGATGTGTACGAAAAGTGGGATTATATGCTTATGTTAGGATACTTAATTATTAATTAGCAATTAAATTAGTTAAATTGTTTAATAGATTGAATTTCAACTTGTTATCAATTGTAGGCGAATAAAATACAAAATAACAAAAATCATGTGCCACAATTACACTTAACCATATAACTAAGCTTCACAAGTGTAGCTGGGAAGACAACAATTGTCATGATTAGATTTCACTTCCTAAAACCAGCATACCTAGGAACTTAAGGTCTACGAAATTCAATTGCATTGCGCGTGAATGCTTGTAATTTGTATGGTTGGGTGTAGGGTATACTGGTCGTTCATCAATGTGCATAATCAAATATTCACAAAGATATAATAATTAGTACAATTAAATCTTCAAGGGGTAATTGGATTTCAACATTCAAGTACTAAATATATAAAAACTATTTAATTAAGCTTTAATGGTAGTAACAAGCAAAGAACACAAAACTTCAACTAAATAACAATGAGGTGTTAGCTTAGTGGTAAGACTTTTGATTTGGAAGTGTAACGACGGAAAACGTTGGCAGCTGGAAAATACCAAACAAATTCCATGTACGTAGTTCTAACCACGGATCTGCGTGAGGGCTATGCTGGAAAAACGAATCCGCGGCGCCCTGAACGGTCTTGTCGATCAGACAGGGACTTACTAATCAGTAAACCGATGAATATCTCGTGAAACGTTCTGATTCAAGGAATCACAAAAACGAGGAGAAAACGATGTAGATGAATTGCAACGATGATAATGTTAAACACGATACGAGGAGGCTGACATAAGAGAAACACGTAGTTTCAAGATCTACACTTTGACTTGAAGAATGTATATTTTGTATATCTCGTTACACTGGGGAGACCCCGATTACCGGATGTGAAGCAAGCACAAAACAACAAGAAAACTGTCCAAACAGAAGTCTGATCTACCTCGTGGGCTAAAGCCGAGATGCAAGGAAGGTCAACCTCTGACGTCTACCGATCAACTGTTTCTGACCAATAGAGTCTTCCC
>MNCI01002924.1:271947-283704 GCA_015680685.1 Gnetum montanum
GTTTTCATTATTTCAACTTCCAACATCCTCCAAAACTTCAACAAAATATTTTAATAAGCATATTGTATCCAACAAAATAAGACAAGATAATAATCATGTTATTTAATTCATAAAATTAAAAATAGCTTACGGAAAGATATTTGATAGTTTCAAATTAAATAATTAAAGCTATGCAAAATTTCTAGTAGTGATACTTTAAAGGTCATCAAGAGCCCTTGGGGTTTGTCGAGTATCAAGTAAAGATGTGATCTTTCTAATTACAAAGTCTACAAATGTTAGGGTAATTATCACAAAAAATAAAGTTGGAAATATGTACAATGAGGACCTTTCAATACAATTTGTTGAGCCACATTAATGCCTTCAATAATTTGGACACAAATCTACATGACTAAGGGACGAAGTTTTTTTTATTGTACAAGAGTTGATCATTAGGTGTTCACCATAAATACTTGCTACTTTGTGCAAGACTCACTTAAACCAAAACTTAATTAAGAGCCCTAGAAGACACAACTAGGTTGCTAGCAAATGTTAGGTTTGAATGCAATCGTTAATCTTTTTCTAAAGTGGCAAATGCTCTAGAATCTATTTTTCAACTTGTATGGTGAGTTGGCCTATCATTGAAGTAAGGGTTGATTTAATGGACATCATATTGTGCTCATTTGCAAAGATAAAGAGGATCACGTTGTCATGAATTGCACTAATATGAATTATAACCCTAAGCTATCCCTAGGTAATTTAGGTGTGTATGTCCATCATCAAAGACACATGACCATTAAAGAAGCCCACATGCACCCATTAAAATTTTTGTTGGTATGCGATAAGGGCTTTTCCTAAAATGCAAACCCTTAGGCTGTTGCTACTTTTAAACGAACCAAAATTGATATCATCATGTAGATCCAATTCCTCTCCAGAGAACCATGCCTTGTCCTATAGGGTATTTACAAAGCAGATGCACCCTTGCTTTGTGGTCTAGGATGTGGACCATTTTACCTAACGAGCGGTGAGGTACCCCTACGCCCAACATACGAATACAAGCGTTCACGCACGATCTGGTCAAACTCCAAGGATTAAGTGCTTATGTGCTTACACAGAACAAGAATGGGTTATGCAATTGTTGTCTTCCCAAGCTTACTTTGTAAGGCATAATTATATGGTTAAGTAAACTTGAGGTATATGATTTTTATGATTTTTATGTTTTATGTTCTTGCTGCTTGAAATAGGGAAATGAAATAATTTAGTAACTAATTTGATTTTAACTAATCAACTATTCTCTAACTAGTTGTAACAGCAACATCCATTCCCACTTGCTGGACACATCTTGAACTAGTGTAACACTGCTAGGATTACCAAACGCTAATCGTTACTAGGTTACCAAGTGTTCCACGTATGCTCGAAGTGGTCATGCTAAGTGTGCTAATTCATTGATAATTAACAGTTCAATGGAAATGACATTGATTAACTATTGAAAGCATTGAATAATAGTAAATAACATGAAATTCAATAATTAATCTATTCTGAATGTTGCAAGGTTTATCATAAAGTTCATCTTTATTTCTAGTCACAAGGTGTGCTTAGGTACACAATGCTCGAATAAAGATCCGTTCACTTTATGACTCCTACTGCAGGCACTCAGAAATAATTCTAACTCTAGAAGGGAAAAACTACAAGAGTTCAACTAAGGGACTAAAAAAAACTAATACCAAACCAAGTGTCTCGGTCTCTTATTTATAGGCAACGAGATAGGCTCCAACATCACATGTCCAATATCGCTTCAGTACCTCCAATATCGCGTATCTGATATCAAGGGTCCGATATTAAGGATGTGATATCAGGACTCATCATAACCCCATGACTAAATGAAAACTCATCCTCAAGTTCCTTACAAAATATTGGAAAGGTATGGGATTATTAATTGAATGACAACTGATGGTGACATGGAATGATAGACTTAAAGTGCTCGTGAACAGATTGACAAATGTATTACAGCATTGTTGTTCATAACCATTGTGGTGAACACTATACATAGATGACATCCAAACCCTCATTTGACAGCTTGAAGATAGAGAGAGAAAAAAGAAAATGAGGTGTGTTGCTACCAATGTCAAAAATGTGCACACCATTGTTCATCCATGGCCACATGACCAAGCTTGTTCCTTACATAAATTCTTTTGCTCCAATCCATCATGAGTGCTCCGTCCTATCCTAGTCCATTGTTCACGTGATCGCCATCTGCACACACAACATAGTCACAAATTAGCAAGAATAGATAAGATATAATGTAATTGATACCTTACCTCGATATGAAGCACACTGGCTAGGTTGTGGGTATGGCAGATACTAGGTTAGAGGTTTGTAGCTAATAACTACCCAAGGTGTAGGGGTGAGATAAGTAATGAAATAGAAAAACTTGCGATAGGCCCCCATGACTAAGAGCGAACTTGCAATAGCAATACGATGGAAAACGAAAGAACAAGAAAGATTAGAGAAATAACAAGGGTGAAGCCAATAAAATAAAAAATAAAATGGATGTCCTGGATGGGATGAAACAAGAAATAGTGGATTGCAAGAAGTGCTTAAGGGAAAAGAACTTAACAATTGTACCAAAAAGGAATGCCAGTGGGTCCTCCCCAAAGCAAGCTAATGCCCTTTATGCCCTAACACACCCACAAACCAAAGAGTTCGTAGGCTCTAAGAATGACATATGGAAGCAATAGTTAAGAATTCACCCACAAGAATTTACCAATGAATAACAATGTATCGACCAAGATATAGACTAATCATAAAACCGACAATGAGGTGGAATATTGGGAAGAAATATGGAAAGAGAAGAGAGAATGGAATGGGATCCCAAAATCAAGGTTATGTAAAGTCCCTTGTATATTATGTGGTTAAGGTGACTTAATAAAATTTATTTCAAATCCAAATTAAAACTAGCCACATCCAGTGACCTCGCATCAACACACTTGACCAACCCATCCTTCTAAAGCAACAAGAATGCTTTTACAGAGCAACTACCATTCCAATAAGAGAAGAATAGAGAAGTAGGAAGTTAGAAAGGGCCTTAGTTAGAGGGAACCTTCAGGCATGGGTAACATGTCTTTCCAATGCCATAACCAATACTTATAGCCCATGTTCCTTTATTATGTCTAAGGGGTGTGCTTTGAATTTCCACCAGGTTTTTTTTTTTTAGTGAGAACCACACCATGCAAAGACTTATTTGATTTAGTTAACTTCTTGATATTGGTCAATAGCAGAATGGTGAAGACCCATGAAAAGCATCCAAGTACTCAAGAGAATGGCTAGCACAAATGCGTTGAATCCCCCTTGAAGTCACACCCTTTTCAATCCATTTGAATCTTTCCTTGGTTTGAAGAATACCAAGCCACAAATTCATTAAAAAGTTTGCTTAGAAAAAAGGGATAATAGAGTTCCAAAATCAAGGGAGACCATAGAGTTGAGTGGATGAACAGATGACGTGGAGTCATTACCTATTTTATCAAAAGGAACCATATCTTAGCATCACATGGAAAGTTAAAGGTAAGAACCAAACATTAGCAATCAACACTATTATAATGCAATCCACCATCATGAGCACTTATTATATGATGAGTGAGAGTAAATCAAACAAAATGTAATAGAGAAAGAAATAGTAAAAATGTTAACAATGGTGTAAAACAACAACAAGTAAATATGAAAAATGTGTAAAACAAAAATGTGCAAAAACAAAAAAGACAAAAGAAATTGAGGGCTTAGAATGACTAGCATTGGCGGCCATCTCCCCCACAACTAAGTGAGAAGGAGGAGATCTGAAATAATGAGCAGGGCTATCCATCAATGGAGGTAGTGCTAGTACTAGCAATTTTGGGCTCATGGAAAGGTTTGGTTTGTTGGATGTTGACCAATAATTTCTTATCCAAGCTTCCAAGTTTATAGATCATCATGGCCCCTAAGGAAAAGTTTCATGAATGATATAAGGTCCTTCCCACAGCGTTTGAAATTTAGTTCGTTGTGGCACATGTGCAAGATTCTAATAAAGAATCCTATCTCCTCGTTGGTATTTGACTTTTCTAATTTTCAGGTCATGATGTTGTTTGTTGAAGGCCTTGTGCAATTCATTAGATCATAGGGAAGCTAATCGATTTTCATCTAGCAAGTTAAGATTCATTAACCATTCTTTCTATGCTAGACTAAGGTCAAAGTGAAGGTCACATGTTGTAGATAGTGTACAGAGCTCTGCTTGGATAGGAAGTGTTGGAAGTTTACTGTACACTAACTCATAGGGAAAGTAGCCTATAGGGAGTTTTCATGTGGAGCAGTATGTCCAAAGAGCATTTGTTAGTTTGGTGCTCCAATCTCACCTATATTTGCTAATGGTTCATGTCAAGATATTTGTGATTTTCCTATTAGTGACTTTGGGTTGACCATTCACTTGAGGATGATATGGTGTAGTCAGTTTATGCTCGACTCCTAAGCATTGCATCAACTTCCAAAAAGTCGCACTAGTAAAATGTGTACCATTATTAAAAATAAGTGCACGAGGCACACCAAACCTATTTACAATTTATTATTAAACAAATCTTGTAGTGATAGATGACGTACAGTTGGTAATAGCGGCTGCTTCTACCCACTTTGTAAAATAGTCAATAGCAACAATAATGTATGCTTTTCCATTGAACATCAGTGTAATAGGCCCCATAAAGTCAATACCCCATATGTCAAATGGTTCTAAGAGTTGAATCCATGATTGTGGACCCTCCATTCTAGCAGTCATTTCCCCATTGCGTTGGCAGTGCTCACAAGATTGGATAAAATGATGGGCATCCCGAAATAATGTAGGCCAATAATATCCTACAAGCAAGATTTTAATGGATGTTCATCTCTCAGTGTAATTACCCCCACAAGAGCCCTCATGAGCATCTTGGAGAATTCACAATTGATCTACATTAGGAACACACCATCAAACCAAGCCATTGGAACATACCTTGTAGAGGTGTTCGTTAATTGCCATGAAATGTTTGACTCAATGGAGAAACTGTTGTTTCTTTTTCATGTCCAAGCCTTGTGGTGTTTCTTGTGTGAGAAGATAGCTAAGAATGCTACTATACCAATTTTTATCTGTGGGTGATTGATTGTTTATTACACCTACAAAGAGGAGTTTATCAGGGAAGCGATTAAAAATTGGGTATTCATCCTCTTTGTTATCCCATCGCAATCAAGATAAATGATCGGCAACAACATTCTCGGTGCGTTTACGATTGATCATCGTAAGATCGAACTCTTACAAGATCATGAGCTATCGTATGATGCGAGGGCTCACCGTTGGCTTATTCATAAGGAACCAAATTACATTATGATCCATGTGTACAAATATTTTATAGCCTAAGACATAGTGCCTAAATTTTTCTAGTGCAAACACCATAGTCTTTAATTCTTTTTCTGTTGTGGTGTAGTTGAGTTGTGCACTAGTAATACTTCAACCTGCACAATGAATGTAATAGGGATGTTTTTGGTCATCTAACTAAGTATGACTCCTAAAGCAAAATTGGATGCGTCAGTCATTATATGGAACAGTCTAGACCAGTCAGGAGCTTATAGAATGGGTGTTCCTACTAGCATCTGCTTCAAGGTTTGAGCTTACTCACATTCCTTGGTCCATTCAAAGGGTATGCCCTATTTCATTAATTCTACCAATGATTTTGCAATCTTCAAAAAGTTCTCAATGAAGCATCTATAATAGCCCGTATGTCCAAGGAATGATCATATGTCTTTTATGATTTCAGGTTGACGAGTGATACCTTGGATGACTTTAATTTTCTCAGAATCTACCTCCATCCCTATTTGCGAAATTTTATGCCCTAATACAATGCACTCTTGGACCATTAAGTGGGTTTTTTGCCAATTGATCCTTAGGTTGGTTTCCACACATCATTTCAGTACTTTCTCTAATTGGTCCAATGCTTGTTCAAAGTCTGCTCCATACGTGAAGAAATCATCCATAAAAACCTCCACACCATTCCCTATTTGCTACTAAAATATACTAAGAACCATATGTTGAAATTTTGTTGGGGCATTGCACAAGCCAAACAACATCTACCTATATGCAAATGTTCCCCAAGGACTTATGAATGTAGTCTTGGCTTGGTCTTTTGATGCTACTTGAATTTGGTTGTACCCATTGTAACTATCCAGAAAACTATAATAGCAATGCCCTACAATGGTATTTAAGACTTGGTCAAAAAATGGCAATGGGAAATGGTCTTTAAATGTTGCAATGTTCAACAATCTAAAGTCTATACACACTCTCCATTTACCTCCCTTTTTAGGCACAATGACCGGTCTCCGGCTGGAAGAAAACAGAGACCGTGGGATCACCGGACACGCACAGAAGACCCTACCTTCACCTGAGGGCGAGCTGGAATGCACGAAGGTAGAGTACCTTGGGTGGTCCGCATGCGGATCAGACAAGGATTTCCCCAGACGTATGCCGAAGTGCTATACGCTGGGTTATGCGTAAACGGCGTAACGGGCGTAAACGAGCGCGTAAACAATGTAACAGATGCGAATTGGGTGTAAATGCAAATGAGCGTAAATAGAACACATGTAAGAAATTAGCGTAAACTGTAAACAATGATATTACATAATGAAAGTACAGTGCACTGGTCTAACGCAGTTGTGATGGAACACAAGGCGGACGAAAAGCCCCGATGGATGCAGGGATGACTCAGTTGGTTTGCACTGTAGGCAGAGCGTAGAGACTGTGTGCCCAACGTACAGGACTGTCCAGCGTAAAAAGGTTTTTAGCTCTGGTGCGCATCGTAAATGTTCTCTGGTATGCTTTGGGATTTTTGCCAACCGACCTCGTACAAGTAGAAAAGTGGGGTTTTTATACCGGTTGTTACGCTAGACTCGGGTTGGACGACATGTGGACGTTGACTGGGTGCAAGAAGGATGTAAAATTTACAAGTGTTCAACATATTACATCTGCTGAGCGTATACGCTGTATCAGGTGGGCGTAGACTCTGGGCGTACACGCTGGATGTGCTAGGCGTAGATGCTATGGACGCTGGGCGTATACGCCGACAATGGATGGGCGTATATGCTGATGGTTGGGCGTATACACCGGGCGTATATGTTGATGGTTGTCGACTTGCTTCAATCCTTGCTCTTTGATGCTATTTTCATTCTGTCTTTAAAGATTCCATGCCGAGCGTAAACATTTGCCATACCTGCCGAGCATACATGTACGTCGGGCGTGTAAGTTGGATGTCTACGCTGGGCGTATACGCTGTGGATGTTGGGCATATACGCTGTGGATGTCGGGCGTAGACGTCGGGCACATACGCTGTGGATGTCGGGCATAGACGTCGGGCGCATACGCTGTGGATGTCAGGCGTAAACGTCGGGCGCATACGTCGGTACTACATACTTAGTGAATATTAAACATTTTGATCCCCAAAGTTGCAATGTGTGACACCAAATGTAGCCATGGTTGTCCGTGGGTCCCAGGGACCTGCCTCTTGCTAGAGAAGTACCAAGCTCGAAATTTTGTGGTGTTTCATTGGCTCCTCTTTGTTGACGCTTGGAGGAATCAACGCGAGAAGCATCGAAAAAGAAGTGCAAAACACCACGAGCAACTCGGTATAGATCTTGTCCGTTGCCACTTGACTAGACATCATCGCACCGTGTTCAGTAGTACATGAGATCGGGAAGGTGAAGTTTGTGGCTGGCAGGAAAACAGAGATTGTGGGGATTGATCACTACCCAAGGGATTGCGCTTGGGAAATGGGATGCTCAGGTGTGCGGCATGCTGGTCCTTGTCAATAGCCATTGTTTAGCAAACTCGGAGTTCAAACATGCGATGTGTGTCCTTTGGCGGAACAAGGCTCTTGGTTAGTATTTAAGAAAACTTGTTGGCAAGACCAAAGCCACAGGAGGATGTGTTACATTCTTTGGAGGAATAGGGCCCGTGTTTAGTGTTTAGGGGGGACCTGTTGGCGGAGAGCCAAATCCATGCAACTGGATGCTTCTTGACCATTTTGGACATGAGTACTTGGTTTTGAGACAACTGCCTTTCCTCCCAGGGCTTATGTGGGAGGTGCCAAGGGTCTTTTTTTTTTGTTCATCTTGTACTCATGCTCAGGTGTCATGCCATGTGTTGCAACTGCTTTATCATGTTGTAGTGTGCAACAGTGTGCTCAAAGTTTTGAATGTATTCGGTGCGTCAAAGTTTTGAGAATGGCAATGTACTAGTGAACGATTTGATTTAGTCTCACCATGTGTGCTGTGAACATTGTCCCATCTTGCTACTTGCGATGAGGTGCATTCTTGTGCAAAAACTTCAGGGTGTCATCCTGCAAACACAATTCCAAAGAGACAAGAAAATCATGGGTGAATAAGCGAGCTTAGATTCGAACGGCTGCAGATGGAACAAAAATACTAGAGGAGATTCTGGGCACTGTGTATGAATGATGGTGATGTTGATGAGATTGTCTGACGGTGAGCGATGCAGTGATCTAATGAGTTAATGTGGCTGTGGAGTGAAGAGCCGGAGATGAACGTGCCAGTTTATAGTCTTAGCGGACTATCATGGGTTAGTTTTATGTCGTAACCCATTGGACATTGCCTGTTTAGCGTCGTGGCGGACGTTACGTTGCCAGTTTCTAGTCTTGGCGGACCATGCAGAGGCAAGCTAGTTTATAGTCTTAGCGGACTCTGGTGAATTTGATGGGGTAGTTTCACTATCATATTGGATGGGTGCTAGTTTATCATCATTGCAGACACTACGTGGTATCAATTTTACCATCATGATCCAAGACGAGCTGTGGTATCAATTTACCGTCATGATCCAGGATGAGCTGTGGTATCAGTTTACCGTCATGATCCAGGACGAGCTGTGGTATCAGTTTATAGTCGTGATCCCAGGACTTTTCACGTACCTGAGCTTGTACTCAAATGTAGAATGGTTTCAGGAACAAGTGATTGGTTGGATTGGCAAATTCGTTTCCTTCCATATCGGCTAGCTTGAATGCTCCGTTGTCAAATGCTTTAATGACCAAGTAAGGCCCTTCCCAGTTGGCTGAGAATTTGTCCAGGTGTTCTCAAATAGCTTTAAGCACAAGGTCACCTTCTTTGATAGGGCGCTTGTTGATGTCATGCTGATGTCGTTGCCGTTGTTGTTTTTGATACCATTCGATCTGATCGAGGGCGCGCACGCGTTCTTCCTCCACCGAGTCAAGATCAACGATGCATAGATCATTATTTTGCCCATCGTCGAGAAGCCCCGAAAGTGTGATCCAAAAAGATGGTACCTGTAATTCCAAAGGTAAAACAGCTTCTGAACCATAAACCAGAATATATGGTGTTTTACCTGTTGACGTTCGGTGCATAGTAAGGTATGCCCACAATGCATATATCAATTACTCGTGCCATTTTCTTTTGCTCTGGGTAAGCATTTTCTTAAGTATTGTAATAATCGTCTTGTTTGTTGCTTTCGCTTGTCCATTGCTCTGAGGATAGTAAGGGGATGAAAATGAGTGTTTGATCCCTAAATTTTCACAAAAGGTTTTGGTCTCAGCACTGCTAAATTGTGGCCCATTGTCAGTGATGATTGTCATGGGAATGCCAAAGCGGGTTACAATATTTTCAAGAATGAAATTGCACACGTGTTTAGATATGGTTTTTCGAAGGGGAGCAGCTTCTACCCACTTCGTGAAGTATTCTGTCGCAATTATAATGAAACTATGGCCTGCGAAAGACGAGGGTGTTATTGGGCCGATGAGGTCCAACCCCCACTTTTGAAAGGGCCATGTGATTTGCGCTGTATGCAACTCATTTGGTGGGACATGTATCATATTGCTATGTTTTTGACAAGTACTACATGTTTTGACTTTGGAGAGGCAGTCGTATTCCGTGTGGCCAATAATAGCCTAAGCGTCTAATCTTTGTTGCCATGGCTTTTGGTGCTATGTGTCCTCCGCATAGTCCGTTGTGTACCTGTTCAACAATAGTTTGGGCATCGATACTACTAACGCATGTTAGCAATATGCGTTCGTAGGATCGACGACACAGTGTGTCCCCTACCAAGGTATACTGCTTAGAACGTTTCCGCACTACGTCTTTCTATGCATTTGTTAGATGTCATGGTGTTTCGCCGCGTAGAAGGTATTCTTTTATGTCATCGTACCATTCTATCGCATGTGTTGAACTAACAGATGCAATCGGCAACGTGTCAAGGGTGTCGGTGATTGGTTCAGCACAACTGGTTATGGAGCTTGGCAACATGTGGAACATGCTTGGCGATATGTTTAATGCTAACGTGGCTAATGCGTCTACGATGATGTTATCATTTCTAGAGACGTGTTGCACATCGATGTTTTCGAATCGNCTACGATGATGTTATCATTTCTAGAGACGTGTTGCACATCGATGTTTTCGAATCGCCTCATTAGGTGTTTTTCCAAGTCGCAGTATGGTTGTAAGTGTTGGGCTTTGCATGTATAGACGTCCGTGACTTGGTTTATGACCAGTTGTGAGTCTCCTCTGACTACAAGCCGTGTGATGTTTAAAGCCAAAGCTACCGTGAGACCTCTAAGGACACCTTCATACTCTGCTATGTTGTTGGTATAGTGAAAGTTGAAACGATAGGCAAAGGGTCAGATCTCCCCGGAGGGATAGGTGATGACATCGGCTGCACTTCCTCCTCGGGAGGTGGATGCTCCATCAAAGTTTAAAATAGCATCGTAGTTGTTGGGCACTATGTCTATGGCACTTATATTCTCATCTGGGAACTCTGCGTCTATAGTCGCTTGGTCGTGTGTTGGTGATGTTGCCATTTGATTTGCTATAGCTTGACCCTTAACTGATGATTGCGCTACGTAGTACAGGTCAAACTCAGCTATCATGGCTTTCCACCAGGCTATTCAACTTATTTCATAAATATTCCCTGTTATGGCTCTTAGTACATTATCCTTGCAGATTATGTAAACCTGGTTACGGAAGAGGTAATGTCGCCATTTTCTTAAAGAAAAGACCAAAGCTAAACATGACTTCTCCACGTCGTTGTACTTCTTCTCATGGGCAACTAATGCATGGCTCAAGTAATATACAGGGACTTCGGTTCTGTCATCTCGTTTCTGGCAAAGCATAGATGCGATGGACGAATCCGAAGTAGCGAGGTAGATGTAGAATGGTTTATCGTTTTGAGGTGGATAAACCGTAGGTAACCGGGCAAATGCCATTTTAATGTCATCGAATGCTTGTTGACACTGCGGAGTCCATTCAAAATGGACGTTATTGCGTAACAAGTGGTTCATATGTTTTAGTTTATCCATCAGTTTTTCTATGAAGCACCTGATAAACTGCAATCTGCCTTGTAGACCTCGAAGTTCGGTAAGATTACCTAGTGGTTTCAGGTTCGTTATAGCCTTAACCTTATCGGGGTCCACTCGTATCCCTGCTTCTGATGCTATAAATCCAAGCATTTTGCCTGTTTTGATGCCGAAGACACATTTTTTCGGGTTGAGTCTCAATTCGTACTTCAAACAACATTTTAATACTAAGTCGAGATCTTGTACATGTTGTTCCTCTGTTTTTGACTTAACATGATGTCATCCACGTAGTCGTTGAGTGAGTGTAATATATAATCGCTAAAGATAAAAGTTATCGCTCTTTGATACATGGCCCCGGCGTTCTTAAGACCGAAGGGCATCATTGTGTAACAAAAGGTTCCCCATGGTGTCATAAAGGTTGTCCGAAGCT
>MNCI01002924.1:307757-345400 GCA_015680685.1 Gnetum montanum
GTAAACACCACTACTGCCACTACCCAGAACATCAACATCTCAGACACCATAGCTGCCCAGCATTCTACCACACCACATTTGGAAGGGCAATCCACAATGGGGCCCCGTCGGTCTTTGAGGTTACAAGGGAGAGATCCAGCAACTAACGTTATAACCCAAGATGAGTATAACTTCATCTGCATTAAGATACAAGCCGGCCTGGCAGTGGATCGGGCTGAGATTGAAGTAAAGAGACAATCTGAACTCTTTTACAGGGGAGGACACGAGTTCATCCCTTCCCCATATGACGTAATCCCCGTTTCAGAACAATTCTTCGAGCTCTTTACTCAGCTCCTTCTGCACAGGAGCCAGTCATTGGACNTTGAAGAATTGTTCTGAAACGGGGATTACGTCATATGGGGAAGGGATGAACTCGTGTCCTCCCCTGTAAAAGAGTTCAGATTGTCTCTTTACTTCAATCTCAGCCCGATCCACTGCCAGGCCGGCTTGTATCTTAATGCAGATGAAGTTATACTCATCTTGGGTTATAACGTTAGTTGCTGGATCTCTCCCTTGTAACCTCAAAGACCGACGGGGCCCCATTGTGGATTGCCCTTCCAAATGTGGTGTGGTAGAATGCTGGGCAGCTATGGTGTCTGAGATGTTGATGTTCTGGGTAGTGGCAGTAGTGGTGTTTACGGGATTCATGATGATAGATTGTGTATGTAAAACGGTTTGAGTGTATGTGGCCGGCGTAGACGAATCTACAGCGTAAGTGTTCAGCGTAGACACTGGTCTGCGGGCAGTGTAGACGCTGGCGTAACTATGCAGCGTAGACGCTGGCGTAAGTTAGGCGACGTAGATGCTAAGGTAAGTGTGCAGCGTAGACGCTGGAAGGTTGACAGCGTAGACGCTGAGAGTCGGGGGTTTAAACAGGGCAGCGAAAACGCTGATGAGCGTAGACGCTGAGGAGCGTACAGTCAATTTGTTTAAGCGGAGGCCCTCCTTCTAGCGCCAATTTCTGTACCGCCTGAAATCGTCGGTCCCCAGCTGGAAGGAGAAACAGAGACCGCGGGATCGCAGGACGAGCACAGAAGACCCTACCTTCGCCTGAGGGTGAGCTGGAATGCACGAAGGTAGGGTACCTTGGCTAGTCCGCACGCGGATCAAACAAGGATTTCCCCGAGCGTCACCGAAGTGTTATACGTTGGGTTATGCATAAACAGTGTAACGGGCGTAAAACGGAGCGAGCAGTGAAAATAGGGCATAAACAAAATGTAGATGGCGTAACAGCGTAAACTGATATACGCAGCGTAAACTGAGCGTAAACCTGAACACAGCGTAAACAGTGCGTAAACAACATAAACAGGGCGTAAAGCGTACACAGAGCATAAACAGCGTAATCAGAGCGTAAATGTAAACGAGCGTAAGCAGAAACACATGCAAGAAGTCAACGTAAACTGTAAGTTGGAAACTGTAAACTGTATTATGAAGTGAAAATGTAGTGCACCGGTCTAACGCAGTTATGGCTGGACACAAGGCGGACGTAAAGCCCCGGTGGGTACAGGGATGTGGCTGGTTCGCACGGTAGGCGGAGCGTAGAGACTGTGCTCGGCATACAGGACTTCCAACGTAAGCGTAAGAGGTTTTGGTTTGCAGCATAATTGCTCTGGGGTCTGCTCTAATAAATTTTTGCCGACCTCAAATATGCGGAAAACTGGGCTTTTATAGGTGGGGTTTTATCGGGAAAATCGGGTTGGGGGACACATGGCGTGTCGACCGGGTGCGTACAATTTAGAAATATGGTATACGCTGGGCGTATACGCTACATCAGGCCAGCGTATACGCTGGGCGTATACACTGGACTTGCTAGGCGTGTGAACTTTGGTGGACGCTGGGCGTATACGCTGATGGACGCTGGGCGTATACGCTGATGGATGCCGACTTGCTTCAATTCTTGCACCTGTTGCACCTACTGAGCGTACATGTGAGGCGTGTATGCTGGGCATCAGGCGTATACGCTCGGCATAGACACTGGCACAACACTTGGTAAAAACCAAGTGTTTCGACCCTCAAAATTGCCATGTGTCACTTCAAATGTAGCCAAAGTCGTCTGAGGGTCACGGGGATCTGCTTCTTGCTGGACAAGTGCCAAACTCGAAATTTTTGTGGTGTTTCAGACCTGTTGAGAGTATGACACGAGGTAGAGGAGCGAAATTAGTGTACTTAGTACAACGTAAACTGAGTGGCAAAGTGCAGCGTATACACTTCAACGTTCAGCGTATAATGTCAGCGTAGACAGCGTAAGGAGTGCAGCGTATACAGCTTCGGGGTGTAGCGTAAAATAGGATAGAGCGTAAAATAAGGCACAGCGTAAAACAGGATGGAGTGTAAAACAGGATAGAGCGTAAAATAGAGTACAGCGTAAAACAAGGCACAGCGTAAAACAGGATGGAGTGTAAAACAGGATAGAGCGTAAAACAGGATAGAGCGTAAAACAGAGTACAGCATAAAACGAGGCGCAGCGTAAAACAAGACACAGCGTAGAGAATGCAGCGTATGGTTTTCTGGTTAAGTTTTAACAAGGACAGCGTAAACACTGAACAGCGTAGACGCTGGACAGTTTGCAGGCTGAGTTTTCAGACTAGGCTGCGTAAACGTTGGGAGGGTTTCAGCAGGAAGCGGCGTGTGGTCGGCGGCGTANGACGTTGGGAGGGTTTCAGCAGGAAGCGGCGTGTGGTCGGCGGCGTATACGCTCAACAGCGCAAACGCTGGGAAGTTTGCGAGTAAGGTTTTTAGGAGGCCCTCCTTCTAGCGCCAATTTCTGTACTGTCCGAAATCGTCGGTCTCCGGCTGGAAGAAAACAGAGAACGTGGGATCACCGGACACGCACAGAAGACCCTACCTTCGCCTGAGGACGAGCTGGAATGCACGAAGGTAGAGTACCTTGGGTGGTCCGCATGCGGATCAGACAAGGATTTCCCCGGACGTATGCCGAAGTGCTATACACTGGGTTATGCGTAAATGAGCGCGTAAACAGCGTAACAGATGCGAACTGGGCGTAAATGTAAACGAGCGTAAACAAAACACATGTAAGAAATTAGCGTAAACTGTAAACAGTGATATTACAAAATGAAAGTACAGTGCACCGGTCTAACGTAGTTGTGATGAAACACAAGGCGGACGAAAAGCCCCGGTGGATGCAGGGATGACTCGGCTGGTTCGCACTGTAGGCGAAGCGTAGAGACTGTGTGCCCAACGTACAGGACTGTCCAGCGTAAAAGGGTTTTTAGCTCTGGTGCGCAGCGTAAATGTTCTCTGGTATGCTTTGGGATTTTTGCCAACCGACCTCGTACAAGTAGAAAAGTGGGATTTTTATACTGGTTGTTACGCTAGACTCAGGTTGGGTGACACGTGGACATTGACCAGGTGCAAAAAGGGCGTAAAATTTACAAGTGTTTAACATATTACATCTGCTGAGCGTATACGCTGTATCAGGTGGGCGTATACACTGGATGTGCTGGGCGTAGATGCTGTGGACGTTGGGCGTATACGCCGAGCGTATACGCCGACAATGGCTGAGTGTATACGCTGGGCGTATCCGCTGATGGTTGGGCATATACACCGAGCGTATACGCTGATAGTTGCCGACTTGCTTCAATCCTTGCTCTTTGGTGCTGTTTTCATTCTATCTTTGGAGATTCCATGCTGGGCGTAAACATTTGTCGTACTTGCCGAGAGTACATGTATGTCGGGCGTGTAAGTTGGATGTCTACGCTGGGCGTATACGTTGGGTGTATACACTGTGGATGTCAGGCATAGACGCTGGGCGTATACGCTGTGGATGTCGGGCGTAGACGCCAGGCGCATACGCCGGTACTGCATACTTAGTGAAAATTAAACATTTTAATCCCCAAAGTTGCAATGTGTGATACCAAATGTAGCCGTGGTTGTCCATGGATCCCAGGGAATTGCCTCTTGCTAGAAAAGTACCAAGCTCGAAATTTTGTGGTGTTTCATAATGAACTAACCCATTCACTGTTAGTAATGGGGTAGATGAACCCGACCTTCAGAAGTTGTTCAATTTCTTCTTTAAATACTTGCTTAAGCTTTAGGTTTAGTTATCTCTGTGGTTGTCATTGAGGTTTCATAGGGGGGTTAGTGTAGATTCTATGTTGGCATATCCTAGGATCTATTCCAGTTAATTCGGGATATGACCAAGTAAAGGCTTTCGACCATTTTTTTACCATCTTCAGCAGTATTTTTATTTGTTGAGGAGCAAGCTTAGTGTTAATGATTACCGGTTTTCCATTCTTGAGAAATGTATACTCCATACTAGTGGGCAAAGGTTTTAACTTAAGGGGCTCTTACTTAAACCCGTCAGGGATTTTCAACTTCTCCCAGTTGATATTTTCGATGTTAGGACTTAAAAGTTGGCAATGGACTTGCTCTAATGTATCTATGTTATCGATATAAACACAAGTCAAGCTCTCAGTTGGTTCCATGCATAAAATTGAATTACTTTCTTGGTTAGTTGTCAACCATTAGGTGCCTTCCTGTCTTGTGGCTACTGCATATAGACATCTTTGTATGTCAGTTATTTGTGCACACTGGTTGCATGTAGGCAATGTTAAGTGTTGTACAAACCAGGACTTCTGCACATAGTTACACCCTGTGTCACTGTATGCGATGCATGGAATTTTCTTCTTCTCGATCTTTCTAAATGTATTTTATTTTGATATGTCTAGGGAAAGATCGTGTATTCCTAGGCACACATCAATCATACTCAGCCATGCTCTTTCCATTATGATTGGGAAGTTCCCCTTACAGTTGTTAACTTGGATCACTAGGAAATCAGCTGGATACGACCACCCACAAACAGTGGTGACAATGTCCTCTACTAGTCCTAATGGGACAATGATGGACAAGTCGGCCAAATTTAAACGAATGTTACTCTTTTTTAGCATAGGCAAGTTCCAGGCTTTGTACATTTCTTGAGAGATTAAGTTAACTCCAGAACCTGAATCCAAAAGAGCTTTGTAAGGCTCATTCCCAGTGATTTGCAAATATATAATAGGACTTCCAAGATCAGAGAATTTCCTAAGTAGATGACCAACTTTAATGCAATCAGTGATGGCGTGAGTTAACATGATAGTGTGCGTGGAGTGCAGTTTTTGGTTCAAAGGAAGCTCCAAAGATTCGAATGACGGTGAGGCATTTGGAGGATTTGCCGCTTGTGGTTATAAGGACTTGGTTGGACTTTTGGTTCTAAAGAATGGTCTTTTCTTTGATCGGTTGTTCGAACCAATAGTAGGTTGAGGATTGATAGCCCTTGTAGCGTTATGTTGCCACAGTTGGGTAGGAAGCTCACCCTACATAGTTGGAGCAGGTGGTAATGGAGCTAAGAGTGGAAGAGGTGCAATCGGATGAGAAGGATAGTATGTATGTGGAACATCATTCTTAGGAGAAGGAGTTCTATAGTACTCATGGGTCTGGTAGTGAGGTTGAAGAGTAACGTGACTAGTAGAGTCACATGGAGAGATCGGTTGTTGAACATAATACCCATACAGGTTAAGTTGATGTTAAGGATACTATTGACGTGGTGGTGGCATTCCCCATGATTTTGGGTGTTGCCACCGTTGATACTGTTCATTTGGTTGTGGTGGAGCTCCACTCCGATAATATGTTAAGGATTGGTGGAACTGCCTTAGGTTACCTTGGGGATAAGGTAACCTTCTAGGTGTTTGTCATCTGTTTAATCGTGGGTTTAATGCATACATCCCAGACTCTTGTAGATGTGACACCATTGGGAAACATCCCTTAGGATGGTCATATTAGCAAATCTCACATCTGTCATCATTGTCCATGTCTGAATCTACAACCTCTTCAATGACGGTAACCTTGCCCTTACCTTTGTTACATGTAAACTCAGCTTCTTTCTTTTTCCTCCTCTCTCGATCACTACTTGGTTCTCTAGACTTCTTTACTATTTTTAGAATAGTTTGAAATTTATCATCTAGGGAGTTCAATATTTGATCGACCTTTGTCGATACTTCTGATGCAAACTTTTGGATGGGCAAAGTCTTTCTATTCACCATCTCTTTAAGTGGTGACTCTTCCTCATCTTTGCAAAATCTAATTTCTTTCTTTCAGAGGGAAGGATCTCGGTTGTATTCCTCTACACTTTCTCTTTTCTTTAACTTGCCTTCCTCCTTGGCAACTTGCTCCAATAATCTTTGTATTTGATGGGCTCTTAGCTCAGATAGCCTTCCTTGGGCATAAGTCCCAAGGGTTTTTCGTGTTTCATACCTAAGCCCATCTACAAGATGGCGTAGTTGTTCCTTCTATGAGTAACCATGGCTAGGACAACGATGTAACAATGAATAATACTGGCCTATGGCAGCATCCAAGGATTTGTGTCCTCCTTGTTTCCATCCTTGGATTTGCTTACGTAGGTTAGACACTTGGGAGTATGTTTGATACTTATCGTTGAATAGCTCTAACATGGTACTCCATTGACAAATGAATTCCGGTTCTAAGGACTAGTACCAGCTTTCCGCTTCCTTGATCAGTGTCCATGAAAACAAGTTTAGCTTTTACCACTCGTTTTCTATATTTTGTAAGGCACATGCGTCATGGAATGCTTGTAGATGATTTTTAAGGATCAGCATTGTATCCCTCTTCAAATCGAGGGATGTTATTCATGTCTATTCTTTGGATCCTACTATCCTTTTGGTGCCTTGTTGAAATCCTAATGGCCTCTATTATATCTAACATACTTCAAGTGGCAAGTAGGGGTTCATTGTGATCATATTGTTTATGGCGTCTATGATGCCTATGTTGTTCCCTACTCTCCTTCTTTAGTGATGTGTCTCTTTGGAATGCCCTTGTCCCCTTTCTTAACTATTTTGTTGGTGATTTCTACTTTGCTCACCATTGTCCTCATGGTCTTTCGCTTTTTGACTGCGTTCAGATCGTGAAGGAGAGGGAGAAGAAGAAGATGGAGGTGAAGAGGAAGGATGACTAGCACCATGGCAATGCCTATCACCTTCTCTTTGATGGTCATGGCCTCGGTCGTGGTTATGATCGGAATGTCCATCATTGTCATGCATTCACGTTCCTTTTTTGGATCCTTTGTGTCTGTTGGTACCAAAACCTAGTGATGGGTGGCGAGGTACCCCTACACTCAACCATACGAATACACGCGTTTCACGTGCAATCCGGTCGAACTCCAAGGACTAAGTGTTTACGTGCCTTAATAGAACACTCAAGGTTAATCAATCATTGTCTTCCCAAACTTACTTGTATTGTCACGGTTGTATGGTTAAGTAAGATTGAGGTATATGATTTTTATAGCTTTTATCTTTTTAATGTCTTATGCTAATAGGGAAAGGTAAAAGAGAACTAAGTGACTAACTTACATTAACTATTCACTAACTAAGTTCTAATTGTTCCTAATACTAGTATCTGTTCCCACTTGCTGCACACATCCTGAACTAGTGCAACGCTGCTAGGATTACCAATGCTAATCGTTACTGGGTTACCAAGCACTACACACATGCTTGAAGCAGTCGTATTGAGTGTACTTAACTAGGAGAGTCAAAGATTGAGAATGAGATTAATTAACTAGGAAAGCATTTAAACATTCAACAATAATTAATTACTATTTAGCTTAATCTATATGCTGCAAGGTTTATCATAAAGTTCATCTTTATTACTGTACACAAATGTATGCTCAAGTACAAATTGCTCGAATAAAGATCCGTTCACTCTATGACTCCTACTGTGGGAACACAGGAATTATTCTAACTCTGGAATGGTAAAACTGTAAGAGTCTAAGTCTAACTATCTAGAACTAAGGACACCGCCTCTTATTTATAGAAGATAAGGCAAGACGCGATATCGCATATGCGATATCACGTGGCAGATGTGATATCACGTACGCGATATCGCAGC
Organism: Gnetum montanum; assembly: GCA_015680685.1. Taxonomy (NCBI): domain Eukaryota; kingdom Viridiplantae; phylum Streptophyta; class Gnetopsida; order Gnetales; family Gnetaceae; genus Gnetum; species Gnetum montanum. Next base: position 315,693 of record MNCI01002924.1, read on the forward strand.
TCATCATACCCCCATGACTGAATGAAAACTTGTCCTTGATTTCCTTACAAAATATTGGAAAGGTATGGGATTATTGACTTGAATGACAACTAATGGTGAATGGGATGACATGTGAACGGATCAATCATTACAATACATGACAATATTAGTGTTCATGACTACAAGAATGAACACTATACACAAATGATATCCAGCCTTATTTGGCAGCTGAAAAAGAAGAGAGAGAGAGAGAGAGAGAAAAGGAGATGAAGTGTTGCTACCGATGCCAGGATTGTGCCTTCCGTTGTCCATCTATAACCACACCATCAGTCTTGTTCCTTGCATAACTGTTCCAGCACTAGTCCATCCTAAGTGTTTCTTCCAGATCCAGTCCATTACTGTATGATTGCCATCTGCACACACAACACAGTCACATATGAGCAAGAATAAGTAAATCACAATACAGTTGATACCTTGCCTCGGTGTAAGGTCCATTGGCTGAGTTGTGATATGGCTAGTATGGATTCTAGAGATATAACACTGGTGACTACCCAAGGTGTAGGGGTTAGGAGAAAATTGAAAAAATTGGACCAGGACCCCCATGACTAAAAGCGATCCTCCGGTAGTGATAGAATGGAAAAATATAAGGAATAAGAAAGATGGAGAAAAAGAAATAACGGCAATGCCAATAAAATGGATGTCAGAGGTGGAAATGAACAAAATAAATGTTGATTGTAGCAATGTTTAAGGGAAAGAAGTTAACTGATGCACCAATTAGGAATGCCAGTGGGTCCTCCCCAAAGCAGGCTCATGCCCTTAATGCCCTGACAATCCCACATTCAAAGAGTCTGTAGGCTCTGGAAATGTCATTTAGAAACAAGAGTTAAAGTCTTAACCACAAGAATTTACCAAAAAGAAAATAATGCATCAACCAAAATATAGACTACTGATACAACTGGCAATGAGGTGGAAAATGGAGAAAGAATGATGAGGAGAAGAGAATGGAATGGAGTTCCAAGAACAAGGTGGTGTATAGCCCCTTGTGTATTTATGGTTAATGTGATTTAGTAGATCTCATTCCAAATCTCGCCTCAAACAATCCACATCCAATGACTTCGCATTAATACACTTGGCCAATCCATTCACTTGAAGTAGCAAGAATGCTTCCACCAAAGAGTCACCAACATTCTGAGGAAACGAGAAAGGGAAAAGTAGGAAGCGAAAGAGGGCCCTAGTTAGAGGGAACATGTTTGTTTAGTTCCATAACCAATGCTTGTAGCCTAGATGATTATTTTGTCTAAGGGGTGTGCTTTGAATTCTCAGCGCTTTTTTTTTCCGTGAGAACCGCACCATGCAAAGACTTATTTTTATTGGTTCAGCTTCCCAACAATGAAGTAACATCGGAATGGTAAGGAAAACCCAAGAAGAAAACATCCAAGCACCCAAGAGAATAGCCAGCACAAATGCATCAAATCCCCTTGAAGTCACACCCTTTTCAATCCCTGAGTCCTTCCTCAGTTTGAGAAATGCCTAGTCACCAATTCATTGATAGTTTTATTATTAAGAAAGGGACCGTACAATTCCAAGCCAAGAGAGACCATAGAAATTTATGAATGCATGGATGATGTAGACTCATTACCTGTTATATCAAAAGAACCATACCTTAGTATCAACATTATAACTCAAAGGTAAAAACCAAACATTAGCAATCAATAGAATACAATTCATACCACCATTAGGAGCACTTATTAGGTGACGAACCTAACAACACAAACAACCACACAAAGAAATGAAAAAGTATGAACGATGTTGCAAATCAAAAACAAGAAAAGTTAAGGAAATTTGTAAAATAAAAACTTAAAAAGGAACCGAGGGCATCAATTGATTAGCAGAGGTGGCCATCTCCCCCATGACTGAGTTGGAAGGGGAAGATCCAAAATAGTGAGTAGGGTCATCCCTTCTCAGAGGTCTTATGTGCACTGGCCGTTCTAAGTTCATGGACAGGTTTGGTCTATTGCACATTGACTAAAAATTTCTTATTAAGGTCTTTGTCTGGTTTTTTTGAAATTTCCAACTTCCCCCAATTGATGTTTTCCAGGTTAAGGTTTGGAAGTTAGCAACGATCTTGCTCCAGTGCATCTATGCTTTCGATGTAAGCACTAGTTATGGCCTTACTTAGTTCCATGCATGTTAGTGAGCTGTTCACTTGATCAGCTATCAGCCACTGGGTGTCTCTTTGTCGTGTGGTTGCTGCATACAGGCACTTTTGTAGGTTAAGGTCTTGTGCACACTAGTTGCATGCAGGCAATGCTAAACTTTGTCCAACCCATGATCTCTGAATGCAATTGCATCCTATATCACTATATGAGATGTATGGAACCTTCTTCTTCTCGATCTTCCCAAAAGTGTTCTCATTAGATATTTCCAAGGAAAGATCACAGATTCCTAGACGTGCATCTATAGTACTTAGCATGCCCTTCCCATTATTATTGGGAAGTCCCCTTTATCGTTATTTACTTGTATCACTAGAAAATTAGTTCAATATGACCACCCACACACAGTGGTAATGATGTCCTCCACCAGTCGCAAGGGGACAGTGATGGACTGGTCAGCCAACTCTAGGTGAATATTACTCTTCCTTAATGGAGACAGGTTCCAGGCTTTGTACATCTCTTGTGATATTAGGTTGACTCCGAAACTTGAGTCCAGAAGAGCTTTACATGGTTCATTTCTAGCAACTTGGAGATAGATTAGAGGGCTTCCAAGATCATATAATTTCCTAAGAAGATGGCCAACCTTAATCCAGTCAGTAATGACATGTGTTAACATAATCGTATGCGTTGAGCTCGGTGTTTGGTTTGAAGGGAGCTCTGAAGCCTTATTTGATGGGGAGGCGTTTAGAGGTTCAACCGCTTGTGGTTATGAGGGCTTGGTTGGACTGTTGGTTCTGAAGAAAGGTTGTCTCTTTATACGATTGTTAGAACCAATAGTGGGTTGAGTATTTACAGCCCTCATAACATTGCATTGCTGCGGCTGAGTGGGGAGTTCCCCTTGCATTGCTGGAGCAGGTGGTAATGGAGCTATTGGTGTGAGAGTTGTAGATGGATTCGAAGGATGGTATGTGTGTGGGTTATCTCCCCTAGGAGAAGGAGTTCTAAAATACTCCCGAGCTTGGTGGTGATGTTGTGGTGTAACGTGACCAACAGAGTCACGTGGAGACATTGGATGCTACACATAGTAGCCATATGGGTCCAATTACCAGTAGGGGTATTATTGCCTTGGTGGTGGAATCCCCCATGACTGTGGGTATTTCCACTGTTGTTGTTGTTCAACGGGTTGTGGTGGAGTTCCACTTGGATAATATGTTGAAGGTTGGTGGAACTGCCTTCGGTTACCTTGGGGATAAGGTAACCGTCAAGGTGCTTGCTGTTTATTAATTCGTGGGTTGAGTGCATACACCCCAGACTCTTGTAGATGTGAGATTACTAGGCAACATCCCTTAGGATGGTCGTATTGGCATATCTCACATCCACCATCATTGTTTGTGTTTGAATCCACAACCTCCTCAGTGATGGCCATTTTTCCCTTACCCTTGTTACATGCATTGTCTACTTCTCTCTTTTTCTTTTTTTCATGCTCACTACCTCGCTCCCTAGACTCCTCTACAATTTTAAGAACAGTTTCAAACCTACTATCCAGGGAGTCCCACATCTGGTCTACCTTTGTTGATACTTCGGTTGTTAACTTTTGAAGCAGCAAAGTTTTCCTATTTACCATCTCTTCGAGTGGTGACTCTTCTTCCTCCTCATAGAATCTCACTCCCCTTTTTCAGAGGGAAGGATCTCGATTGTATTCTTCTGCACTTTCTCTCTTTCATAGCTTAGCTTCTTCTTTGGCTACTTGCCCTAGCAATCTATGAATTTAATAAGACTTAAGCTCTGATAACCTCCCTTGGGCATACGTCCCAAGGGTTCTTCTTGTTTCATACCTAAGTTCATCCATGAGATTGCGTAGTTGATCCTGCTACGAATAACCATGGCCAGGGCAATGATGTACCAGTGCGTAATAGCAGCCCATGGCAGCATCCAAGGGTTCATGATTTCCTTGCTTCCATCCTTGGATTTGCTTTCACAGGTTAGACACTCGGGAGTACATTTGGTACTTATCATTAAACAATTCTAACATTGTACTCTACCTCCGAATAGATTCTGATTATAAGGACTGGTACCAATGTCACTAGTGTCCTTGGGAACAACTTCAGTTTTTTCCATTCATTTTCTAAAGGCACATGCATTGTGGAATGCTTGTAAATGATTTTGAGGATCAGTGTTGTACCCCCGCCCCCCCCCCCCCCCCCCCTATGTGTGGTGGTTTTTTTTTCATGTCTAACCTCTTGATCCTACTATCCTTTTGGTGCCTTGTGGGAACTCTTACAGCCTCTGTTATATCTAGCATGCTTCTAGTTACGAGTAGGGGTTCTTCGTGGTCATCTCGTTCATAGCGTCTATGGTGTCTACACGATTCCCTACTCACCCTTCTTCCATGCCTTAATTCCTTAGAGTGCCCTCGTCCTCGTTCTCGACTGTCTCATCGATGTTTTTCACTCTATTTCCCTTTATCCTCACGATTGGTTTCCTTATGACTGCGTCCAAACACTGAAGGAGGGGGTGAATGTGATGATGAAGGTGAAGAAGAAGGAGAACCATCGCCATGATGGTTTTTTCTGCCTTCTCTTCGGTGGTCTCGGCCACGATCGCGATCACGATCAGAACGTTTGCCCTTATCGTGTGTTTGTGTTCCTTCTTTGAACACTTTGTGTTCGTGGATATCAGAACTAGGGTTGTGAATAGTGGAGTGTAGGTTCTGATACACCACCGCCTGACCATCGTTAGGAGGAGGAACATCGTTTGGTGGGGAACCTATTGAAGCAGGTTCACCACCCTCAATTTCGCTCAAGACATGTGGAGCATTATGGGACCATTTACCCTTTGAGGATGTATGATATCTCTCCTGTCGCAAGTCCCTTTGATGTTGCACTTCTGTGGGATGGTAGTCCCTTGTGTCATGATCACATGCAACATATTTTGCGTACAAAAATGACATGCCTATTCGTGAGAGAGCATGAAGGAGCATGTTGGGGACTGATCGGTCTGGAGGTAATACTATGTTACCTTCCAAGTCTCTCCAACGCAATTGTTCATCTTGATGGAGAATAAAGGTGAAATCAGGTATGTACTCATCATGATGAGTATATACCACACGAAATTGTTGAGGAATTGGCGAATCTTGATTACGTGTATTATGCCGCCGAATGTCTCTTGTGTTAGTCCTAGGCAGTGAAGTGCTCTTATGCGAAGCAAAAGACATTTTGTCTTGTTCGGTGTGTGATTTTACCGTTGTCTTATCTTTCCTTAATTAACCCTAAGGATTCATTCTAGCATCCCAACAATATGAATGATTTCCTATGTTCTACGTAGCGCACAAACAACTAAGTCCCCGGCAATGATGCCAATGATGACTGGCAAGGTACCCCTACACTCAACCATACGAATACGAGCATTTCACGCACGATCCAATCAAACTCCAAGGACTAAGTGCTTACGCGCCTTAATGAAACACTCAAGGTTAATCAATCGCTATCTTCCCAAACTTACTTGTATTGTCATAGTTGTATGGTTAAGTAAGCTTGAGGTATATGATTTTTATAGCTTTAATTCTTTTAATGTCTTATGCTAATAGGGAAAGGTAAAGAGAACTAAGTGACTGATGAGTGGCGAGGTACGCCTACACTCAACCATACAAATACAAGTGTTACACATGCAATCCAGTCAAACCCCACAGACTAAGTGCCTACATGCCTTATGGAACACTTAAGGTTAATCATTCGTTGTCTTCCCAGACTTACTTGTATTTGTCACGGTGTATGGTTAAGTAAGTCTAAGGTATGTGATTTTTATAGCTTTTCTGTTTTATCTCCTATGCTGACGAGGTGAAGGGTGAAGAGACTAATTAACTAACTTTAACTAACTAACTAAGCCTTAACTAACCTAGCATCAATATCTATTCCCACTTACCGTTCACACCCTGAACCAATACAACCTTGGTTACCAAACGCTATTTGTTGTTGGGATCACCAAGAGTAATGCACGTGCTCGAAGCGATCGTATTGTGCACTTAACTATGAGAGAAGGGTTGAGAGAGGTTTAATGACTAATAAAGCATTTAAATGATAAAAAATAAATAACAATAAATAAAATCTTATTTAGCCTATTCCATGCACTACAAGGTTTATCCAAGAAGTTCATCTTTATTTCCATACACAAACTTGTATTTAGGTACAATATTTGCTCGAATAAAGATCCATTCACTTTGGAGCTCCTACTGCGGGCACATGGAAAATATTCTATCTCTGGAAAGGTAAAACTGCCAGAGTTTTGCTAAGGGTCTAGATCTAGATGAGAAATAAGGGAGAGTCGCCTCATATTTATAGATTTGACGATGCACTGCGATATCGCGTACGCAATATTGCGAGGGATGCGATATCACGGCAAACGCAATATCGCGGCAGATATGATATCATGGCCCATGCGATATCATGTCCCATCATACCCCCATGACTAAATAAAAACTCATCCTTGAGTTCCTTACAAAACATTGGGAAGGTATGGGATTATTGACTCAAAATGGAACTAATGGGATGACATGTGAACGGATCATCATTATAAGACAAGACAAAATTAGTGTTCATGACAACAAGAGTGAACACCTTATACATTTGACATCAGGCCTTATTTGGCAGTTGAGAAAGAGAGAGAGAGAGAAGTTTTTCTGCTGCCAACACCCAAATTGTGTCTTTTGTTGTCCATCCATAAGCATGCCATCGATCTTGCTCCTACCATAGCTGCTTCAGCTCCGCTCCATTCCAAGTGTTCTCTTCAGATCTAATCCCTTGTTGCATGATTGCCATCTGCACACACAACACAGTCTTTATATTAACAAGGGTAAATGAATCACAATGCAGTTGATACCTTGCTTTGGTGAAAGGTCCATTGGCTGAGTTGTGGTATGGCTGATGCGGATCTGGAAATATAAGATTGGTGACTACCGAAGGTGTAAGGGTTAGGAGAAAATCGAAAAAATTTGGGTCTGGGCCCCCATGACTAAGAGTGAACCTCTGGTAGCGATAGAATGGATAAAGAAAAAGAAAAAGAACAAGAAATATGGAGAAAAAGAGACAACTATAACGTCAATGAAACGGATGTCAAGATGGAATTGAACAAAATAGAGTGGATTGCAAAAATGTTAAGGGAAAGAATTTAACTGATGCACCAAATAGGAATGTCAATGGGTCCTCCCCAAAGCAGGCTCATGCCCTGACAAACCCACATTCAAAGAGTCCATAGGCTTTGGGAATGTCATTTGGAATAAGAGTTAAAGTCTTAACCATCAGAATTTACCAGAAAGAAAACAATGCATCAACCAAAATATGGACTACTGATACAACCGGCAATGAGGTGAACAATGGAGAGAAGGATGGAGAGAAGAAAATGGAACGGAATCCCAAGAACAAGGTGTTGTATAACCCCTTGTGTATTTCATGATTAATGTGACTTAGTAGATCCCATTCCAAGTCCAGCCTCAAACAAACCACATCCAGTGACTTCACATTAATGCATTCGGCCAATCCATCCTCTTGAAGTAACAAGAATACCTTCACCCAAGAGCCACCACCATTCCAACTAAACAAGGAGGAGAGAATGGGAAGCGAGAAGGGCCTTAGTTAGAGGGAACATTTTTATTTTAGTTTCATAACCAGTGCTTGTAGCCTAAGGGATTATTTTGTCTAAGGGATGTGCTTTGAATTCTCACAGTTTTTTTTATGTGTTTATGTGTGAGAACCACACCATGTAAAGACTTTGTTATTTTTATTTGCTCAGCTTCCAGATAATTGGATAACGTCGAAGCAGTAAGAAAACTCAAGAAGAAAACATCCAAGCACCCAAGAGAATGGCCAACACAAATGCATCAAGTTCCCTTAAAGTCACATCCTTTTCAATCCTTGAGTTCTTCCTTAGTCTGAGAAATGCCCAGTCACCGATTTATTATAGTTCTTATTAATGAAAAAGGATTGTACATTTCCAAGCCGAGAGAGACCATAGAAACTTGTGAATGAATGGATGAAGTGGGCTCATTGCCTATCATATCAAAAGAACCATACCTTAGTATCAACATCATGACTTAAAGGTAAAAACCAAACATTAGCAATCAATAGGAAGACAATTCATACCATCATGAAGAACACTTATTAAATGACAAACTTACAAGATGGATAATACACACACACACACACACACAAATGAAAAAGTATAACGATGTTGTAAAACAAAAACAAGAAAAGTTAAAAGATTTTGTAAAACAAAAATGTGCAAAACAAAAATGTGTAAAACAAAAACGTGTAAAAAAAATGTGTAAAACAAAAACTTAAAAAGAACTGAGGGCCCCAAATGATTAGCATAGGTGGCCATCTCTCCCATGATTGAATGGAAAGGGAGAGATCCGAAATAATGAACGCCTGTTTGAATTTCTTAAAAATGTCCAACTTCTCCCGATTGATGTTTTCAAGTTAAGGGGTGGAAGTTGGCAACGCTCATACTCCAATGTATCTATGCCTTTGTTGTTGGCATGAGTTATTCCCCCAGTTCGTTCCATGCATGTTGGTCAGTTGCTCTTTTGATTAGCTGTCAACCACGGGGTGTCCACTTGTTGTGTGGTTGCTATATACAAGCACCTTTGTCTCAGAGTTTCTAGGGCACACCAGTTGCATGTAGGAGATGTTGAGCATTCCTCCATGTCATCATCCAATGAGTCACTGTATGTGATGCATGGAACTTTCTTCTTCTCGATCTTTCCATAAATGTTTACCTTAGATATTTCCAAAGAAAGATCGTGGATTCCTAGGCATGCGTCTATTGTACTTAGCCATGCCCTTCCCATTATAATTGGGAAATCCCCTTTGTCATTGTTTATTTGAATCACCAGGAAATCAGTTGGGTATGACCAACCACACACAATGGTAACGATGTCCTCCACCAATCCCAAGGGAATGGTGATGGACTGGTCAGTCAGCTTTGGTTGAATATTGCTCTTCTTAAGTGGAGGCAGGTTCCAAGCTTGATACATTTCTTGTGATATTAAGTTGACTCTGGAACTTGAGTCAAGAAGAGCCTTATGTGGTTCGTTCCTGGCAACTTGGAGGTAGATTAAGGGACTTCCAAGGTCAGAGAGTTTCCTAGGAAGGTGGCCTACCTTGATCCAGTCGGTGACGGTATGTGTTAACATAACCATATGCATTAAGCCCTGCTGTTGGTTTGAAGGGAGCTCCAAAGCCTTGTATGTTGGAGGAGTGTGCACAAACTCAACCGCTTGTGGTTGTGAGAGCTTTTCTAGGCTTTTGGTTTTGAAGAAAGGTCTTCTCTTCTTGTGGTTGTCAGAACCAATAGCGGGTTGAAGGTTTACGGTTCTCATAGCATTACGTTGCTACGGTTGAGTGGGGAGTTTCCCTTGCATTGTTGGAGCAAGAGGTAGTGGAACTACCGACGTAAGAGTGGCCGATGGATTCGGAGGATGGTATGTCTGTGGTGCATCTCCTAGAGGAGAAGGAGTCCTTCTAAAATACTCCCGAACTTGGTAGTGATGTTGTGGAGTTGTGTGATCCATAGAGTCACTTGGAGAAACCAGCTACTACACGTAGTAGTCATATGGGTCTGGTTGCCGGTAAGGGTATTGTTGTCTAGGCAATGGCATCCCCCATGACTATGGATGTTGCCACTGCTAGTGTTGCCCAATGGGTTGTGGTGGAGTTCCACTTGGATAGTACGTTAACGGTTGGTGGAACTGTCTTAGGTTACCTTGGGGATAAGGTAACCTCCGGGGTGCTTATTGTTTATTAAGTCTCGGGTTGAGTGCATACACCCCAAACTCTTGTAGATGTGAGATGATTGGACAACATCCTTTAGGATGGTCATATTGGCAGATCTCACATCCACCATCATTGTCTATATTCGAATCCACAACCTCATCGGCCATAGTCATTTTTCCCTTACCCTTGTCATGTGCATGGCTTGAATCTCTTCACTTTTTCTTATCCTTGTCACTACTTCATTCCTCCTTAGACTCTTCTACGATTTTCAAAACAGTTTCGAATCTAGAGTCTAAGGAATCCCACATTTGATCCACCTTAGCTGACACTTCGGTTGTTAATTTCTGGAGTGGCAAGGTTTTTCTATTCACCAACTCTTCGAGTGGTGACTCATCTTCTTCATTGCAGAATCTCACTCCCTTCTTTCAGAGGGAAGGATCACAGTTATATTCTTCCACGCTTTCTCTTTTCCATAGCTCCCCTTCTTATTTGGCTACTTGCTCCAACAATCGATGAATCTAATGGGATCTAAGTTCAGATAGTCTCCCTTGGGCATAAGTCCCAAGGGTTCTCCTAGTTTCATACCTTAGCCCATCTACGAGGTGGTGTAGTTGATCCCATTGTGCGTAACCATGGCCCAGGCAATGATGTAGCAATGCATAATACTGGCCCATGGAAGCATCCAAGGGTTCGTTATTACCCTGATTCCATCCTTGGATCTTCTTATGCAAGTTAGACACCCTGGAGTACGTTTGGTATTTGTCGTTGAACAACTCTAACATCGTACTCCATCTCCTAATGGTTTCTGGCTCTAAGGACTGGTACCAACTCTTTGCTTCCTTTATGAGTGTCCTAGGAAACAACTTTAATTTCTGCCACTCATTCTCAATATTTTGCAAGGTGCAGGCATCGTGGAACACCTGTAAATGATTTTGCAGATCAGCGTTGTATCCTCCTTCAAAGCGGGGGATATTATTCATATCCAATCTCTTGATCCGAGCATCTTTTTGGTGCCTTGTGGGTATTCTAACTAGCTCCATAATATCTAGCATACTTCGGGTGGCAAGTAGGGGTTCATCATGATCATCTCTTTCATGACATCTATGATGCCTACGTTGTTCCCTACTTTCCCTTTGTTCATGCCTTGATTCTCTTGACTTCCCTCGTCCTCTCTCTCGACTCTCTCGTCGAGGTCTCTCATTTCGCTTACCTCTATCCTCACTGTTGTGCTCTCTATGACTACGTCTTGACGTGGAAGGAGAGGGTGAATGATGTGATGAAGGGGAAGAAGAAGGAGAACCATTACCATGACGATGTTTCTTACCTTCTCTTCTGTGGCTACGGCCCCGATCGTGATGACAATCCGAGTGCTCGTCCTTGTCATGTGTTTTTTTTCCCTCGGTGAACACTTGGTGTTCATGGGTATCAAAACCAGGGTTATGAATCGTAGAGCGTAAGTTCTAATACCCCACCTCCTCACCATTGTTAGGAGGGGGAACATCATTTGATAGGGAACCCGTTATAAGTGGTTCACCATCTCTAATTTCGCTTAGGACGTGCGAGACCCCTTTGCCCTTCAACAATGTATGGTGGCTCTCCTGCCTCGAGTCCCTTAAACATTGTGTTGCTGTGGGATGGTAATCCCTTGTGTCAAAATCACCTATAACGTACTTAGTGTATAGCTGTGTCATGCCTATCTGTGCAAGAGCATGAAGAAGCATGTTAAGGATTGCTCGATCTGGGGGTAACTCTATGTTACCTTGCAAGTCTCTCCAACACAATTGTTCATCTTGATGAAGGATAAAAGTAAAATTGGGTATATACTCATCGAGATGAGTATATACCACCCAATACTGTTGAGGAATTGGCAGATTTTGGTTATGCATGTTAGACTGTCGATTGTTTCTTGTATGATCCCTAGGTGGTGAAGTGCTCTTATGAGAAGAAGAAGACATTGTGTCTTATTCGGTGTGCTGATTAATCGTTATATAATTTTTCATTTAATTAACCCTAAGGGTTCGTTTAAGCTCCCAACGATGTCGTAATTTCCTATGTTCTACTTAGCGCACAAACACTTAGTCCCCGACAACGACGCCAATGATGAGTGGTGAGGTACCCCTACACTCAACCATATGAATACAAACGTTACACGCGTGATCCCGTCGAACTTCGCAAACTAAGTGCCTACACGCCTTATGGAACACTTAAGGTTAATCATTCATTGTCTTTCCAGACATACTTGTATTTGTCACGGTGTATGGTTAAGTTTGAGGTATGTGATTTTTATAGCTTTTCTGTTTTATCTCCTATGCTGACAAGGTGAAGGGTGAAGAGACTAATTAACTAACTTTAACTAACTAACTAAGCCTTAATTAACCTAGCATCAGTATCTGTTCCCACTTACCGTTCACACCCTGAACCAATGCAACCTTGGTTACCAAATGCTATTCGTTGCTGGGATCACCCAAGCGTAACGCACGTGCTCGAAGCGATTGTACTGTGCACTTAACTATGAGAGAAGGGTTGAGAGAGGTTTAATGACTAATAAAGCATTTAAATGATAAAAAATAAATAACAATAAATAAAATCCTATTTAGCCTATTCCATGCACTACAAGGTTTATCCAAGAAGTTCGTCTTTATTTCTGTACACAAATTTGTGTTTAGGTACAATATTTGCTCGAATAAAGATTCGTTCACTTTGGAGCTCCTACTGCGGGCACATGGAAAATATTCTATCTCTAGGGAGGTAAAACTGCCAGAGTTTCGCTAAGGGTCTAGATTTAGATGAAAAACAAGGGAGAGCCGCCTCTTATTTATAGATTTGACGACGCACTGCGATATCGCGTCCCATCAGTGACTAACTTACATTAACTATTCACTAACTAAGTTCTAATTGTTCCTAACACTAGTATCCGTTCCCACTTGCCGCACACATCTTAAACCAGTGCAACGCTGCTAGGATTACCAACGCTAATCGTTACTGGGTTACTACACACATGCTTGAAGCGATTGTACTGAGTGTACTTAATTAGGAGAGTCAAAGGTTGAGAGAGAGATTAATTAACTAGGAAATCATTTAAACATTCAACAATAATTAATTACTATTTAGCTTAATCTGTATGCTGCAAGGTTTATCATAAAGTTCGTCTTTATTGTCGTACACAAATGTGTGCTCAGGTACAAATTGCTTGAATAAAGATTCATTCACTCTATGACTCCTACTGCGGGCACACAAGAATTATTCTAACTCTATAATGGTAAAACTGTAAGAGTTTGGCCAAGGGTCTAAGTCTAACTATCTAGAACTAAGGGCGCTGCCTCTTATTTATAGAAGATGAGGCAAGACGTGATATTGCATATGCGATATCACGTAGGTGATATCGGGGCTCATCACCTGGGTTATGAATAGTTGAGTGAAGATTCTGATACACAATTCCTTAATCAAAGTCAACGAGGGGAACATCGTTTTGTGGCAAACCTCCTGGGGTAGGTTCACCACCCTCGTTTTCGCTTAGGACATACAGGACATCTTGAGACCACTTCCCCTTTATGGATTTGTAATGTCTCTCTTGTTGTAAATCCCTTTGGCGTTGTGCCTCCATGGGTCGATAATATCTCAAATCTTGTTCATGCACAACGTACTCCGATTGTAAGTATTGCATACCAATTCGTGTGAGAGCATGAAGAAGCATGCATGGGATTGAGCGATTGAAAGGTAACACTATGTTACCTTCTAAATCATGCCATTGCAGTTGTTCATCTTGGTGGAGGGTAAAGCTAAAGTTTGGTATATACTCATCAAGATGAGCATATACTATGCGAAACTATTGGGGCACTAGTGGATCATCATGTGCACTCCACCTCTAATTGTTCATTGTGTCAGACCTAGTCGGTGAAGCACTCTCATAAGAAGAAGGAGACATGATTGATTATTCAGTGTACAATACTCTTTTTCGATGATTGTAGAATAACTAATCCTAAGGGTTCGTTCCAATGATGGAAGGATTTCCTAAGTTCTAATCAACACACAAACAACAAAATCCTTAACAACGACGCTAAGGATGAGTGGCGAGGTACCCCTACACCCAACCATACAAATAGGAGCGTTCATGCACGATTCGGTCGAACTCCAAGGATTAAGTGCTTATGTGCTTACACAAAACAAGGATGGGTTATGCAATCGTTGTCTTCCCAAGCTTACTTTGTAAGGCACAATTGTATGGTTAAGTAAACTTGAGGTATATGATTTTTGTGCTTTTTATGTTTTATGTTGTTGGTGCTTAAAATAGGGAAATGAAATAATTTAGTAACTAATTTGATTTAACTAATTAACTATTCTCTAATTAGTCCTAACACCAGCATTCATTCCCACTTGTCGAACACATCTTGAACCAGTGTAACACTACTGGGATTACCAAATGCTAATCATTACTGGGTTACCAAGTATTCCACGTATGCTTAAAGTGGTCATGCTAAGTGTGCTAATTCGTTGATAATTAACAATTCAATAGAAATAACATTGATTAACTATTGAAAGCATCGAATAACAGTAAATAACATGAAATGCAATAATTAAGCTATTCTGAATGTTGCAAGGTTTATCATAAAGTTCGTCTTTATTTTCGGTCACAAGGTGTGCTCGAGTACACAATACTCGAATAAAGATCCGTTCACTTTATGGCTCCTATTGTGGGCACTCAAAAATAATTCTAACTTTGGAAGGGAAAAACTGCAAGAGTTCGACTAAGGGACTAAAAAAAACTAATACCAAACCAAGTGTCTTGGTCTTTTATTTATAGGCAACAAGATAGGCTCCGACATCACATGTTCGATATCGCGTATCCAATATCAAGGGTTCGATATCGAGGATTCGATATTGGGACTCATCATTACCTATTCCATTTGTTCACCATTGTCTAATAAAACCACCTTCAAATTTAATTCTAATGAACTAGAAACCATAGGTTGCCCTATGAAGAACCCTTACCTAGATTTAAACACAATACTAATAGTAATATTTTTTGAAGATAAAGCAATGATTAAGAATATGCCTAAAACCATACCCCAAAACAACATTCCTAGTAAAATATATTAATCAAGTTTACACATGAAATTAAAAATTACATGATCTATATATAAATGCATCTTTCAAAGCTTACATGTTAAATTCACTTTGGCAAGATACACGTTTTGGTGATGCGTGTTACAACTACCTTGGATGTCGAGTGAAAAATCTTAAAATGTGGCCTTCCTTTGAAATGGAAGTAGTTCCTAGGGATAAATAATCCTCACCTCAAGCATATGGAGTGAACCGCACTACTATGAAGTCAAAACCCTAATCTCGTTCCTTCCTGCGCAAGATTAGAAAGCAGAAAGATATAAAACTCAAACTATGTTGGCCATGTGGTGTTCCTAAGCACATAAGAGCCTTGCTAACCACACAACCCAAATTGGGGGAAACCTTTTGACAATACCATAATACATTGTCTCTCCATTTGCAACAGCACCCACGTTCATATATAATTATGATTTGATCTATCTCATTTCATTTCATTCATCCATTCATGAGTTCGAGAATGCATGGCACCAGAAGAAGAAGAAACCTCCTCGAATATTCCATGAAGAGACCGTTCACCCACAAAAACATTAATAAAATTAATGGTACCACATCACACAAATTGACATATTCCACGTTCACATGAGTTGGAAAATCTTAGGAATAATAAAAGAAAATAAAATGTGGAGACAATGGTGGAGATTATCCCTGCATTGCATGGATCAAAACGGTGCCACGTAGACAACATGAAGTGCTGGCGTTCAAAGCCAAAAGCGACAGCGCAGCTCACCAAAGTGAAAGAAAATGGAGCAAAATCAAACGTGCTGCTGTTCCAACTATAATAATAATAATAATAATACATGTTGAAAATATAATGCTGGATTAAGGTTGGGAATCGTCATCATTGCAAATTGACGCCCCTGGTTTTTCCATGTATGGTGCTTTTTACACTAAAATGCTTCATTTTTAAGGTTTCGCATCTTAACATGGATGATGATACGTCATTTGATGTAAAATGCTAGCTCTATTTTTGTTTCTCTGGCATTTTTTTTTGCATTGTAGTTTTTTAAAGGATAGTATATTTTTTTGGCGTTTTGAGTAATTTTTGTTAAATACAACATTGCTGTGTTTTTTTAGAGATTTAGTCACCATCTTATAATTACCTTGTTTCTTAATTGTAGATATCCTTCTGACCAATTCTTATTTCTCAGCAAGTTGTAAAAGCCTTGACATGGAAACCCAAATTACAGGCTTCTCCAAGTTCAATGTCAGTAGGCAATTGAAATTCTAAAAATGTTTTCCCCTATGTAAATAAAAGTTTAGTTCAGTTACATTAAGTAATATTTATATATCTTAACTTGAATTTAATGCTAAAGCTTGATTGTAATTGCTAAATTATTGTCAACTTTCAGGTTGTAGAATCAAAATTATAGGATATTACAAAATGCACTTATTTTAACCAAACAATGTATCCTGGTTACTTTAATGATTTGCAAGGAAGAAGTTGCCCGATTGAGTCACCTTGAGCCATGATAATATTTTTTATAGTTCTTATAATATCTTATATTAGCTATCTTAAGTATAATTATAGTCAAATTATTTTAAGTTTAAAAGCCTCTAACCAAACAATATATATTTTATAAAAAAATATTAACCTTGTTTGCTAAAAAGAGTTAATTACAACAATGATCCTATTTCTCATGTTCAAAATAGGAAAATATTTTTAACATTAACCGCATTTAATACTACACACAAATTTGAGGTCAAACTTGTCATGCAAGCTCTGCTATAAAATTCCAATCCACCGTTAAATTCCACGAAAAAAGGTAAATACCATCGAAAAAAATGCAAAATAATATATACATATATAGATATATATATCGCATATGCAAATTGGACGTCAAACATCATGTAAGTTCGGCTGTCGAATTCCCAATCCACCGTCAAATTCCAACTCAGGCAAGGCACCAGCACCGGGGACAGCTCCCAACAAAATCGCGAGACACAATAAATCCAGCTAAACCACAATAAGCAATCCCTAATCCATCCCGTAAGAAAGAAAAAAAAAAAAAACACAGCCCCCCCAAAACGGGGTAACGAAAAAGAGCATATAACACGGAAAATATGTCCACGAAGGCATCTGTCAAAAATAAACCACGGTTAAAACACGAATAACGGCGCGGCGTTTGGGCTCCCCTCGAGCCAATTCTAAGGCAGGGCACGAAACCACGAGGCCGCAAAAGACGTCAACTGCCGTCATGTTGGCGACAATACGTCAACCGACGGACGGACACATAACGTGAAATACCACTCAAACTCCAAAGATATTTAAAAAAAGGAAAAAAAAAAAAACACTCACGACACATGTCGTTGATGATGCAGCCGCGTCTTCCTGGGGTGGGGCCCACGCTGGGCTCCACCTCACTGCCTCGCGGGAGCGGGCCCACCGACGGCGGGCAGGCAGCCAATCGGGGGCCGACAGACAGGCCACGTGAGGCGTTCCCGCGAAGCCAGCCGGGAAACGCGGGGCCCACCGCCAGCCGGTCAGCCAGGCAGCCAACCGGAAAGCCCAGTTGTCGGTGGGCCCCGCGGGGAGGAGGAGGTTGTCCCCCGCAGGGAGTCAATGTCCGGGTGGGCCCCGCCTGTCGCGCCTTTTGGCATGCCCCCCCAAATTTTTTTCTGCTTTTTATTTTTTTCACTTCCCCATGGATGGCTGTGTGGGTGGGTAGGTCGGGCATGGCCATGCTGTACATCCCACCCATGCGTTTCGTCTTCCCCCACCAACGCTGACGTCACGCCTCGTGCTGGCCGTCCGATGGCCGACATTAATTATTGATCGGCGCAGCATAATCAGGCCATGCCGTGCCTACAAAAACCCTCGCCTCTCTGTGCCACTGCTCTGCTTCTCTTTGTTGCTGTTGTTTTTAGGCATTTCAGTTTCTCCGAGCGAGATTTGCGATTTNGTTGTTGTTTTTAGGCATTTCAGTTTCTCCGAGCGAGATTTGCGATTTCTGCTTTACCCGGTTTCTGGAATCTCCTTTTGGAAGACGATCATTTCTGTTCCCTGTTTCTGGTTCTGGTTCTGGTTCTGGTTCTCTCGTATATGGACGGTCCTTAAGGCGATAGCAGAATCAAAGGAAGTAGGAACAACATTTTGTTGCATTTTGTTGTGTCTGGATTGGCCTCTGCGAGCCGTCCCGGCGTGATATTTGGGAAGCTCTTCTTTCTGCCTGGTTTGGTTTGGTTTTCTCTGCGTTTTCATGGACTCCGATACGAATTACAAGGAAACCGAGCTGCGTCTCGGCCCGCCCGGCGCATCTTCGCCGGTTCGCGAGACGAAGAATTTGCTCGTCGTGGAGACGAAGAAATGCTCCGAGGACAGCTCCAGTTCCAGCGCCACTTCTGAGCTCGCCTTGCTCAGCCCTCGCCGCAGCAGCGCTGAGAAGAAGCTTTTTCCAGACGATGATGAAAAGTCTCCTCAGCAGCAGCAGCAGCAGCAGCAATCTCAGAATAACCAGCAGCAGCAGCAGCAGCAAAAGACGAACCAGAACCAGTTCTGGAATACTGCTGCGCCTGCTGTGCAGATACAGGGTTTGGCTGGAGCCAAACGAGGGTTTTCTCAGGCCATGGAGGGCCGCAAGGTTTGGGGATTCTCTCCTGATAAGCTGAGCGTGGATACTGGTGCGGCCAGCAAGAATGGAAGTACTGTTGTTTTGCCGCCCATGGTGGCCGGGTCTCCTAAAGCTGGCCCTCCTGTATGGCCTGCTGAACATGCTTTCATGAATGGATCTTCTGCTCCTGTTCCCCGTTCTGGCTCTGCAGCTGCTGTGAATCTGAGCAACAATGGCAGTAGACAGCTTCTGAATGATGCACCTGGTTCGAGTTCCAGGGAGCCTGTGGCCGCGAAGGTTTCTGTTCCTGAGATGCCGGTGGCTCCGAAAGCTCCGGAGGAAAGGCCCTCTGCTCCCAAGTAAGGACCTTCTTATAGCATTTTGAAATCCCAGGGCACTCTGGTTTTTGGTTGGAAAGATTTCTGTTTTAGAGTTCAATGATTATGTGTCTTGTCCCTGCAAGTAATTTAGAAATTTCGGTTCGAGTCTCTGTATCAGTTGTGAACATTTTAACTTGATTCTGTTGGAGCCAGATCTTGTATTGAAGTCTTTGTTATGATCTTTCTGTATTAGAGTTTTTCCCCTTTTTACTTGTGTTTGGAGCCTTCGTTTGTTGTTGATGTCTCTTGGAATTGGACAACGACGCTGCTTTTGAATTTGTTAAAAATGTTGCCTTGGCTTTGGGTTACCTGGTTTTAGAACCTGCTAGGCCCTCACATTGAAAGATCTCATCATATGAGTTATATAAATCTCTATCTACCACTTTGAATATTGTCTTTGTGTCCTGCTGAATGAGCTATGCTGAAATATTCTATCAAGGGGTTATACTAATTTGTGACGTGATTCTGCAGAGTTCAAGCAGTGGGTTGGCCACCAATCCGTAATTTCAGAAGGAACAGTTTGGCTCCTAAGCAAGCTGATGATAAAGAGAGCAAATTGGGGAACGGTGCCTTGTATGTGAAAGTTAGCATGGATGGAGCTCCTTATCTGAGAAAGGTTGATCTCAAAATGTACAAAAAGTACCAGGAGCTTTCTTCTGCTCTTGAAAGGATGTTCACTTGTTTTACCATTGGTAAGTATATCTTCTTTCTGTCTGATGTGATGAAATCTTGTTTAAGCAGATAAGATTCTTGGAGCCAATGTGGTTCAATGATTTCAGGTCAGTATGGCTCTCACGGAACAACTGGTAGGGATGGCTTAAGCGAAAGCAAGCTAATGGATCTGTTGAGCGGCTCTGAATATGTTCTAACCTATGAAGACAAAGATAGTGATTGGATGTTGGTGGGGGATGTTCCATGGGAGTAAGTGTTTTTTTTTCTTGACGAACTATTGAGGTTTTTCCCCGCTTGCACTCTAGATGCAGTAGTTTTTTGTTAAATGATATTTACGTTTTCTGTGTTTTTTGCAGGATGTTTGTTGATTCTTGCAGGAGACTGCGAATAATGAAAAGTTCTGAAGCTATTGGCCTTGGTATGTTGTAAATCATGACCTTATTTTGTTTTAAAATAAAATTGAAATGAAAACTGAGGATTGTTATAATCTGAAGGATCAACACCAGAAGTCTTTTATGATTCTTTGGGTTGTTTTCATTCATGATAGGTGTAGCAGTTTAGCGAGAAATCATTTATACTACTAATTAGAATTTTTTTTTGGGTGCAGCTCCCAGGGCCATGGAGAAAAGCAAAAATAGGTGTTAATGCTTTGAGAGTGACCTACTCTCTGGCCTGTGTGGTATATGTATAGTGTTATCAGTGAATGACATCCAGAGAACTGAAGGACTGTATGTTTATTCGTTTTGACAAGCAGTGCTGCACCAGATCTGATTTCTTTTTCAGCAATGGAATAGAAATTATCAAGCTGGGGGCTGTAATTTCTTCTTGCATTTCCTGAAGGTGATGCTGCACATACACACTGGTCAGATGCAGGTAGGCCATCATTGCGGGGTGGAGGAGTTATGGCACTATTAAAGGCAATTACTGATTTGGCTGTTACGCATTTTGGGAAGCCCGTGCATCCTTATAGGATTCAAGTAAAGAACTCTTCAAAAGGATGAATGAATAAATTAACTGCACAAGTTGCATCAATGCTATGTATTCTGCACAGCTTAGCAGTCCTGAAGTTGTCACTGTTTAGATGCCGAGTGTAAATTTGACTCATCGAATTTCTCCAAGAAATAGTTTTAAAAACAATTGTGATAATATTGGTTATTGTTACCATGTTTAAGATACAGGCATGGTTAACTGAATGAAAGATGCATTTTGCTGCACTTTTATAATTCCAATGCCTGTAGGGTTTTTTTCGTAGTTAAGTTGTTAAGGGCTTCATCAGAAATATCTCAATTTTTTTTCTGGAATGTTGAACTATGATCATTAAAGTGGCGTACTATTGTGAGTGTTATGTATGTAAAAGTGTCTTACCTATGATTATCTAGTTGATGTTCTATCATTTACAATGAACTTGTCTAGCAAATGCGGTCTAAATGAATGTTTTTCTTGCTATATTTCTAATTATATTGTCTGGTAATTATTTCTCTGTTCATTTCATGTTCTGATTTGAACCCAAATCCAATATATTGCACAAATTAACTATTTCTGCGTTCAATGCATTTCCTACGTCGAACCAGATCCAATTTTGCGTCATTTATAACTACTGGAAAATCTTTTTGAGTCAGACAGGTATAATGATTTTCTGGGTCAGTATCTACCATTTCTGATAGCGTTCATTTCATATTCTACGTTGAACCCATATCCAAGTTTTGCATCATTTGTAACTTCTGCAAAATCTTTGAGGTCAGAAAGGCATAATGATTTTCTGGGTTAGGATCTACTATTTCTGATAGCGTTGGAGCCGTGCGAGCTTCTTCTTCTCATTGTTCTGATAGTTTGAACGGACAATTTTGAGTTGTATATGCATGCACAGCAGAGAAAGGAAGGAGACGGGCACTTGTCTTTGTTTCTAGCTCTGATTCGTCTGTGTCAGTGTACAGAGTGATAGTTGTCTTGTGCCCACTTTGTCTTCATTTTGCAGTACTAGAGAGGACGCTGACAAATGTGAAAGCTATATACATTATGGTCATTGAATTTTGCTTGCCTGCCACAGACAATGGAGTGGGGAGCTAAACAGGCCATGTACAATGTAGGAGGACCTAGGTGGGTGGGTGGCCTTATTCAGTATGAAGTCATGATTCATGATACAGCATACACTGTACCAACAATTTCACCATTATCTTCAATAGAGTAGCGACAGTTTCCTCTGGTCGACCACACATTCTTTAGATAAGACCACTTCTCTCTTTACTTTTTTGATAACAAGAAGCACTAGCCCTCTGGGTCCATTCTGGTACACAGGTGCTGTCCGATGTGAAGGATCAAAGGGTGGGGTCAAATTTGCACTTGGGTCATCTCAGGTAGGCAAATTTGTAATTTTGTATCTCTGATGGATAGACGTAAGGTCCTGTCAGGCGTGGCGTGCAGAAGCTACATGTTCCTGCACTGTGAATTGGCACAGCACAGCACAGCACACAGAAACTGAAGTGACAGAGCATCTGGTTTTAAAAAAGTTACGGAACTGAACCCACAGAGACATTTTTACTGTGATCAAATTTTTTTGCTAGCATGGTACGTAGAAACATCAATTGATTTCATTCTTCAAGTAGTTCTTCCGAATTCAGGGACATGATAATTTAATAGACAAATCATGAGCTGCACATTTTTACTGTGATCAAAATTTGCATCATGGTACATAAAAACATCAATTGATTTCATTGTTTCAGGGGCTCTTCTGAATATGGTGACATGATAATTTAATGCAGAAGTCATGATCCCCACATCCAGCCATGTGGGCTTTTAAAGTTTTAAGCCATTGATAATTTAATGTCTCGCGAAGAATTTGAGAACAGATATGATAGGTAGTCATAAAAGCTAAGTGGGGTGTGTGCCTGCCTGTCTGGCTTTGTATTTACAGAAATAATGGTAGGTATCACAGCGTATTGAATGGAGGAGGATTTATTGAGTGATGAAAATCCTCCTTCTGGGTCCAGAGAAACATTGCTATTTCTGGCGGCAGTGGCCTCATGGGTTGATCTCTCAAAGCTTTCAAAGTTTCTGCAACAGTAGCAGAAGCATGACTGGTTCTGGTACAGTAGTTGGGGACCAGCGTGGGTTGTGGGCAGTGGCCTCTGCAAGGATAGAATAAGTCAAAACTTTAAAGAATATGGCACGGCCAGTCCACTTGCAGTTGAGTCTGACCATGGCCAATGAAAAGCAGCTACATATAATGCTAGATTTACTGAGATAAGTTTTAAGATTTGCAGAAGAAGATGAAAGTTCTTCTTTAGAGATGATAAGGGGTTTGTTTTTCAAGCCTGAAAGATCTACAGAGAGAAAGAAAATGAGAGTTATTGAGGGTTGGCTAGGCATTAGGCGTTTGTTTTTCAAATTAGTAAATGTGGGTTTAAGCCTTCCAAATGATGGTACGTGAAGAAGTTAAAGAAGCTAGGTTTTTATTCATCTGATTCTTCTGAAATTCAGAGGCTTTTATTCATCTGATTCTTCTGAAATTCAGAGGTAAGTTAAAGAAGCTAGGCTTTTATTCATCCATTGATTCTTCTGAAATTCAGAGGTTAAGCACTTGAAATCCAGAGGTTTAGCACTTAAAAAGTTAGCTTTCCCTCATCTACTATTCCTTTAAATTTTAGCTCAGCAAAATAAACATTGATCAGATCAGAATCTCAATTAATGAGATAAACATTGATACTTAGAATGATAATCCTTAACATTGACTCAACTATAATCCAAATTACGGGATGAACATTCAGATCAGAATCTCAATTAACGAGATAAACACTGATACTCTGAATGATAATCCTTAACATTGACTCAACTAGAATCCAAATAACGGGATGACCATTCAGGGTCTAAGAGATAAGCCTTTTTAGAAAATGGTAGCTAAATAGCTCGTCTGTGCAGGGGGTTTGAATGAATGAATAAAATGAATGATTGAATTGCATGCATGTAATGTATGTTGGGTGTTGGTTGGCTGTGGCTTTCCTGTTGGGATTTGACTCAAAGTGGGCCTGTCTCTGGTTGATGATGACGGTCTTGAAATTGGGCCATCTCAACCTCGATTGTTACAACTGCAAACGTCTTTTTTCTCGTGCAAAATCTGATTTTTCTCATCCCCATCCCAGAAAAAACTATTCATTATGGTAATTGTTAACTGCAAATGTGTCTTTTTCATTCTAGAATTAAGACTTCTTAGTATCATTCCAGGAATTCCTTCGACCATGAAAAACATTCATTATTACTTGGGGGGGTCTATGAAACCAGATCTAGAAGAACAAGGGAGCCCATTGTAAGAGCTACTAGCTGCTATCATGGCTGCCGGGTTCACGGATTCAATGCCAACTCTAAATGTAGGCAAATGGCATTATTGATTTGTTGCAGAATTGGAAGCCCTAAAGTTGAAAGTGCCTGTTTTTTTAACATTCTTCTGGCCCCATTGACCTCGTCCTTTTGACAACCGTTGTAACCAGCTGCTGCTGCGGCTACTGCAATGGAAATCAACAGTGTCGGCTTTTTCAGTAGCTCCTCCGTCATGATTCTGACAGATGGCTTCAGATTGCAACTGCACACCCTTGACCGCAGCAACTGCTCATCGCTTTAGCATCGAGTTTTCCACGCAAAATTTGGGATTTGACTGCCCATTTACATAACTTTTTATCTCAGTTCACTACGTAAACAATAAATTTTCAAACATGTTTCCTCAACAAATCCCAGCAGAAAGCCAGAAACGCATCCAACTTTTTATTAATTAAAGTATTCCAATTTTCCAAATACCTTGGTGGCTTCCTTAGACTCTGAAATTGTTTTCCTAGATTTTAATTTAATTTCACTTTCTGCACAAAATTTAGATTTTGACTGCCAAGTTGCATAAATTTTCAGCTCAGTTCTCTACTTAAAACAATAAATTTTCAACATTTTTTCTTAAAAAATCGCCGCAGAAACACACCGAACTTTTCATTAAAGTATTCCAATTTTTCAATTATCATGGTAGGTTCCTTAGAGTCTGAACTTGTTTCGCCGGATTTTACTTTAATTTCCACTTTCTTATTCATGAATCGCTACCATGTTTCCGTAAACCCCGCAAGACCAGACGACGAGAGCATAAGGTTCGGTTGAGCAGAAGCCATTGTTTATTTCCGAGATGGAGATGATCCAGGAACAGACACGTACGTTACAGTGCAATACCATAGGCTGTTACTTTCAGGCAGCAGCTAAGGGCAAGCCGGCCAAAATAGAACCAGGATTTTCTTGTTTTCAAGGTGAAAAATAAATTCCTTGTTTTCAAGAAAAAAATAAAGGGTAACTTGCAGATCAATGCTGCACCAGTTTGACTTGCAGAGCCCAGACGTGCCTGAAAGACAGCAGGTTCCTTGTTGGATACATATTTTACTGACAATATTTCTTGAAGGGAGTGGATTAGGATTGCAGGGGATTGAGTGTATCTACCTTAGCTCAAACTACTATGATGAAAGGAGGAACCGGCCCCTCCGCTGGCCTTGTTTCCAGGAATGATAGTCAGCCAGAAATTCCGGGAATCAGAATCATGATAAGTTCTCTAGAATTTGCAGGAATCTGCTGGTGGGTGGGTTGGGATTTGGGAACAAACCCACCGTGAAATTAGGGCCAAAGAACAAGCCAAACAAAAAAGAGCAGATTGAATGCCTGATAATGATGATGATGACTGAAAAACTCAACCCATATCCCTAGCCATGGCCATGGCTAGATAAATAGATAGATAGAGCTTGTATTAGAAGTGTAGAAGCAACAGTAGCAGGAGGCAATAATGGATGCAAAGACTGAAAAAAAATCCACAAGCAGGCCACGAGGCAGACAGGCTGGGCAAAAAGATGCCCTTTTTCCTCGTGGCCGGGGGTCAAGTCGGATAGTATTTTACTTCTTGGGCAGAGGGAAGAAAATCTCTGCCACAAGATCTTGCCTAAGTTTTTTAAACCCAGATTTTGCAGAAATAGAGATGCTGCTGCATAATCATAAACCCTAATAATCATCTTAGGAAAAGCGAATGCCCTAAAATAACTAGGATTCATCCTCCTTTGGCTGCCATGGATTTACAGTTTTAGTTACAATCCTAATTTAAAAGCAACCCAGTACAGGACCAGGGAACAGCCATATCTGGAATTGCTGGGGGTCTGATCCGGGCTAGCAAAGCACTGTGGCAAGTCCTGAAATTTCCCATGTTTTTTTAAGCCTCATTGCAAAACATCTTGATCCAGACACCTAATTTTAAAATTTTAAAATTTTGTGGGGACTGCCAAAACGGCCATGACCATCATGATAATCTCACTGCAAAAGCCCCAACCAGAATTGCAGGTGGGCTTCTGGGTCAATGGCAGGCAGAGGCAGAGAGGCAGGGCCGCTTGCATGCCCAAATTTAAAGAAAAAATTTAAAAAACAAAATTTAATAGTCGTATGTCTTGGATTCTTTTGCCCGGCAAAGAATCAGTTACCCGTAAGAAGAAAAATTGGGATTCCCCTTCCAAAGCAAATACTGCAGAAAAAGCTTATCTCATAGCCCCGGAGGGCCAGGACATTTTCAAACACGAGAAAATGATGTGGGAGTTGGACTGGTTCTCTGTTTCTTGCCCCTGGTGCTAAATTTTTTCTTATCCCCTGTTGATGGATTATTTTTTTAATTGGCAGAAACTGTCCAAGGAATCTGGCTCTCTGATTCATGGTTAGTTGAACTAAGTTAATGTGGGGTATCATATTTGGATTGTTAATCGACCCAGAGGGGTTCTTGTCGTACTCGCATCTTCCTTTATTTTTTAGCTTTTGCTTCTTTGAGAAGTGTCCGGCAACCCACAAGGGGTACTATTTTCTTGAAAATATCGCACACCCTATTCATACCCACATGAAAAGTAGCTATTTCCTGGCTTCTTCCTAGTTTTCATGGTGATGGACCTAGTTGAACCAGGCAAGGTTAGCTGGTATGCTGCGGTCCAAGGCCCTTTTTAACTTTTTCTATACTTGTATTTAAATCCAAGGTGTCCACCAAGAAAGAATCCTAGCTGAGGCATTCCCTGACATGGAGTGCACCACACTGCCTAAATGAGGGTAAGCAAATGTATGTCATGATGTGACACCTATTTGTCATTTTATTTTTTATTAATACACTAAATTTTCAAGTTTTTTGTTCAACAAATACTTGGGTCTTCTTTATGGTCATCATTACAAATTTGCGTTGGGTTGCTATGGTAGACCTTGAATTTTTTTTAAAAAATTAATAAACATCATTTATACATCTCCATTAGTTGTATCCTTGGTTCATGATTAAGATATAATTCTATCAAAAAAATTTTGCTGTATAAGGAATTAAAGCTTTTTATGCTTCTAAAAGTAAATACAAATCCTTGGGAGCTTTCGTGGACATATTAAAGAACAAAATTTCCAAGTAACTATTTATCTTACTATATATGCCTTTATATAAAAAGTTGGAAGACTATTGTAAGAGTGCAAAACCTCTTTTTGTTGGATGAATCATAGGTGAAGGTATATATTCCTTATCATATGATATTGCTGGAATATGAGATGTTGCCCATGAAAGCTCAAACCATGTGTTAGTTCATTGCCTGGTCTTAAAAAATACAAACAATAAAACAATCTAAGTATTTCAAGGCTATTCATGAAGAGACAAAAGAAAAATATTGCTATTTAAGGGATAATGTGGTTAAATAAGTAGAACACTCATTAAAAATGTACAAAATCTTCGAAGGAGCATATGCAAGTGAGACAAAAAATACCATTAAAGATGTGGTTGAATGTATAAAGTAGAAAAAAAATATTTTGAGCTATATTAAGAAATCATATTAATTAAGTAGTAAGTTATCTTACTAATAACATTTCACTTCCAATTCATATCATTTTTAGGAAACTCAAATAAGCTCTCTTTGCTTAATGATAGAAAGTGTAAGATGGATTACTTTGCCTAAATAGGAGCACATATGTTGGTTATGTATGTTAAGAGCTGATGAGTGGAGAGGTACCCCTACACTCAACCATACGAATATGAACATTTCACGCACGATCCGGTCGAACTCCAAGGACCAAGTGCTTATGTGCCTTAATGGAACACTTAGGGTTAATCAATCGTTGTCTTCCCAAACTTACTTGTATTGTCATGGTTGTATGGTTAAGTAAGCTTGAGGTATATGATTTTTATAGCTTTTGTATTTTTTTATGTCTTCTGCTAATAAAGGAGAGGGAGAGAGAACTAAGTGGCTAACTTACATTAACTATTCATTAACTAAGTTCTAAATGTTCCTAACACCAGTATTCGTTCCCATTTGCTGTACACATCCTGAACTAGTGCAATGCTGCTGGGATTACCAAACGCTAATAGTTAATGGGTTACCAAGCACTACACGCATGCTCGAAGCGGTCGTACTGAGTGTATTTAACTAAGGGGGTTGAAGGTTGAGAGAGATATTAATTAACTAGGAAAGCGTTAAACAATCATTAATTACTAATTAGCTTAATCTGTATGTTGCAAGGATTATCATTAAGTTCATCTTTATTGTCATACACAAAATTTTGCGCAGGTACAGATTGCTCGAATAAAGATTTGTTCACTCTATGACTTCTACTACGGGCACACAGAAATAATTCTAACTCTGGAATGACAGAACTGCAAGAATATGGCTAAGGGTCTAAATCTAATTCTCTTGGAACCAAGGGCGCTGCCTCTTATTTATAGAAGATGAGGCAGGACGCAATATCGCGTGGTGGATGTGATATCGCGTACATGATATCGCGTACGTGATATCATGTACGGGATATCACAGTTCATCATACCCCCATGACTGAATGAAAACTTGTCCTCGAGTTCCTTACAAAATATTGGGAAGGTATGGGATTGTTGACTTGAATGACAACTAATGGTGAATGGGATGACATGTGAAAGGATCAACATTACAATACATGGCAACATTAGTGTTCATGACTACAAAAGTGAACACTATACACAATTGACATCTAGCCTTATTTGGCAACTAAGAGAGAAGAGAGGGAGAGAGAAAAGGAGAAGACGTGTTGCTGCTGATGCCAAGATTGCGTTTTCCATTGTCCATCCATAGCCGCGCTATCAATCTTGTTCCTTGCACAACCGTTCCAGCACTAGTCCATCCTGAGTGTTTCCTCCAGGTCCAGTCCATTGTTGTATGATTTACATCTACACACACAACACAGTCACATATGAGCAAGGATAAGTAAATCACAATACAGTTGATACCTTGCCTCGATGTAAGATCCATTGGCTGAGTTGTGATATGGCCAGTATGGATTCTAGAGTTATAACACTAGTGACTACCCAAGGTGTAGGGGTTAGGAAAAATTGAAAAAATTGGACCAGGGCCCCCATGACTAAGAGCGATCCTTCGGTAGCGATAGAATAGAAAAAGATAAGGAATAAGAAATATGGAGAAAAAGAAACAATAGCAATGCCGATAAAATGGATGTCAGAGATGGGAATGAAACAAAAAAAATGTTGATTGCGGAAATGTTTAAGGGAAAGAAGTTAACTGATGCACCAAATAGGAATGCTAGTGGGTCCTCCCCAAAGCAGGCTCATGCCCTTTATGCCCTGACGAACCCACATTCAAAGAGTCCGTAGGCTCTGGAAATGTCATTTGGAAGCAAGACTTAAAGACTTAACCACAAGAATTCACCAAAGAGAAAACAATGCATCAACCAAAATATAGACTATTGATACAACTGGCAATGAAGTGGAAAATGGAGAAAGAATGATGGGGAGAAGAGAATGGAATGGAGTCCCAAGAACAAGGTGGTGTACAACCCCTTGTGTACGTATGGTTAATGTGATTGAGTAGATCTCATTCCAAATCTAGCCTCAAACAATCCACATCCAGTGACTTCACATTAATACACTTGGCCAATCCATCCACTTGAAGTAACAAGAATGCTTCCGCCAAAGAGTCACCACCATTCTGAGGAAAATGAGAAAGGGAGAAGTAGGAAGCGAGAAAGGGCCTTAGTTAGAGGGAACATGTCTGTTTAGTTCCATAACTAGTGCTTGTAGCCTAGATGATTATTTTGTCTAAGGGG
>MNCI01002924.1:346691-369219 GCA_015680685.1 Gnetum montanum
AAAAAAAAAAAAACAAAACAAACAGTCACACAAAGAAATGAGAAAGTATAAACAATGGTGCAAAACAAAAATAAGAAAAATTAAAGAAATTTGTAAAACAAAAATGTGTAAAAAAAAAACTTAACAAGGAACTGAGGGCCTCAAATGGCTAGTAGAGGTGGCCATCTCCCCCATGACTGAGTTGGAAGGAGGAGATCCAAAATAGTGAGCAAGGTTCTCCCCTATCAGAGGTATTATGTGCACTGGCCGTTCTATATAGTAGCTAGTGTGTCCAAGGAATGAACAAATGTCTTTGACAATTTCTAGTTGATGGGTGATTCCTTGGATGACCCTAATTTTATCTGGGCCTACCTCTATTCTTGCATGTGAAACCTTATGCCCAAGTACTATGCCTTCTTGGACCATTAAATGGCTTTTCTGCCAGTTGAGCCTTAGATTGGTTTCTACGCATCTTTTCAGCACTTGATCTAATCGGTCCAAGGCTTGATCAAAACTTGTTCCATAGGTGGAGAAGTCGTCCATAAAGACTTCCACTCTGTTTCCTATTTGCTGTTGGAATATGCTTAGAACTAGGCGTTGAAACATGGTAGGAGCATTACACAAGCCAAACGACATTGGTTTATACGCAAACGTTCCCCAAGGACTGGTGAACGTTGTCTTGGCTTGGTCTTCTGGGGCTATCTGTATTTGGTTGTATCTGCTATAGCCATCCAGAAAACTGTAATAGCGATGCCCTGCTATGATGTCTAAGATTTGGTCAATGAATGGTAACGGAAAGTGATCCTTAAATGTTGTCATGTTCAGTAGCCTAAAATCTATGCACACCCTCCATTTGCCTTCCTTTTTAGGCATGATTACTAGAGGGCTAACCCATTCACTATCAACAATGGGATATATGAATCCAGCCTTAAGAACCTATTCTATTTCTTCTTTTACTACTTGCTTCAATTTTGGGTTTAATAGTCTCTGCGGTTGTTTTCGAGGTTTCATGGAGGGGTCAATGTAAATCCTATGCTGGCATATCCTAGGATCTATTCCAATTAATTTAGGATATGACCAGGCAAAGGCTTTTGACCACTTGTTTATTACTTTCAGCAGTCTTCCTTTTTGTTTGGAAGCAAGCCTTGCATTGATGATTAGTGGTTTTCCATTTTCAAGAATCATATATTCCAAAATGATGGGCAATGGTTTTGATTCTAGGGCCTCTTGTTTGAATTTTTCAAGAATTTCCAACTTCCCCCAGTTGATGTTTTCAAGGTTAAGGCTTGGAAGTTGATAGCAGACTTGCTCTAGTGCATCTATGCTTTCGATGTAAGTGCAAGTTATTTCCTTAGTTAGTTCCGTGCACACGAGTGAGTTTCTCTCTTGATCAGCTATCAACCATTGGGTGTCTTCTTGTCGTGTGGCTGTTGCATATAGGCACTTTTTTATGTTAATGTCTTGTGCACACTGGTTGCATGTAGGCAATGCTAAACTTTGCACAACCCATGATATCTACACGTAATTGCACCCTGTATCACTGTATGCAATGCATGGAACCTTCTTCTTCTTGATCTTTCCTAAAGTGTTCTCCTTAGATATTTTCAGGGAAAGATTGCAGATTCCTAGGTGTGCATCTGTAGTACTTAGCCATGCCCTTCCCATTATGATTGGGAAGTCCCCTTTACCGTTATTCACTTGTATCACTAGGAAATCAGCTGGGTACGACCACCCACACACAGTGGTGATGATGTCCTCCACCAGTCCCAAGGGAACAGTGATGGACTAGTCGGCCAGCTTTAGGCGAATAGTGTTCTTCTTCAATGGAGGCAGGTTCTAGGCTTTGTACATTTCTTGCGATATTAAGTTGACTCTAGAGCCTGAATCTAGAAGAGCTTTGCATGGCTCATTCCCAGTGATTTGGAGATAGATTAGAGGGCTTCTAGGATCAAAGAATTTCCTGGGAAGGTGGCCAACCTTGATCTAGTAACAGCATGTGTTAACATAACCGTATGCGTTGAGATCGGTGTTTGGTTCGAAGGGAGCTCTGAAGCTTTATTTGATGGGGAGGAGTTCAGAGGTTCAACCGCTTGTGGTTGTAAGGGCTTGGTTGGACTGTTGGTTCTGAAGAAAGGTCTTTTCTTCATACGGTTGTCAGAACCAATAGTGGGTTGAGGATTTACAGCCCTTGTGGCATTGTGTTGTTGTGGTTGAGTAGGGAGTTCCCCTTGCATTGTTGGAGTGGGTGGTAATGGAGCTATTGGTGTGAGAGCTGCGGATAGATTTGAAGGATGGTATATTTATGGGTTATCTCCCCTAGGAGAAGGAGTTCTATAATACTCATGGGCTTGGTAGTGATGTTGTGATGTAACGTGCCTAACAGAGTCACGTGGAGAGATTGGATGCTGCACGTAGTAGCCCTATGGGTTAGGTTGCCGGTATGGGTATTGTTGCCTTGGTGGTGGCATCCCCCATGACTGTGGGTATTGCCACTATTGATGTTGCTCAAAGGGTTGTGGTGGAGTTCCACTTGGATAATATGTTGAAGGTTGGTGGAACTACCTTGGGTTACCTTGGGGATATGAGCACTTCACTGCCTAGGACTAACACAAGAGGCAATCGGCGGCATAATACACATAACCATGATCCGCCATAACCATAAGACATCTTTTTTTGTTCAGTGTGTAATGTACTATTGTCTCATCTTTCTTTGATTAACCCTAAGGGTTCGTTCTAACGTTCCAATGATATGAATGATTTCCTATGTTCTACACAGCGCACAAACAACTAAGTCCCTGGCAACGGTGCCAATGATGAGTGGCGAAGTACCCCTACACTCAACCATACAAATATGAGCATTTCACGCATGATCCGGTCGAACTCCAAGGACCAAATGCTTATGTGCCTTAATGGAACACTCAGGGTTAATCAATCGTTGTCTTCCCAAACTTACTTGTATTGTCACGGTTGTATGGTTAAGTAAGCTTGAGGTATGTGATTTTTATAGCTTTTATATTTTTTTATGTCTTCTGCTAATAAAGGAGAGGGAGAGAGAACTAAGTGGCTAACTTACATTAACTATTCATTAACTAAGTTCTAAATATTCCTAACACCAGTATCCGTTCTCACTTGCCGTACACATCTTGAACCAGTGCAACGTTGCTAGGATTACCAAACACTAATCGTTACTAGGTTACTGATGAGTGGCGAGGTACCCCTACACTCCACCATACGAAACGAGCGTACACGTGCGATCCGGTCGAACTCCGCAGACTAAATGCCTTAACGCCACAAGAAACACTTGGGGTTAATCGTTCGTTGTCTTCCCAGGCTTGCTTATAAGTGTNTCTTATCTTCTATGCTACCAGGAGAAAGGGTTGAGAAACTAAGCTAACTCTAACTAAGATCTAAGTCTAAATTAACTAGCATCAGCATCCGTTCCCACTTACCGGACACACCCTGAACTATGCAACTGCAGCTTACCAAACGCTAATCGTTACTGGGATCGCCACACGTAACGCAAGTGCTCGAAGTGGTCGTACTGAGGCACCTATTTAGCCTACGTGTGATAAGCAGCCGATTCCTTAGCCAGCCGTACACACCCGTGGGTGCTCGTAACTAAGTCGTACTTATCACACGATCTAGCCTAGCAATGAGCAGCCGATTCCTCAACTAGCCGTACACATTAGACCCGGGAGTTACCAAGCGCAGAATCCTGGAATACGCTACTGGGTTACCAAGCATCCAATGCTCGTAATTGAGTCGTACTCATGCATTGCGTCAAGCAGCCGATTCCTTGACTAGCCGTACACGTCCGTAGACGCTCGTAATCAAGTCGTACTTGAACGCACTAGGAAAGCAGTAAATGAAAGCAATAAATGAAACCACGTGCTGCAAGGTTTATCCAAACAAGTTCGTCTTTATTGCCGTACACAACTTGGGTTCAGGTTACAAGCTGCTCGAATAAAGAGCCGTTCACTCTAGGACTCCTACTGCGGGCACATGGGGAAAAATTCTAACTCTGGAGTGATCAATCTGCCAGAGCTTCGCTACACTAGCCAGGATTGGGAAATGAAGGGAGTGCCGCCTCTTATTTATAGAAAGGGCGGCGCGACGCGATATCGCGTACGCGATATCGCAGGAGAAGACGCAATATCGCATGGGATGCGATATCGCGTCGGTCACGATATCGCGTACGCGATATCGCGGCCTAGTGTAAACCGGGTCTCATCAGTTACCAAGCGCTACATGCATGCTCGAAGTGGTCATACTGAGTGTATTTAAATAAGGGGGTTGAAGGTTGAGAGAGATATTAATTAACTAGGAAAGCGTTAAATAATCATTAAT
Source organism: Gnetum montanum (assembly GCA_015680685.1). Lineage (NCBI taxonomy): Eukaryota > Viridiplantae > Streptophyta > Gnetopsida > Gnetales > Gnetaceae > Gnetum > Gnetum montanum. Next base: position 351,018 of record MNCI01002924.1, read on the forward strand.
TACTAATTAGCTTAATTTGTATGCTACAAGGTTTATCATAAAGTTTATCTTTATTGTCATACACAAAATTGTGCTTAGGTACAAATTGCTCGTATAAAGATCCGTTCACTCTATGACTCCTATTGCGGGCACACAAAAATAATTCTAACTCTAGAATGACAAAACTGCAAGAATCTGGCTAAGGGTCTAAATCTAATTGTCTCGGAACCAAGGGTGTTGCCTCTTATTTATAGAAGATGAGGTAGGCCGAGATATTGGGTGGTGGATGTGATATCACATACATGATATTGCATACATGATATCATGTATGCGATATCACGGTTCATCAAGAGCCCTTGAAGTTGAATATCGTATCCTTCTTTTATGTTTATGATAGAACCTTAAAGGTGAATAGAATATTTTAACAAAATATTTATGATTTTTTTATACATCCAATGATTATAGGTCATTTTATTAATCTATCTTTGTATTTCATGAATATCTTATGTCCAATATATTTGTTAAGTCTTTCAACATAATAAAAAACTCAATTTCAATTTCATTAACTATGCAAGGAAAGGCTTTTAATTGATTAAACACATTTCTTATTTTTTATATATTTTTTTAAAAATTTATCATGGACCATGATATTTGTAAATTTATATTTAGAATATTTTTCATTTACAAAAAAGTTTCCTAGTAGTGTTTCATGAGAGAATTTATCACGATTATTGAAATTGAAGCTTTATTATGACTGAAGACCCATAGGAACTATTGGATAGATAGGGTTTATTAATAATATAAGCTTAATTATACATAAATTAAATGTAGATACATTGTAATATCCCTTATTAGCATAAGGATAATAAAAGGATAAAAGATTAGTGTTTGATGAGCGGTGGAGTATCCAACACCCAACCTTATGAGGTACGAGTGTTCACGCACATTCCTGGTTGAACTCCACAGATAATGCAATGTGATTATACTAGTAATCGATTAGTGTTTGCGATTGTTGTCTTTCTGCATTAGTAAAATCAATGTGTATGGTTTAACTCACGGTGAGGTATATGATATTGAGGTTGAATTGGCCATTAGGCTCCTAGTAAACATGAAGTGAAAGTAAAGGTTTCTAAATCTAAGTGATAGTAAAATAAGTTTAAACTAGCCTATGCGGTAAGCAATTGATCCTGATCTTCTAGTCACACCCTGGACTTCATGCAACTACTATTGGGATTACCAAGTATCACACTACTAGGCATACCAAGTGATAGTACTACTGAGTTACCAAGCAATTACACTTACATGCTCAAGATCAATTGTACTCATTCCACTTAATGACATTAAAAGTAAATTGCAAGTAATGGTAAACATTAACTATGAAAACAGTAAACAATAAACTAATTAAAAATAGAAATAAAACTAAGTGTTGTTACAATGATGTAGAGTAATCTGGATCTTTATTGTCATGCATGTAACGCGTCCAAGTACATCACATTTGAATAAAGGTTTCGTTCAATTACAAAACATCACATTGCAAGAACACATTGCTAAGTATTGAATTCAAGAAAACAAACTGAAAGAGTTATGTTACTATGCTATCAAATCTACTGTGAATCCATGTGCCTAAGTGCTTCTTATATAGGCTGGCACACACCTTGCGATATCGTTTATATGATTATGTATGTTGAGCTACAATAATGTATTTATGACATCGTAGATACGATATTGTTGCTGCAAAATTTTTGGATTTATTAGTGTTGTAATATACTTTAAAAAATTAAACAAAAAAAAATTGAGTATAATAAATGTGTTTAAAATTCATAAAGTTTGTATATTATATTAGCTTTTTAACACTAAATTTTTTTTAAAAACTAAAAGTAAATATATAGTTTAATTATGTTTACATGGACCCAAACCATATATTAAATTAATTTGTTTGTATATTATACATATGTAACAAGTAATTTTGAGTACAATACATATGTTCAAAATTCATACACTTAGAATATTTCTTTTATAAAATGACTTAGAATTAACATTGCTAGCTTAAATAACTCATACAAAGTTTATTTATAATATACTTTTTAAAAATAAATTTGTTTTATAATATTATAATAATATATGTTCCTCATTTGTTACTATTTGTAATATGCAAAATTAAGAAATTTTTTTATAATATTAAAATAATATATGTTTTTCATCCACAAATAGGCAAAATCAACATATTCTATCCACATGTTAAAGATTGTTCTAACTTCTAATTTCAACTTGAAGGTGATCTAATTTTATTCTTACTCTACTAATTGACATTCACATGAATATAGAAATAGTTGCATGTAGATATTTTACTTCATTATACATGCCATCTTTAATGTTTTACTAGTAAAATTAAAGTTTCATTGGTTTTGTTTTGTCATTTCTTTAAAACTTGCTCTTTACTAATTTTAAAGCCTTTGCTAAATTTATTATTACATTTGGATTTTCAAATTTCTATTCTTGGAGCCATAATTTTTCTTTATAAAGCCATCCTTCTAAGGAAGATTTTTGAATAATCTCTTGAGATCTTATTTATGTTTATTATTCAAATATAATGTTAAGAATTATTACATTACCTTAACTTTTAACAATTACATATTAGGTTATATTAAAAATATTATGTATGGAATTCAAGTCCTACCCTTGAATTCATCTAAAAAGAACTTTTTAAAATGTTTTTAATTATTTCTAAAAATTTATAATCAAGAACTAGACCATATATGACACATTTATATAATATTGTATCTAACACAATTATAAAGCATAGAAAATTGCCTTAATTTGGTTGTGCCATTGTAGCTTTGATAGTGCATATGCACTTGCATATATGTGGTGGAATAAGAATGCAAATGCATTGGCACAATTAATACTTTTTTCTATAAATATAGTGTTGTAATAATAGAAATCATCAATTTTAGTCCTAAATAGCTGAACTCCTATAGATTGATTTTGTAATTCTTAATCATAATGCAAATTTTTTGGTATAATTAATAACTTTGTTTATAAATACAAGAGTTACCATGGCAGAAATTATTATTTTTAATCCTAAATAGTGAAACTCTTGTAATTTGATTTTGTAATTCTTAGTGAGTTGCCAAATGCCTATCGTGTATGTATGAGTCAATTTTTTAGAGTCCTCATTCGGGTGATCATGCCTAAATGTAATTATATTTTCAACAATGAAGATCAAGATTGATTCTCTTATATTGCAACACTTTGACTTAAATTATATCTATATTTTATGCACTTTATTTCTATGTTATTGATTAGTAATTTTCTATAATGTTTTCATTTATATTTATTGTTGCATTAATAAAAGCGAAATAATTAGGCTAAGATCTTAAGTGCTAAACACATTTTACTTGGTTGTCCAATGACTAGTTAATTTTATTTGCCTAATAATTAATTAATTTGGTTAACCAGTATTTAATATGTGAATTCAAGAGTGTGATGGTATTTAATTTGGTTGCTTACAAGATTATCACAAAGAATGATTTTCTTCGTAACAAATTCAATAAGGGTTAGAAAATGCAATTACCATCACACTTTTGGACAAAGAAAATGAAAGATATTTGGAGAGCTTTTACTTCCTAAAATTCATATTTTTTATGGTGCCTTATTTATCAAGGTCTTACTATCGGCACTTATCTTAAACATATGATAAATGTTTCTTCTCAATGTCCTCTTTGTAAGAGTGAAGACTCATTTTATTATGTGTTTTTGAGTGTCCTATTGTTCACCATGCTTGGAAATGGATATATAGAATTTGTAACAACTTTCAACCAAGCATTAAGGAAGTCATTCGTGGTGAATAACTTCATTTCTTTGCATTTGCTTCGACCCCATGTTCTCTACTCTATTTGGAAGCTTCAATACATGGTTATTTTTTAGTAGCAAAAGCATAACTGTGATCTCTCTTTAGGTGTCAAATATCAAATCCTCAAAGAAGTCACTTTTCAACTACAAATTCAAACAAAGAAGCTCCCATTGAAAGCTAAACAATTAATTTGTTTTCTATAGTACAAATTTCTCTTCATTTTTGAGGCTAAAGGATAGGAAACTTTATGCTTTTGTTGCTATGTATTTTTTATTTTTAGTTGATGAATTCTTTTTTCTTTAAAAAGGGAGGGTGTTGGAACCCAAAATAACTGAAACATAAATACATCCCAAGATGTAACTTTATATACCTAAGCATTACCCACCAGAATTAAACCCATGACCTGGAACTTCCAAATCAAGTATCTTACTGCTAGGCTAACACCTCATTATTTAAAGAGAGTTTTCTTATTCTCTTTACAAAAAGTCCTTTGGTAAGAAGTGAAAACCTGTGATGGTGTTTCTAAATAATGGCAATGCCTAATCTTTTTCCTACCCTAAAGGGTTCAATACCCTATAACAATGAGATGTTAGCCTAGTGGTAAGACTCTTAATTTGAAAGCTCTATGTCATGGGTTCAATTCAGGTGGGTAATGTTGAGTTATAAAGTTCTAATTCGACTCTTGGAATGTACCTATATTACAATTGTTTCAAGGATCGAACACTTCTTGTCATCACCTTCCCCTCCCCCCACCACCTAGTATGAGCTATAGGATTTTATATAATTTTATTTCAAGGTTCCAACATCTTTCGCAGCCACCCCCACCTCAAGCATGCATATGATATAAGATTTTATATTACTTGCATTGTTAGTTAGCTATAGTTTAATTTAATTTTTATTTTTAGTAATCATAGATTAACATCTTAGACTTATTCAACAATATCAAAAAATAATTTAGATTTATGCCTAAGAGATCTACTATATAGGTTATTTTTTTGATATGACAAGTGATAGAGAAATTCAAAAAACATAGAAAAAAATCTACATATGGCCTTTATGAACTTAGAAAAAACATATGACAAAGTACCTAAAGATATTATTTGGTGGGCCTTATGAAGGAAAGTCAACCTTGATAAATATATTAAAGTGATTCAAGACATTTATGAAGGAGCTACCATTGAACTTAGAATAGCTTGTAGAATAATACTTGATTTTCCACTCATAGTAGGTCTACATCAAGGATCTGTACTTAGCCCATACTTATTTGTCATTATTATGAATAAATTAACAAAGGAAATACAAGACGAAATCCTTTTGTGTATGCTATTTGCAGATGATATTGTGTTGGTGGATATAGCAAAAGAAAATATTGCTTATAAGATGGAGAAGGGAGACATACTCTAGAATCAAAAGGGTTAAAAATTAGCAAAAGGAAGACAAAATATATGGAATGAAATTTTCATAACAACATAAACAATGGTGAAATAAAAGTGATACTTCAAGGCAAAAAAGTTCATAATTGTAAATAATTTTGCTCACTAGGATTAGTCTTCCAATTGGATGGTAAAATTGATAAATATGTTAGAAATAGAATTGAGGAAGAATGGTCAAAATGGAGATAAGCTAGTGGTGTTCTATGTAATAAATGAATGCCAATGAAATTAAAAGGGAAATTTTACAGGACATCAATTAGGCCTACTATCTTATGCAGCACTAAATGTTGGGCAATACAATAGAGGCATGAATAATAAATTAATGTGATATACATGTGAATGCTTCAATGGACGTTGAATGTTATTAGAAGAGATAAAATACATACTACAAACATCATAGGAAGACTTGGAGTGGTTTTTGTTTAAGATAAGTTACAGGAATGGTAGCTTAGATGGTTTGGACATGATCTGGTTATGCCCAACTAGACGTATCACAAGAGTTCATGCAGATCTGATTGAATTTCATGGATGGGACTAGTTGTGGCATCCATATCGTTATGTCTTGATCCTAGTTTGCTGTCTTCCCACTTGGACTAGTTGTAGCTTTGTCACGTGTGGTTTAGTCCAAAGTGAGGCATATGATAATTGATGTTGTTTTGGCCTTGGGCTACTCCTAATGATAATAAGGAAATCAATTATTTAACTGATTAACAATGGAAAGTAAAGTCTAAACTAGCCTACGTGCAATGAGTATCCATTCCTAACCTTCCATACATGTCTTAGACTTCGTGCAACTATCGCTGGGATTACCAAGCGTACTGTTACTAGGCATACCAAATAATAACACTACTAGGTTACCAAGTAATTACACTTAAGCATTTGTGATTAGTCATACTCATTTTGCTTAATGATAGAAATAATAAAGAGCAATAAATGATAAACATTAACTAAGGAAAAAAGTAAGCATTTAGGTAATTTATAATAATAAAGCTAAGTGGATGTTGTAATGATGAAAGTAATCTCGATTTTTATTGCAAAACGTGTAACATGTCCAAGTATGTCACACTCAAATAAGGATGCCATACAATCACCTAACATCACATCGTGGGCATGCACTAGAAGCAAACTAACAAAACTTCTCTATGCTTATGTCTAAAATCTATATCTCTCTACCTACAAATTATGCACCCAAGTGTTGTATTTATAGGCTAGCATGGATGAGGTGATATTGGATCCTTGACATCGAATGTTGTGCCCTGATATCAGACACTTGATAATAGGACTCATCATACTTCCATGACTGAATGAAAACTCATTCTCGAGTTATACAAAATGAGGAACAAGTTCTTTACAAAATATTAGGAAGGTATGAGATTATTGACTAACTCTGACAGACACACAAACTAACTCTTTCATGCTGTAGTGATGTTTGATAAAATGGACATGACATGACAAAACAAAAAAATTGGGAAAGTTATATAGTTCCCACAGACGGTGGCTCTTCCATTGGTCACTTCCCTTTGTCGTTAAGCTTATGGAATTTGTAACAATATAGGAGTGCATGCAACTTCTCCTCCTCCATTCTTGGGTCATGCAGCGTCTAGGTTGATGATCCAATGTGTGTTGGAATTGGTACATTCCATGAACACTATAGCTACGGAAACATCTAATTCGCTTTCACATACCACACCGTGAACTACCTTCATTCCTCTTCAAAAGCCTTGGCTTTTTCTCTCAATTCATGATAATTTATTAATCTCTTGGCTAGGTTCGAAGCTACATCTCTCTACCCATGGTAGCAAGCCTTAATTATTTGTAATTTTGAGTTTGCCACATGGATTTTTTGTAGAACATCTTTTCTATTTGCAAACTCTTTTTCATATAAAGCATAGGAAGCTACTACTTGTTGTTCCAATTCATTTCTAGGCCAACCTACTATTAACATGGCAAGGTTAGCATAATGATGGTTATCTAACGCTATGGACTCCTTCAAATCTTGAATCTAAAGATCCTTGTTTTTCACTTCTACTTGATGGACTAGGGCATAGCTATCCAAGATGGGCTTCCGATAAGTATTTTGTGCTGACATGGAATTGATGCAAGCCTTCATCATCTGGATTTCTTTTTCATTGATTTGCTTATACATGCTGATCTAACCTCAGAAGTGCCCTTTTAGCTTCTTGTGCTTCTTGGCCTCATTCTACCATGTGCCTATTCCAATTGCAAACTTCTAGTGTATTGCACATACCTCCTCCATTGAGAGGGTTCAATTCTCTTTGGCCAATCTACTTATGTCCTGGATGGCCCTCACTAGTTGCTCCCTCTACTAGTGGATGCTCTCCTTCCAAAATGTTTTTTTGCTTCTCAATGGTGGTCAACCTTTCATTGTCAGTAGCAAGCTACTTGTTTTCTTCCTATGTAGTAGTCAATGCCTTTGCACGAGCATATGCTTGGGCTTTGATAGTGAAACATCACAAAATTTTGAGTCTCAGTGTCTCGACTATAAATTTGACCAAGTGTCAAAATAATGGCACTTTGCCCAAATTTTTCTAAATGTTGAGTGTAGTTAGCTCCAACTACCAGTTTTGCAAGTTTCTGTTGAATTGTTGACTTACGCATCCCGTGCGTAACATGGGGCGAGCGTAGCATCCAGATTTAGAAAATTTTTAAACTTTTTCTAGTCATCTCCGAACTTAGAAATTTTTTTGAATTTTTCTCATAGTCCCACCTAACACAGTGCCACGTGGCACCCGATCTATGTTTTGCGCTAACCCTAGCCCTATAAATACCTCAGACCTCTAATGTTTTAACGGTTGGCATTCCTAGGTGGTTAGCATTCTTTGGACGTGAACATTTTTAGCACTTGGCATTTGGCATTCGACACTTAGCATATTTTGGGCGATCGAGACCTAGATGCACCAGCAGAGAGGCAGAGTTGTGTTCTATGATCCACCATAGCCCCACTGTAGCCTTGTAGGATACCATAGCCCACGATACGTCATAGCAGCAGAGAGGCAGGCATGGTTCATCATGGTGAGCGTTAGACTTCACGGCCTGACACCATCGAGACTGTGACTACGCTTCCACTGCTCCTATTGTACATTATGTACCTTTTGAAGTTAACTACACTTTCATTTGGGGTAGTGTTCCATTTCTCTCTATTGCTTCTAGCATTTTATTGCATTTTTCTTAAGTCTTTTCACACTTTTTCATGCATCATCACGTTGTACTACGCTTAGGTGATAGTCTCTGTGGGTTGACACTTTCATTTTTGTCAAAACCCTTGGCTATGCTTGCCCCCATTCCATGGCTACGCTCTACACATAGCACCGCAAAGGACTACTTTGACACTTAGCATCATTTCACGTTGTTTGCACTTGCATTTTGGCTAACCACATCCCTTGGTTATACCCACCACCCCGGTTGCAATTGGCAAAGTTCCTATTCGATTAACAAGATCATTTAGGGTGCTCCACCTCTATTTCCAGCAAGGCCCTCGCACAAAGGGGGGGCTAAGGCTATGCATCTATTGACCTCTTGGTGATTCTAGCCACCAACATTTTTGGTCGTTATAGTTTTTTGGCACTAGAAGGAGGGCCTTGCCATTTATTTCTACATTTTCTAATTGTTTTTTTGCATGTTCTCTCCACCACTAGTTGGTGTAGGTTGGACCCCATTGTCAATTCCCTTAAAACCTTATTGGACAAAAGCCAAAGCGTATCTTTGACACTTAACCAAAATTCTGAGTGCTCGATAGAGTGTAGTTGGCTTGAACGTAGTGAGCGTAGCGCCAAAGTTGGCCATTTCTAGTAGCTTTCACAGTTAGCATTTTTTCTACATTTTCATACTTAGTCAAGTTTTTTATAGTTTTACACGTAGTTAATGTTTTGCAGTTTCCATACTTAGCCATTTTTCTACTATTGGAAAACTTAGTCATTTTTTTGTAGTTTTCAAAGTTAGCTATTTTTTGCAAACAACAACTCTCACGACTTGATCTGTGAACATGAATCTAGATCAACCTTCCAGATCGATGTTTAACACATTCGACACCACAATCCACCCAAAGCATGCCACACTAAGCCACGAACAATACAATTTTGTTTGTGCCAAAATCCAAGTAGGATTACTAGTGGATCAGCTTGACCTAGAGGCAAAAAAAGATTACAAACGAGCCCATCGGGATGGATGAGAGTACAACCCCTCTTTGTTTGACATAATTCCACTCACAGAGTCCTACTACCATATGTTGTCCCAACTCATTCATGCAAATGATCATGATGTAGGGACAACCTATGAAGAAGCCTCACAGGAGGAAGAAGATGAGTTAAAGGCCTACTCTGAATGCAAGAGCCCCCTTTACACTATCTTCCAACAACTGCTTCCTAGTATGGTCCCTCCTCAATTCGGTTCACTTGTCCTCTCCGAAATGGTAACCATGCTAATTTAGCCTTCATTACAAGTGATCATTGCATTTTCCCAACCTTATGCTCACACAAGGGCCAGCTCCCAGCCCTAGATGACTCAGGCATCCTACATCTTGTTTATCTCATTGGCACCCACAGTGCTTTTCCAACCCACTTATGTGTGGCCCACCTCGATCATCATGTCCTTTCCTTAGCCAACACATTAACTAAACTAGTTCACTACGACATTAAACTGGCAATGACCATTTGTTACAACATTAAATTGGTAACAACCGTCCGCTACAACGTTAAACTAGCAAACTCCACAACCAACAATCCAATCCTATGCTATGCAACCAACATAAGCCCAGCTAATGCAACCGGCTAGCACATCCCCAAGCTTGAATTAGGCATTTTAGCTGATCCAAAGTTTGATGGAGGAGATCAACCAACTCAAAGCTACCTCTTATGAAACCATCAAGGTGGTGGACTTCTACCAAGACAACCTCATAAGTCCTATAGTCCCATCCCTGACTCTCCCAATTGGGGTCCAGTTGCCGCAACTCACTAAGTATAATGGTAAAGGGACCCTGACGCACACTTAGTCACATTTTGATTTGAGTGCCTATTCCTTCAAGCTTGGTCACACACCATCATGCGCATGTTTCCCATGTCACTCACTGGCAAGGCCTTAGACTGATATCGTGCACTACCTAAGGCTTCAATCTCTTCTTTGGAGGATCTCATAAGCTAGTTCGTGACACATTTCAGGTACAACCTAAAGTCTGAAGCAACCCTCAACCAACTCATGCAAGTCAAGCAAGGACCCCTAGAGCCCATGCCAAAATTCCTCCAATGTTGGAACATTGCATTGAGTGAAATGCGTGAACCCTAGTAGAGACACACCTATTGGCCATCTTCAAGGGTTTAGCGAATGACTTCATCAAGTCTAAACTATATTACCTGGCCTGAAGTCTCTCAGCGAAGCCTTTACCCAAATGAAAGGCATAGAAGAGGTAACCCAAGCCAGTAATGACTTGGCCTACATGGCCTACAAAAATCAACATGTGTGTAAGCAAAATGCAATAGTGGAAATAGTGGTTGCAGGCACAAAAGTAACCAATTGGGGCCTGACAGCTAAGTAGCCCAATGCCCCAGCTCATAAAGCTGCCAAATCTAGCACCAACTTATGTACATCAATAGGGATTGTCCCAAGGCCCAGCTTTGAGTGCAAGGATTGCTCAAAGTATACACTACTACCGAGAGAATCCTTTGAACTACTAGAGAAACTCCTGAAACTCGAGCGAATCCAATACAAACACGTATCGGAGATTGCCTTCCAAAAAACATGACATGTACTATGAACTACAAAAGAACCTCACCTTAGTAGTACTGAACGAGTCCTTGATCCCACAAAATTTCCAATTGAACCAATATTATCATAACCACCAATTGTCTGGTCATAGTACGAATAATTGTCGTGCTTTGCAAGACGACCTGCAAAGAATGATAGAATGGGACCAATTGGTGCTCGACGCAGTGAGGCAATCCAACATAGATGATGCTCCCTATGTCATAAACTCCATCAGCATAGGTGGCAAGTTTAAAATTATGCAACAACCTTTTGTGATTCGTGTGTCTCCTAACAAGGCAAGGATCCCCTCAGCCTCCATAAGCAAGAGGCCTTCCTTTGTTATGAAAGTGCCACCTCAAGCACCCACAACATCCTTTGTGGTTAAGGTCCCATAGTAATCGTTTGCTAAGATGTTAAACTGGCAACCAAAGCAATTGTCTACTAAAACATTAAACTGGCATGATGTAGCAGCAATAATCATTAAGCAACCTTTTGTCATCAAGGTTCCACAATAAGTTGTCCCTGCAACAACTCCTAAACCATTGTGTGTCATAAGGGTGCCATAACATGATGGCTCCTCACCTAGTGATGAGTGGCGAGGTAGCCCTACACTCAACCATACGAATATGAGCATTTCACACGTGATCCGGTCGAACTCCAATGACTAAGTGCTTACATGCCTTAATGGAACACTTAGGGTTAATCAATCGTTATCTTCCCAAACTTACTTGTATTGTTACGGTTGTATGGTTAAGTAAGCTTGAGGTACATGATTTTTATAACTTTTATCTTTTTGATGTCTTATGTTAATAAGGGAAAGGGAAAGAGAACTAAGTGACTAACTTACATTAATTATTCATTAACTAGGTTCTAATTTTCCTAACACCAGTATCCGTTCCCACTTTCCGTACACATCCTGAACCAGCACAACGCTGCCGGGATTACCAAACGCTAATCGTTACTGGGTTACCAAGTGCTACATGCATGCTCGAAGCATTCGTACTGACTGCACTTAACTAAGAGGATCAGGGATTGAGAGAGAAATTAATTAATAACAAAAGCATTAAACATTCAATAAGAATTAATTACTAATTAGCTTAGTCCGTATGCTGCAATGTTTATCATAAAGTTCATCTTTATTGCTGTACACAAATGTGTGCTCAGGTACAATTTGCTCAAATGAAGATCCGTTCACTCTATGACTCCTACTGCGGGCACATGGAAATTATTCTAACTCTAGAATGGTAAAATTACAAGAGTTTGGCTAAGGGTCTAAATCTAACTCCCCCAGAACAAAGGGTGCAGCCTCTTATTTATAGAAGATGAGGCAAGACATGATATCATGTACGCGATATCGCATGGCAGATGCGATATCGCGGATGCGATATGGCGTACGCAATATTACGACTCATCATACCCCCATGACTGAATGAAAACTTGTCCTTGAGTTCCTTATAAAATATTGGAAAGGCATGAGATTATTGACTTGAATGACACTAATGGTGAATGGGGTGACACGTGAACAGATCATGATTACAATACATGGAAATATTAGTGTTCATGAGCACAAGAGTGAACACTATACACATTTGACATCTAGCCTTATTTGGCAGCTGGGGGAGAAGAGAGAGAGAAGAAAAGAAGAAGGTGTGTTGCTGCCGATGCCAGAATTACGCTTTTGATTGTCCATCCATAACCGCACCATCAATCTTATTCCTTGCATAATTTTTCCAGCACCAGTCCATCCTAAGTGTTTCTTCCAGATCCAGACCATTGTTGTATGATTGCCATCTGCATACACAACACAGTCTCATATTAGCAAGGATAAATAAAACACAATACAGTTGATACCTTACCTCGGTGTAAAGTCCATTGGCTGAGTTGTGATATGGCTAATACGGATTCTGGAGATATAACACTGGTGACTACCCAAGGTGTAGGGGTTAGGAGAAAGTTGAAAAAATTGGACCAGGAGCCCCATGACTAAGAGCGATCCTCCGGTAGTGATAGAATGGAAAAAGATAAGGAATAAGAAACATGGAGAAAAATGAAGAACGACAATTCCAAGAAAATGGATGTTAGAAGTGGAAATGAACAAAACAAATGTTGATCATGGAAATGTTTTAGGGAAAGAAGTTAGATGATGGTCCAAATAAGAATGCTATGCACTGACAAACCCACATTCAAAGAGTCCATAGGCCCTGAAAATGTCATTCGGAAGTAAGAGTTAAAGTCTTAACCACAAGAATTTACCAAAAAGAAAACAATGTATCAACCAAAATATAGACTACTGGTACAACCGGTAATAAGGTGGAAAATGGAGAAAGAATGATGGAAAGAAGAGAATGGAATGGAATCCCAAGAACAAGGTGGTGTACAGCCCCTTGTGTATTTATGGTTAATGTGACTGAGTAGATCCCATTCCAAATCTAGCCTTAAACAATCCACATCTAGTGGCTTCACATTAATACACTTGGCCAATTTATCCACTTGAAGTAATAGGAATGCTTTCACCAAAAAGTTACCACCATTCCTAGGAAATGAGAAAGGGGAAAGTAGGAAGCAAGAAAGGGCCTTAGTTAGAGGGAACATGTTTGTTTAGTTCCATAACTAGTGCTTATGGCCCAGATGATTATTTCTTCTAAGGGGTGTGCTTTGAATTCTCACTCTTTTTTTTTATTGCGTGAGAAACACACCATGCAAAGACTTATTATTTTTATTAGCTCAGCTTCCCAATAATGGAGCAATGTCAGAATGGCAAGGAAAACTCAAGAAGAAAACATCCAAGCACCCAAGAGAATGGCTAGCACAAATGCATCAAATCCCCTTGAAGTCACACCCTTTTCAGTCCTTGAGTCCTTCCTTAGTTTGATAAATGCCTAGCCACCAATTTGTTAATAGTTTTATTATTAAGAAAGGGATTGTATAATTCCAAGCCAAGAGAAACCATAGAAATTTATGAATGCATGGATGATGTGGACTCATTACCTACTATATCAAAAGAACCATACCTTAGTATCAACATTATAACTCCAAGGTAAAAACAAAATATTAGCAATCAATAGAATATAGTTCATACCACCATCAGGAGCGCTTATTAGGTGATGAACCTAACAAAAAAAATAAACACACAAAGAAATGAAAAAGTATAAATGATGTTGCAAAACAAAAACAAGAAAAGTTAAAGAAATTTGTAAAACAAAAATGTGTAAAACAAAAAATTAAAAAGGAACTGAGGGCCCCAAATGATCAAAAGAGGTGGCCATCTCCCCCATGACTGAGTTGGAAGGAGGAGATCCGAAATAATGAGCAAGGTCATCCCTTCTCAGAGGTATTATGTGCACTGGCCGTTCTAAGTTCATGAAAGGGTTTAGCTTGTTGCACATTGACTAGTAATCTCTTATTAAGGTTTTTGTCTGACTTTTTAGGAATTTCCAACTTTCCTCAATTGATGTTTCCCAGGTTAAGGTTTGGAAGTTGGTGACGCTCTTAATCTAGTGCATCTATGCTTTCGACGTGAGCGCAAGTTATTCCCTCAGTTAGTTCCATGCATGTTAGTGAGTTACTCTCTTGATCAGCTATTAGCCACTGGGTATCTTCTTATTGTGTGGCTACATGATACAGGCACTTTGGTATATTAATGTCTTGTGCACACTGGTCGCATGTAGGCAATACTAAACTTTGCACAACCCATGATTTCTGCATGCAATCGCACCCTGTATCACTGTATGTGATGCATGGAACTTTCTTCTTCTTGATCTTCCCAAAAGTGTTTTCCTTAGATATTTCCAGGGAAGGATCACAGATTCCTAGGCACACATTTATGGAACTGAGCCATGCCCTTCCCATTATTATTAGAAAGTCCCCTTTATCATTGTTTACTTGTATCACTAGGAAATCAGCTGGGTATGACCACCCACACACAGTGGTAATGATGTCCTCCACTAGTCCCAAGGGAACAGTGATGGACTAGTCAGCTAGCTCTAGGGGAATATTGCTCTTCCTTAATGGAGGCAGGTTCCAGGCTTTGTACATCTCTTGTGATATTAGGTTGACTTTGGAACCTGAGTCCAGAAGAGCTTTACACGGTTCATTCTCAACGACTTGGAGATAGATTAGAGGGCTTCCAGGATTAGAGAATTTCTTGGGAAGGTGGCCCACCTTAATCCAATCAGTAATGATATGTGTTAACATAGCCATATGCGTTGAGCTTGGTGTTTGATTTGAAGGGAGCTTTCATGCCTTAATTGATGGAGAGGTGTTCAGAGGTTCAACCACTTGTGGTTGTGAGGGCTTGGTTAGACTGTTGGTTTTGAAGAAAGGTTGTTTCTTTATAAGATTGTCAAAATGAACTGTGGGTTAAGGATTTACAACCCTTGTGGCATTGCATTGCTATGATTGAGTGGGGAGTTCCCCCTGCATTCCTGGAGTGGGTGGTAATGGAGCTATCGGTGTGAGAGTTGCGGATGGATTTGGAGGATGGTATGTCTATGGGTTATATCTCCTAGGAGAAGGAGTCCTATAATACTCCCTATCTTGGTAGTGATGTTGTGGTGTCATGTGACCAACAGAGTCACATGGAGAGATTGGATGCTGCACATAGTAGCCATATGGATCTGGTTGCTGGTAGGGGTATTGTTGCCTTGGTGGTGGCATCCCCCATGACTGTGGGTATTGCCACTATTGATGTTGCTCAATAGGTTGTGGTGGAGTTCCACTTAGATAATATGTTGAAGGTTGGTGGAACTGCCTTGGGTTACGTTGGGGATAAGGTAACCATCAAGGTGCTTACCATTTGTTAAGTCATTGATTGAGTGTATATACCCTAGACTCTTGTAGATGTGAGATCACTGGGAAACATCCCTTAGGATGGTCATATTGGCATATCTCGCATCCACCGTCATTGTCCATGTCTGAATCCACAACCTCTTCTGTAATGGCCATTTTTCCCTTACCCTTGTTACATGCATTGTCCACTTCTCTCCTTTTCTTTTTGTCATAGTCACTACCTCGCTCCCTAGACTACTCTACGATTTTAAGAATACTTTCAAACCTACTATCTAGGAAGTCCCACATTTGGTCTACCTTTGCAATACTTCTATTGTTAACTTTTGGAGCAGCAAAGTTTTCCTACTCACCATCTCTTTGAGTGGTGACTCTTCCTCCTCACAAAATCTCACTCCTCTTTTTCGAAGGGAAGGATCTCGATTGTATTCTTCTGCACTTTCTCTCTTTCATAGCTCACCTTCTTCTTTGGCTACTTGCTCTAGCAATCTATGAATTTGATGAGACCTAAGCTTTGATAATATTCCTTGGGCATATTTTCCAAGGGTTTTTATTATTTCATGCCTAAGTCCATCCATGAGATGACGTAGTTGATCCCACTGCAAATAGCCATGGCAGGGCAACAATGTAATAGTGCGTAATAGCGGCCCATGGCAGCATCAAAGGGTTCATGATTTCCTTGCTTCCATCCTTGGATTTGCTTTCATAGGTTAGACACCCAGGAGTATGTTTGATACTTATCATTGAACAGTTCTAACATTATACTCCACCTTCGAATGGATTCCAGTTCTAAGGACCAGTACCAGCTTTAAGCTTCTTTTACTAGTGTCCTTGGGAACAACTTCAATTTTTGCCATTTTTTTTCTATGTTTTGCAAGGCAGACGCATCGTGGAATGCTTGTAAATGATTTTGAGGATCAGCGTTGTATCCCCCTACAAATTGTGGGATATTGTTCATGTCTAACCTCTTGATCCTACTATCCTTTTGGTGCCTTTTTGGAACTCTTATGGCCTTCGTTATATCTAGCATGCTTCTAGTTGTGATTAGGGGTTCTTCGTGGTCATCTCATTCATAGCGTTTGTGGTGTCTACGTGGTTCCCTTCTCTCACTTCTTCTATGCCTTGATTCCTTAGAGTGCCCTCGTCCTTGTTCTCGACTATCTCATCGATGTTTTTCACTTTGTTTCCCTTTATCCTCATGGTGGGTTTCCTTATGACTGCGTCCGAACACTGAAGGAGAGGGTGAATGTGATGATGAAGGTGAAGAAGAAGGAGAATCATCACCATGACGGTGCTTTTTACCTTCTCTTCGATGGTCTTGGCCTTGATCGTGATTACGATCAGAACGTCTACCCTTATCGTGTGTTTGTATTCCCTCGTTGAACTCTTCATGTTCGTGGGGATCAAAACCAGGGTTGTGAACCATGGAGTGGAGGTTCTAATACACCACCTCCTGACCATCGTTAGGAGGAGGAACATTATTTGGTAGGAAACCTATTGAAGCAGGTTCACCATCCCCAATTTTGAGTAAAACATGTGGGGCATTATGGGGCCATTTACCCTTCAAGGATGTGTGGTAACTCTCCTGTTGCAAGTCCTATTGACGTTGCACTTCTGTGGGATGATAGTCCCTTGTGTCATGATCACATGCAATGTATTCTACATATAAAAGAAGCATGCCTATTCATGTGAGAGCATGAAGGAGCATGTTGGGGATTGATCAGTCTGGAGGCAACACTATGTTACCCTCCAAGTCTCTCCAATGCAGTGGTTCATCTTGGTGGAGAATAAAGGTGAAATCGGGTACATACTCATCATGATGAGTATATACCACTCGAAACTATTGAGGAATTGGCAGATCTTGGTTACGTGTATTATGTTGCTGACTGTCTCTTGTGTTAGTCCTAGGCGATGAAGTGCTCTTATGTGAAGAAGAAGACATTTTTGTCTTGTTCGGTGTGTGATGTACCATTGTCTTATCTTCCTTTGGTTAACCCTAAGGGTTTGTTCTAATGTTCCAATGATATGGATGATTTCCTATGTTCTACATAGCGCACAAACAACTAAGTCCCTGGCAACGATGCCAATGATGAGTGGCAAGGTACCCCTACACTCAACCATACGAATACAAGTGTTTCACGCGCGATTCCGTCGAACTCCAAGGGCTAAGTGCTTATACGCCTTAATGGAACACTTAGGGTTAATCAATCGTTGTCTTCCCAAACTTACTTGTATTGTCACGGTTGTATGGTTAAGTAAGCTTGAGGTACATGATTTTTATAACTTTTATTTTTTTGATGTCTTATGCTAATAAATGAAAGGGAAAGAGAACTAAGTGACTAACTTACATTATCTATTCATTAACTAGGTTCTAATTGTCCTAACACCAGTATCC
>MNCI01002924.1:384866-397273 GCA_015680685.1 Gnetum montanum
CAAGTGTTCCTTACGACGTTTAGACATTTCGTCTGTGGAGTCCGACCGGATCGCGCGTGCTACGCTTGTTTCGTATGGTTGAGTGTAGGGGTACCTCACCACTCATCATTGGCACCGTTGCCAGGGACTAAGTGTTTTTACGCCAATTAGAACATTAGGAAATCTGTCACATCGTTGTGAGCCTTAACGAACCTTTGGGTTAATTAGTTAAATAAGAACATATATAATGGTGAATAGCACACCAATAAAATGGCTTCTTCTCATAAGGTTAACTCACCTAAGGATAACACGGAAGACAGTCAGCAACATACACATAACCTAGACCAGCCAAGTCCTGAACAATATACGATAACTTATACTCATCCCGATGAGTATATTCCTAATTACACTTTTACTCTCCATCAGGATGAACAGTTGCACTGGAGAGATTTGTTTGGTAATATAGTTTTACGACCAGATCGATCTATTCCGAATGTGGTTTTCCGTGCCTTGGCACAAATTGGCATGCAGGACTTATTCGCTGAATACATTGCTGGAAGATATCATGTAAGGGATTATCATCCCACAGATGCCCAACGTATTTGGGACTTAAGGCAGGAGAGCCAACACTCATTGTTGAAGGGCAAGGTCCCCCAAGTCCTTAGTGAAATAGGAGATGACGAACCCCTTGTAACGGGTTTCTTAGAAAATGATGTTCCTCCTCCTCATAATGGTGAAGAGGTTCAGTGCTATGCTATGCTCGTTTCGTATGGTTCAGTGTAGGGGTACCTCGCCACTCATCAGAAACCATGGCCTAGAAATCTATACAGTAGAGAATAGTATCTATCTAGGGCCATGTCTAAGGGTTCATGTTGTTCTTGTTTTCATCCTTGGATTTGTTTCCTTAGGTTGGACACCCTCGCATAGGTTTGGTATTTCTCATTGAAGAGTTCCAGCATTGTGGACCACCGATGGATTGAATTTTGTCTCAATGATCTATACCACACTTTAGCTTTGTCTATTAGTATCTTGGGCAAGAGCTTAAGCTTTTGCCACCCACTTTCAATGTTTTGTAAGATGCAGGCATCATGGAAGGCTTGTAAATGATGTTGTGGATTAGAATTATAGCCTCCTGCAAATTTAGGAACGCTATTCATATCAAGCATTTTGATGTGGCTTTCCTTACAATGCCTATTGGATATTTTAACTACCTCTATGATTTGCATCATGCTCTTAGTGACCAAAAAGGGTTCACCATCATCATACACGTCGTGGTGAAAATTTCTATTTCTATTTGTCTAATTGTTATGACTTTGTCTATGTGCATTTTGATGTCTTTTATTTTGCCCTTGGTTTTGATTTCTATTTTTATTTTGACGCCTTAGTGGAGCTTAATATCTATACATACATTCATCTTTGTTAGAACTAGACATTGAAGAGGAAGAGAAAGATGAGGAATTGGAGGAATTGCCATGGCTTCTATAGTTCTTCCCATGGTCCCTTAATTTATCTTTTCTAAGTTTTAAGCTAGGTGAATGCTACAATAATGAAAGTAATCTTGATCTTTATTGCCAAACATGTAACGTGTCCAAGTACGTCACACTCGAATAAGAATGTCGTACAATCACTTAGCATCACACTGCGGGCATGCATTGGAAACAAGGTAGTAAAACTTCTCTATGTCTACATCTAAAATCTATATCTCTCTACATACAAACCATGCACCCAAGTGTTTTATTTATAGGCTAGCATGAATGAGTTGATATTAGATCCCTGACATCAGAGGTTGTGCCCCGATATCAAATACTCAATAATGCAACTCTGATATTGGATACTCGATATTGGAGCCCTACCAAAACATGATTGATCACAAAGGCTTGTACATCACTATTTGAGGAAGTTACCAGAAGAATGACCAAAGAAGACATGGGGAAAAAAATTGAATATGTTTTAAGGAAACTGCAAATAAATAAAGATCTAGCTCTTCACATAGGCAAATCATGAAAAAGAACTCATGTAGCCAACTCCATTTTGTTGGGACAAGACTAAGGTGATGATGTTGGATCAAAAAATAACATGCATTATATATTGCATTCATGTTTAACCATACATTCTACACTTATTATAAACATGATGAAATAGATAAAAACATTTGATTTATGTACACTATATGTTTAGCCTATTCTATCCATGGATTACAACATGGTCTACACTATACTCATAGAATCAGATGGTTAGGCATGGATATGCTCACCTCTCATAACATAATCATTAATAATAGATCTTTTTGAAAATTTCAAGTTCAAATATTATGGTTAAAGTATTTTTCTTTACTGTATATAAAGCCTTCAAGCCATTTACAATTTTTTGTAATATATAATTCTTACTTATAGTGTTAAGAGTATTTTAGTCATATATTTTGTGAAAGATTTGTAAGGATAGTGCCATCTAAGTATAACTTATAATAAATGAAAAGTCCTTATATTATGACATTATATGCTTTTAATGTTACTCATTTTGGCTCATTTTACTTGAGATGAATGTGTTAATGACTATTTAAACTTGGACTTTGGGCATTGTTGCTTGATGCATGAATAAACTAAAAAATAATTGAGAAATAAAGATAATAATAATGAATTTCATAAGAAATATTGTTTTGAACCTTTTTCAATTATTATTTGGTCATCTTCCTGCTTTATTAATTTTTCACCAATGCTTCATTACCACTATTAAAGTGATATAGTAGAAGATCTTCTTTGACTCAATTCCATGAATCATAAGGATCTTAACCTTTGCATGATGTTATTAAAAAAAATTTAGAAATCTAGCATTGCCATTGGTTATTACTCTAGTGATGATACTTAGTAGTCTTCATTATTAATTGTTACTTAAATCTATTCATAACAATAAACCTTAATTATTTTCTTAATAAACTTTATCATATCATATTTTTAAGATCTATTTTATGTGATCTCATATCCTTAACTTTGTTAAAATTTTTTATCATTTCATATTATTGGAATCAATCCTTAGCAATTTACTACTGATATGAACAATGGTTTTAAAGATGTTTACAACTAGCTTGTTTATTGAGATCATCATTGGGTTCATGTTCCAGACTTATCTTATTATGATCAATTCAGTTGAGTATTATTGTTTGCTTTGAAGGCTTTTCTATTCAATTAGGCAAGCTAACTCCAACCTTATAGGCCAACTCAACCAGTAAGTGTAAAAAGGTTAGATTTCTTAGGTAGGTCACCTTCTATCATTGGGTCAACCCCTTTATATTTCATCCAACATGCAACCATTCATCAAATTGGATCAACCCCAATCATCAAGTTGATCTTAATAAGATTTATTTTTTGGAAATTTTAAAGGATCAAGGCTAGGTTTGTAACCATCAATGGCTTGACCATGCTATGATTTTTGAAGTTTTTTTAAACTTATGTTGGTCAATTTCGTCAAGATGTGTTGGTCCAAGGACATTATATATTATTTGTAATGCATCTCATATCTAGAGAAAATCATCCTCATGTGCCAAGTTGATCTAGGTAAAGAAGATTATAAGTATGATTACTTGGAGAATAGGATTATCCTAGCTAGAGAATTTTCTTAATTTAAGATATGTTGTTCCCATGGCTAGGTTTGTACCCATCAATGGCTTGATCATGCTAAGATTTTTGAAGGTTTT
Organism: Gnetum montanum; assembly: GCA_015680685.1. NCBI lineage: Eukaryota > Viridiplantae > Streptophyta > Gnetopsida > Gnetales > Gnetaceae > Gnetum > Gnetum montanum. Next base: position 388,537 of record MNCI01002924.1, read on the forward strand.
TTAAACTTATGTCAGTCAATTTCATCAAGACGACTTGGTCCAAGAAAATTATATATTATTTGTAATGTATCTCATCTCTAGAGCAAATCATCCTCATGTGACAACTTGAACTAGGTAAAGAAGATTATAAGTATGCTTTCTTGGAGAATAGGATTATCCTAGCTAGATCATTTTTTAAATTTAAGTTAGGTTGTTACCATGGGAAGGTTGACCTTGACATCTTGATAGGTCATTCCCATAGGTATAGATTGACCTCACAATGAAGAACACATAAAAAAAAATGTCATCTGAGTGCCAAGATTTCTTCATGAATTAGAGTAGGATTGATTTTAGTAAGAGCAATATATTAGAACATAAAGGAACATGATGAGCTTTTTCTTTAATTTATATTTTTATTACATTAGAACAAATAAAACATTGAAAGTTTCATCCATTTCTAATTTTGTTCAACACACTTATTATATCCATGCATCTTGTATTTTGGTGATGTATTGTTTGTGATATCCAAATTGGATTGTCCCTATTAAATGGAGACTATTATAGGACATAAATATTGTAGCTTTATGGATGAATATAGTGGATATAATCAAATCCAAATTGCTTTTGAGGACCAATTCAAAACTAGTTTCATGAATCTTTAGGGGATGATGAGTGGCCAATATGCCCAATGTCTAATCATATAGTTTACAATTATCGTAGTAGACTTGGTTGTAATCCATGGATGGACTAAGTGGAGAGTCTAGCGAAATTAAGTTAGATCATAAGTTGTCTTCTCGATTGTACTCGAAGTAGCTTTTGATCGTATGGTTTAGTGTAATCAAGGTGTATGGTCAATGATGTTGTTTCAACCATTGTTATTAATTATACAAATTTATTAAAAATAAAAATTAACTAAAAATAAAAATAAATTCACTCTAGGCTAAAGCAATAAGTGTTCACTTAGTCAACCTTCTAGGCATGCTCTTGTATTCATGCGTCAACTATTGGGATACCAAGTGAGCTAACCATTAAGCAAACTAACTTAATTAATTTTTGGGATTACCAAACTAATACATGTTTAATGTTTGTACTCTTGGCATGCTTATTCCACTATATCTATGGTGCGAAATATAAACATTATACTAATCACCATTAAGAAATTACAAGGAATATAAATGCTTGAAAAAAAATAGAATCTAAGTCAAGAGTGTTGTAATGAGTATGAATCGGTCTCAATCTTTAATGTCAATCATGGTTATATCCAAGTACAATCACTCAAATAAATATTTAGAACAATAGACTCAAACACATATTACAAGAACTTATTGATTGTTATAAAAATTATAGAATAAAATTAGAAGAGTTTGGCTACACTATTGATAAAAGATGTCATTAATGCATCATAGTTCACATATGTTTATATGTAAAATCACCAAATGCATCGACACACATATGTCAAAATACAAATAAATATTCATCATAGTTACAAAATCCTTCCTAATCATATGAGATTGATTAAATATTATAAAAATAAATACATTATTCATCTTTTTAGTGGTATCCTTTAATCTTCTTTTCTTTGCATTTCTTTACAAACTTTTTCTACTTTTGTTGTCTCTTCTTCTTCTTCTAAAATTTCTCTAATCCAGTTATATTTTTCTCTACTACTTCCTACACCTATAATTATGCTACAAGATTATAGATTAGTCATGCATGTTCACAAAACTATATAAACATTAACTTTGATGACTTATACTAATTTAATTTGTCATCTATTTTTACCTATTTCATCCTTATACTTCTTAATTATTTTCTTTTCAACCTCTTAAATATTTAATGGATCTAGGCTAAGCCTAGAATTATCTATCATTAGAAGCACTAGTTCTTATTTTTTTAAGCTTTTCTCTTCCTTCTCCTCTTTTTTTTTCAAGTGCTTCTTCTTTTCTAGTTCCTTCTTCTTCCCTTGATTCTTCCTCCAAGATCACATTAATACAATCTACAAATAACTTTTAGGTCTCTTCCAAACCAGCCTTTTCTATCAACAATCTTTTTATTTCTTAGTTTATATATAACTCTTTATTTTTCCTTTTCAATTATTTCACCTAGTATTTATAGTGCACTTTATTATTTTGATGTTTATTGCCTCAAGCTTTGCATGTAACAACTTTGTTTTTTAGATACTTAGTTGCCCTCTTCATCACTAGTAAAACTTTATTCTTTGCAAACAAAGCCTTATTTAGCTCATCTACCATCTTAAACTATTTTCAAAATGTAGTAGGAATTGGATAATGTTGTAGCATGTTTCTTTTATTTTGTTCTCCTTCAACAATTTCCAACTTGTTACTAAATTCTTAACTTTCCTTTCTAACACTTATATTTCTTGCCCTCCTCTAATTAATCCAATAACTTGGTGTTAATGCCTGCTTACTTTGGAAATTTTTGTCATTATAACACCATATTAGATTGCAACATTGATTTTGTTATTGACCTTGGTAGCATTATCTATTTCCATGACTTACAGTAATAAATCTACAAATGTAACTTTGTAACCCCTACTTAGCCTTATTGAGATCCTTGTTTTCATTTTTATAAATTAGTGATCATTTTATTTATCTAACTTGTTAAAATATAAATATCTTTATATTTTGTAAAGCATTTTTTTTTACCTAAAGGTTATCAAGAACCTTAAAATAAGTCTTGAAATCCTACTAAAATGTAATCTCTTCAAAGTTTTCAAATACTCAAAATAACATGAAGCATAAAAATGAAGGAAAACACTTATATTTATACATCAAAATAAAGCTTTACAATATGCAAGCACCACATCATTTGAGAAGAAAGCTTGAAGCTTGAATAACTAATACTCTTTTGGTCATACACTTCTCACACTCTTTTCTTTGAGCTATGTTTTTAATGTTCTAAAATACATGACTTAGGGCCTATTTGTTTAGATGAATGTGAAGGCAATGAATAGGTAAAGATGCTAAGTTTATAGATTCATGAATGTGAATATACTACACCTCCATTAGTGAAATTCAAATATATATAAAAGAAATGGTGGCCCTAACAAGAATCTTAAGATTAATTTGGGTAAAGCGAAATGGGATTAAGTGAAATCAAATAATTTTTAGAATATAATAAGAGAACTTTGTTGATCCAGAATCAAGTAACCAAACATGCCCTTAGGTGGGGTTTTATAGTGTTTGTAAGACTTTAGGATAGTTGGGAGGATAAGATCAAGGGCACAAATTATTTGATCTTATCACATATTTAAAAATAAAATATTTGATCAAGAAAACATGTGAAACAGAGTAGAGTTGGTGGTTTTCAAACAATTCAAACAACACTTAAAAATTCAATGGGATGAGGGAGATATAGGGATTTGAAATTGGGTGTCTTATTAGGCTAAAGGTTAAGTATGAGAGAGGTGTTGGAATCCAAAATAAGTAAAACATAGGTACACCCCAAGATATATACTCCAATTAGAACTTTATATAATTCAACATTCTCCACTAAAATCAAACCCATGACTTGGAGCTTCCAAATCAAGTGTCTTACCACTAGGCTAACACATCATTATATAAAGGTTAAGAATGAGATAAAGTGAATATTTTTAACTAACATGATTAGTTAAATGGTTAGGTGGTGATTTTTTAGTTGGTTGATTACATGCTCAAGTTGTTGTACTTGCAATTGAAATAGTTATATAATTTTTAAAATGATAATATTTTTAACTTTAAGTGTGATGAGACGCGACTTACACAGGCCGCGATATTGCGTCTTCTCCTGCGATATCGCGTACACGATATCACGTCTCGCCGCCATTTCTATAAATAAGAGGCGGCACTCCCTTCATTTCCCAATCCTGGCTAGTGTAGCGAAGCTCTGGCAGATTGATCACTCCAGAGTTAGAATTTTTCCCCATGTGCCCGCAGTAGGAGTCCTAGAGTGAACGGCTCTTTATTCGAGCAGCTTGTAACCTGAACCCAAGTTGTGTACGGCAATAAAGACGAACTTGTTTGGATAAACCTTGCAGCACGTGGTTTCATTTATTGCTTTATTTCCTGCTTTCCTAGTGCGTTCAAGTACGACTTGATTACGAGCGTCTACGGACGTGTACGGCTAGTCAAGGAATCGGCTGCTTGACGCAATGCATGAGTACGACTCAATTACGAGCATTGGATGCTTGGTAACCCAGTAGCGTATTCCAGGATTCTGCGCTTGGTAACTCCCGGGTCTAATGTGTACGGCTAGTTGAGGAATCGGCTGCTCATTGCTAGGCTAGATCGTGTGATAAGTACGACTTAGTTACGAGCACCCACGGGTGTGTACGGCTGGCTAAGGAATCGGCTGCTTATCACACGTAGGCTAAATAGGTGCCTCAGTACGACCACTTCGAGCACTTGCGTTACGTGTGGCGATCCCAGTAACGATTAGCGTTTGGTAAGCTGCAGTTGCATAGTTCAGGGTGTGTCCGGTAAGTGGGAACGGATGCTGACGCTAGTTAATTTAGACTTAGACCTTAGTTAGAGTTAGCTTAGTTTCTCAACCCTTTCTCCTGGTAGCATAGAAGATAAGCCGAAAATACCAAAAAAATCACATACCTCAGACTTGCTTAACCATACACCGTGACACATACAAGCAAGCCTGGGAAGACAACGAACGATTAACCCCAAGTGTTTCTTGTGGCGTTAAGGCATTTAGTCTGCGGAGTTCGACCGGATCGCGCGTGCACGCTCGTATTCGTATGGTTGAGTGTAGGGGTACCTCGCCACTCATCATTGGCGCCGTTGCCGGGGACTAAGTGTTTTTACGCCAATTTAACATAAGGGATATCACTCACATCGTTGTGAGCTTAAAACGAACCTTAGGGTTAATCAGTTAATTAAGAACATAAATAACGGTGAAAATTAGCACACCATTAGAAATGGCTTCTTCTCATGAAATCAACTCACCTAAGGACAATACAGGAGAAAGTCAGGATCATACGCATAACCGAAATCAACCATGTCCTCAACAATCTAAGGTCACATATACTCATCCCGATGAGTATGTGCCAGATTTTACCTTTGTTTTCCATCAAGATGAGCAACTGCGGTGGAGAGACATGCAAGGTAACATCGTGTTACCCCCAGATCGATCCGCTCCCAACATGCTTTCCCGTGCTTTGGTACAGTATGGCATGCATGAGCTGCTTGCTGAATACGTTTTGGATGATTATGACACAAGGGATTATCATCCCACAAACGCCCAACGTATTCGGGATGCAAGGCAGGAGAGCCAACATTCACTATTGAAGGGCAAGGTTCCCCACGTCATTAGTGAAATAGGAGAAGAGGAACCCCTCACGATGGGTTTCTTAGAAAATGATGTTCCTCCTCCTCACTCTAGTGAAGAGGTTAGGCATCAGGGCCTTAGATCAACGATACATATTCCAGGCTCTGATCCCCGTGAGCACCAGCTGTTCACGGCAGGAACAATCACTCGCACTAATGACGGACTCGTTGATCGTCACAACGATCGGGGCCGAAGCAGCCGAAGAGAAGGCAAGAAACATCACCATGGTGATGGATCCCCTTCTTCTTCCCCTTCATCACATCATTCACCCTCTCCTTCCACATCTGGGCGCAGCCACCATGAGCATAACGCGGAAAGTAAAGGTAGAAGAGATGAAATGCCTCGACAAGAAGGTCGAGAGGAGTTAGGACAAGGACAAGGACGTAGGGAGAATAGGGAACCACAACGTAGACATCACAGACGTCATGAAAGAGATGATCATGACGAACCCCTATTCGCAACCCGAAGTATGCTTGACATTAGAGAGGCAGTTAGGATTCCCACAAGGCATTTGAAAGACAGTAGGATCAAGCGTTTGGATATAAATAATATCCCACGTTTTGAAGGGGGATACAACGCTGATCCTCAACATCATTTACAGGCATTCCACGATGCCTGTGCCTTGCAGAACATAGACAATGAGTGGCAGAAACTCAAGTTGTTCCCAAGGACACTCACTAAAGAAGCAGAAAGCTGGTACCGGTCCTTAGAACCGGAAACCATCAGGAGGTGGAGTACGATGCTTGAATTGTTCAACAACAAATATCAAACGTACTCCAGAGTGTCTAACTTGCGTAAGCAGATCCAAGGCTGGAAACAAGGAGCTCATGAATCCTTGGATGCTGCCATGGCCCGTTACTACACATTGCTACATCGTTGCCCGGGCCATGGGTACGCTAAGCGGGATCAACTTCGCCACCTCGTGGATGGGCTACGAAATGAAACGAGAAGAACTCTTGGGACTTACGCCCAAGGGAGACTCTCCCAATTAAGAGCCCATGAAGTTGAAGTTTTGTTGGAACAAGTAGCGCAAGAAGAGGGTGAGCTACGTAAAAGAGAAAGTGCGGAGGAATACAACCGCGATCCCTCCCTTCGCAAGAAGGGAGTGAAATTCTGTGATGAGGAGGATGAGTCACCACTCGAAGAGTTGGTGAACAGGAAAACCGTGCCGATCCAAAAGTTAACAACGGAGGTATCGGCTAAGGTAGACCAAATGTGGGATTCCTTAGACTCACGAATAGAAACAGTTTTGAAAATTGTAGAGGAGTCTAAGGATGAGCAAAGTAGTGATAAAGGCAAAAACATGCGGAGAAACTTTAACCCTGCACATAACAAGGGTAAGGGAAAAATCTCTAACTCCGATGAGGCTAAAAATTCTGATTCAGACAATGATGGTGGATGTGAGGTCTGCTACTATGACCATCCTAAGGGATGTTGTCCAATTATCTCACATCTGCAGGAGTCTGGGGTGTATGCATTAAATCCAAGACTTAATCAACGGCAAACACCCAGAAGGTTACCTTATCCACAAGGTAACCCGAGGCAGTTCCACCAACCCTTGACGTATTATCCAAGTGGAACGCCTCCACAGCCCATTGGACAACATCAGCAGTGGCAATACCCACAGACATGGGGGATGCCACCGCCAGCACATCAGTACCCTTACCAGCAGCCTGATCCTTATGGTCATTATGTGCAGCAGCCGGTTTGTCCAAGTAACTTTACGAGTTACATGAGCCCTCCAGGTTACTACCACGTTCAGGAATGTTTTCGGACTCCCCCTCCTTCAAGAAATGTTCCGTACCCACGACATCCTCCACGTACATCCGCACCTCTTGCACCTAAGGTTGCACCACCAGCTGCTCCAGCAAAACCCAGGGTAACCCCTACTCAGCTGCAACAACCCAACATTGCGAGGGCACCTAAACCTTCAGCCCCGATTGGTTCTAACAAATGTCCAACCAAAAGATCTTTCCTTAGGACCAACAATCCGACTACGCCGTTGCCCTCACAAGCAGTTGAGTCTCCTAATGCTTCTACACCTAACGCGGGTTCGCGAAATCTTCCAGCCGCAAAATCACGTCCGATGCACACAGTTATGCTAACACATACGGTAACTGACTGGATCAAAGTTGGTCACCTTCCCAAGAAATTATCAGATCCAGGAGTCCCCCTAGTTTACCTTCAAGTCGCCGGGAATGAACCACATAAGGCTCTCCTTGATTCAGGTTCCGGGGTTAACTTAATCTCACAACAATTATACAAGACCTGGAACCTCCCTCCACTTAAGAAGAGCAATGTCCGCCTTGAGCTGGCTGACCAGTCCATCACCGTCCCTCTGGGGCAGGTTGAAGACATTGTTACAACTGTAGGTGGATGGTCATACCCAGCTGACTTCCTGGTGATTGAAATCAATAATGACAAAGGGGATTTCCCAATTATCATGGGAAGGGCATGGTTAAACACAATCGACGCTCGCTTAGGAATTCGTAATCTTTCCCTAGAAATATCAAAGACAAATACATATGGGAAAACTGAGAGGAAGAGAGTTCCATGCATCGCATATAGTGACACAGGGTGTCATTGCGTGCAGAAGTCATGGGTAATGCGAAGTCTAACACTACCTGCATGCAATCGGTGTGCACAGGATATTAATATACAAAAGTGCCTATATGCAACAGCCACACAACAAGAAGACGCCCAGTGGCTGATAGCTGATAAAGACGACAAACCAACTACCTGCATGCAACTAACTGAGGGAATAACTAATGCTTACCTTGAAAGCACAGACCTATTGGAGCAAGTTCGTTGCCAACTTCCAGCCCTTAACTCTGAAGACATTAATTGGGGGAAGTTGGAGATTCCTGAAGAGTTTAAACAGGAGCCCCTAGAATTAAAACCGTTACCCACTAGTCTGGAATACGTGACCCTCAACAATGGGAAACCGGTGATCATTAACGTAAAGCTCATACCCACACAAAAAGAGAATTTACTAAAGGTGATAAACAAGTGGTCTACCGCCTTCGCTTGGTCGTATCCTGATATAACTGGAATAGACCCTCGGATATGCCAACATAGGATTTATACTGATTCTTCTATGAAACCTCGCAAACAACCCCAGAGGCGACTGAACCCAAAACTAAAGCAAATTGTTAAGGAAGAACTTGAACAGCTTCTCAAAGCCGGGTTCATTTACCCTATCGCTGACAGCGAATGGGTTAGCCCTCTTGTCATTGTACCGAAAAAGGGAGGTAAATGGAGGGTATGTATAGATTTTAGACTGTTAAATATGGCAACATTCAAAGACCACTTTCCACTACCATTTGTAGATCAAGTCTTAGACACTATTGCAGGGCATCGCTACTAGTTTTCTGGACGGATATAGCGGGTACAACCAAATACGCATTGCACCAGAAGACCA
>MNCI01002924.1:407952-431635 GCA_015680685.1 Gnetum montanum
TAGACTTAGGTCCTTAGTTAGAGTTAGTTAGCTTTCTCAACCCTTCACCCTTTAGCATAGGAGATAAACCAGAAAAGACAAAAAAAATCATATACCTCGGACTTAATTAACCATACACCGTGACAACAACAAGTAAGTCTGGGAAGACAATGAATGATTAACCCTAAGTGTTCCATGGGGCATGTAGGCATTTAGTTTGTGGAGTTTGACCGGATCGCGCGTGCTATGCTCGTTTCATATGGTTGAGTGTAGGGATACCTTGCCACTCATCACCTATGTTTTTCAATTTTTTTCAATATGGATTGCACCATCATAGAAGAATAAACAAAGTAGATTGTGTAATCTTAATGGCACGATGAAGGAAAATTATAACATTACCATAATCTCTTGTTATAGTTTTCATATTTCTCTTAAAATCTTCTACCAATTCTTTCAAAAATATATTCTTATGTTCAATATTTTTTCATAATAGTATCTTCATCTTTGAATTTTCATAGTTAGTATTAACATAACTTTTGTATTATAATGACATAAATTCTTCTTTTAATTTTATCTTAATTAAAAAATTATTATATGAAGTAGAATATTATTCTTTAGTTACATTCTTCATCGAGCATTTCATTTGATTGATTATCTTACTAATGATAGGAAGATTGCTTATTTGCGTTCGAGGTGGTGATAAAACTTATGTGTCTCCTTCTTTGTCACCTTTCTCTTCATTGATTCCTAATTCATCATCACTAGCCTCTTCATTATCTTCAATGGGAGATAGCTCCTCTAGTCTAGTTAAATCCACATAAAATAAATCAATATCTTCATGTAACATTTTCTAAACTAGTTTTAGCATGCCATCATCCTTTTTTCTTGTTGCTTATTTATCCTATCCTTTCTTATTGGTAGGAAGGTTTTATGTCTACTTTTCTTTCTTCTTTTAGACTATAGATAACAACACATGTCACTTAGCATTTTATATTCATTAAATTTTATTCATAACATCATTATAGTCACAGAGTTGTTTCTTTAGCTTTTTTATAGTAGACTTAATTATGGACCTCTTTATTTATTCTATTTATTTAGTTTTCTCTAGAGGTGTATCTCTTTTTTTTCCTTTACTTACTTCAATGGTTCATGTGCTTGTATAACTAATTTATTCTTTTCTTTTTTTTTTACATTATTCTTGGGCTTTGGTTTGGGCTTCCTGATGTTGTCCCTCTCTAAAGATGAACTAACGTCTTCTTTAGTCTATGATGTTGTATGTTACAAGCCATCTTCATGATTTAAATGTCATTATCAATACTTTAAGATGTCAACAAAGAAAATGTTGAAAATCATACTCATCTAACACTTCTTCCTTTCCCTTTCCACCTAGTGCTAACAATTCAGTTATGACCTTTGTTGTGGTTTTTATTAGACTCAACTAAAACATGAAGTTAATTATTTTTCTCAATTTATTTTCTTCTTTGCTTGCATTCATCTTTGGTAATCTCTTAGTTTCCTCCATTCTTTTATAAATTGTTATTGTCTAATTGTAGTTTGTTCCAATGGTTATCATGTTATTTATTACATGTAAGTGCTTCAGTGAAACTTACCATTTTTAGCATATTTTATCACAAAAAAATATTTTGATTAGTAGTAGGTATATTGCTTTAGGGTCCTCAATATTAGAAAACCTAACATTTATCTTCTTTTCTTTTCCTATCTTTAGCTAAATTTATTCAAGCACATCTTACCACTATGCATCACCAATCTTACAAATATCAATTTTTCCTTTTTTTTTTTTTGGAAAACCTAGCTAGTAGTGCAAGTTGGGAGAATTCTAAGTAAAGATCACTTATTTACTTCCTACTCTGATTATGAACAATTCTCTTTGGATCGAATTATTTTTTATCATTGCTACGTAGTTCATCAATGATGGGTTCAAATGCTTTAAAGGAAGTGTAGGATACTCTTCTTCAATGCCATTTACCACCACATAGAGTGGACGAATCTCATTCTTTTCTTTGTATACAATGTAGTAATGTTGAAGCATTACAATGTTGTATTAAGTCCTATATCTCTCCATCACCTTGGGTCTCTATTTCCTAATTGGAATTGAGCTTGTTTGGAATTCTTATAGAGTAATGAGATTTTTTTACTAAGATGTGATTAAATGTGAAGTAAAAGTGGAAGTAATGTCATGAATGACTTGAGGATTATGGCTTAGAAATTAAAGCATCAATTATGATGTCAAAGGGAAACTATTTTTTTAATCAACAACACTATTTTTTTAATCAACATTGGAAAAAATGATACAAAAACACTATTTTTTAAATCAAATTGGATTCAAATACAATAATTCAATACTATGACTTGACAATACTCTCTCTATTATCTATTCTCTTTCTTTTTTCATCTCATTCCTCTTCTAGAAGTCTTTAGCAACTTCGTATGTCTTGGAGGATGTTCCAAGCTTTGTTTGACTTCCAATTGTACCTTTTCAAGTTCACGGTTTCTAAAAAATGCTTAAAAAGATGCCTCTTGATAACTCCTATGACTCATATCAACTCACAAGGAAGACTATGAGCTAGCGAGACTTGAAGCTATTTGCAATAAAAACTAGAAACTCATTAGAAACTTGATAAAAGGGGCATTGATTCACATCCAAACATAGCCCCCAACCAACTTTTTAACATCTCCATAATGGTGAGTGAGAGAATGTAGTGTGAGTTAACAAAAATAAAAATAATGTAAAAGAAAGTTATTGTATCAAATTTTTTGATGTTTTGGTAGATCAAACAAGTGCAACTACAATATCCTCATACCCCCTATAGCATTAACATCACTAGTAAGAACACCATAAAAAAATTATTACCGAAACCATTTTGGACTTTTACAGGCTCCTAGGGATAGACCCTAATCATTCCCAAGATTATAGACATCAGTTATAGCATTTTCAGCAACCTTTGGAGGTTCAAAATGAGGTGTTTTACCTAAGTAATGCATAGGTACGGAAACACCATTTCCAAACAATATTTTGGTCTTCTACACTCTTAGCAACTAGTCCACATCATCTTGAGGGTGATTAATATTAGTTTTAGTAGTTTTAGAGAGCTTAGAAGGGTTAGATCAACATGTTTTGCTAAGGGTACACTAGGTGATACTAACATTAATGTCACCCAGCATCGCTTAAAACCCTACCTTTAGATCATGTTGTGAGCTTCTATAGGTTCTTAGCAACTAGTTGACATCATCCCTAGAATGATGAGCATTACTTTTAGCAGTTTTGAAGAGCTCATGAGGGTTGGATCAACATGTTTTTCTAAGGATGTTGATGAAGCGTCCAATCACTGTGTCGACTAGGCCACATCGACAAAGCCTTGTTAACACGGCCATGTCGACGTGACCCCGTCAATACATTTTTCCAAGCATTGATGTGGCCTCATCAACACAAAGTTCATTTTCTGCTATAAATATGCATGCACCCACTGCATTTATGGCACCTTTTGTTCAAGTTGTAGCGAATCTCTTGCAGTTTGTCTCCGTGAAAGTTAGAATATTTCCCAAGTGCCTACAGTAGGGGTTTGAAGAGTGTACAGCTCTTTATCCAAGTGCTAATGTACCTGATCCCATTGGCGTGATTGGCAATAAAGACAAGCTCTTTGAACATTCCTTGCAGCATTTGGATTAAACTACTTAAGCATTAAAATATTTTAATATTTTAATAATTCTAAAAGCTTTTATTATTATCACTTTACAATTATAGTCCTTTTTATAGTGTATGAGAACCATAAGCACAACCATCTCGAACATATGTCAAACACTTGGCAACCTAGTGATGCCTAATGTCTGGTAACCCAGTAGTGTTTAGGACATGGTCAAGATGTGCATGGAGGATGGGATTGGTTGTTTATGCTAGGGATAGTTAAGCGATAGAGTAGAGCAATTGTAAAATTATATGGCCTTTCATTTCCTACACTAGAAGAATTAGAATTTAAAGATAAAAAGAACACTTATAAAAATCATTTGCCTCAATCTCACTTAATCATCACTTTATAATATCATAAGTGAGGTTGGGAAGACAATGATTGCTCTAATTGAGATTTTGCTAGCTAGAATTTTGTGTACATAAGTGCTTGCAATCTTCAGAATTTGACTAGGTTGCGCATGAACACTCGTGATTCATATGGTTGGGCATAGGGGTACCTCACCGCTCATCATTGGTGCATTTTTGGGGACTGTTAGTCTTTCATGCACTATCTAGCCTTAGCAAGATCATCACTTACCTCATTGGAACGAACCCATTATGTCGAAATCTACTCATGCTAGGCAACTTAGGTAAGAGTAAGGCACACCAGATTATTTGTTGTTTAACACTAATATGTCTTCTTCTCATAGGTGAGACGAATCCAACCCACACGTGCCCTAGAAATGTCGGGTGATATATACTCATCTAGATGAGTATATACCCAACTTCACCTTCATCTTGCATTAGGATGAGTAGATGCGATGGCAGAACATGGAGGGCAACGTTATATTGTCACCTGATCGATCGGTTCCTGAAATGCTACTCCAAACTCTCACCAAATTGGGCATTCAGGATTGAGTTGAGGAGTACATGATGAAGGATCATGATTATTAGGACTATCATCGAAATGAGGCACAGCGTAAGTAGGAATTGCAGCAGGCCAAACACCATGAACGAGTAGAGGGCAAATGGTCCAATAACCCTTTGTCCTTGCCAGCCCAACACGATGATGAGGGACATATCCCTCATGGTTCCCGTTCTTCCCCATCTCCACCCCATGTTAGAATATCCAATCCATCATACAGAATAGAGGTTTAGGTGACTGGGAGTTCTAGGATGTTGAGGGATCTCCCAGAGGAGATCATGACGAAGGTGAAGATGGATGTGAACGTTGAGGTCACCCTCATGGAAGAGGAGGTGATCAAAATAATGGGGGTGGTAGTCCCTCCCCCTCTACTCATTCCCCTCTTCCCACCTTAGCTTCATCAGGTTCTGAATCTAGCCACAATCATCATAGGAGGGATCGTGATGATGATGATTGAGGCCGACGGGGACAACATGATCGAGTGTGTGAGTAGTCACGGGAGGATCACTGTCACAAAAGGAGAGGTAGCAAAGACCATCACAGATGCCATGGCCATCATCAGGACCATGACTTTGATGAACCATTTCTTGCCACTCAAAGTATGCTCAACATAGCAGAGGCAGTTTACATACCTACTAGGCATTTGCAGGATAGCTAGATCAAGCGCCTTGATGTGAACAACATTCCTAGGTTTGAAGGGGGATATAACTATGATTCACAGACTCACCTGTAAGCATTTCATGATGCTTGCACCTTGCAAAATATTGAAAATAAGTGGTAGAAACTCAAGTTGTTCCCCCGAATGCTGATCAAGGAGGTAGAAAGCTTGTACTAGTCTTTGGAGTCGAAATCGATTAGGTGATGGAATACGATTCTAAAGCTCTTCAATAACAAATACCAAACTTACTCTAGGGTGTTTAATCTAGGAAAATAGATCTAGGGGTGGAAATAAGGTAGCCATGAGCCCTTAGATGTAGCCATGAGTAAATATTACTCATTTTTGCATCGATGCCCTAGTCATGTCTACTCTCAGTGGGAGCAACTCCGCCATGTCATAGATGGGCTTCGTTTTGAAACAAGAAGGACTATAGGCATCTATGCTCAAGGATGGCTATCCGAGGTAAGGGCTCATCAGCTTCAGCGATTAATTGTGTAGGTAGCCAAGGAAGAGGTATAACTACAGAAATGGGAAAGCGTAGAGGAATATAATCAGGACCCTTCCATCCAGAAAAGAGAGGTTTGATTCTATGAAGACGGAGTGGAGTCATCTCTGGATGTAGTAGTTAATAGGAAAACTTTACCCATACAAAATTTTACTTCTGAAATTTCAGCCAAGGTGGACAAGATGTGGAATTCTTTGGATGAAAAATTCCAAAGTGTTCAAAAAATTGCTGAAGAATCCAAAGAACAGAGTAATGATTGGGAACGATGAAGGAGAAAAGAGGCTGACCGTGCCTACCAGAAAGGTAAGGGTAAGGTTGCTGCAGTAGAACAAGTCGCAGACTCAGACACTGAGGAAGATAGTGGATGCGACATATGCTAGTATAAACATCCTAAGGGATGTTGCCCCGTGGTGTCACATCTATAAGAATTTGGGGTGTACACTCTAAACCATCACTTAGCAAAAAGGCAAACACCCTAGAGATTGCCTTACCCCCAAGGCAATTCTAGGCAGTTTCACCAACAATAGGGATATTATCCAAGTGGAGCTTTGCCGCAATCATATGAGAACTACCAGTAATGGTAGCACCCACAGTCGTGGGAGATGCCACCCCCAAGGTAGCAGTATCCTTATCGGTAGTTGGACCCTTATGGGTACTATGTTTAGTAGCCAATCGCCCTGCGGGACTCTTCTAGTCACACAACCTTCCGAAATCATTACTACCCTCTAGGATACTTTCAGGCCCAATCTCCATCACCTAAGGGGGAAAATACACATCTGCACTATCCTCTGCCACCTCCTTCTACCATACCTATCCATTAGCCCTTAACTTAGCTATCTCTTGCTTCGTCCATGTAGGGAGAAATACCTCCATATCCACAACAGTGTAATGCCACAAGGGTTGTCAATCTACAATTGGCTCCCCAGCTAAGCAGGTTAGAATCAAAACCATAAAAACATTATTATTTTTGGCTTAAGAACCTAAACACACCCTCACACTCATTTACAGCTAGTGCCCCTACATCTCCAACTACCTCTAACACTCAATCCTTCGAGAAATATTCGAACCAAACAACTTCCAACATGCAAATTATCATGTTAATACATGTTGTGATAGACTAGATTAAGGTAGGTTATCTTCCTCAAAAATTGGCTGATCCAAGAAGCCCCCTCATATACCTTCAAGTAGTAGGGAAGCAGCCATGCAAAGCTCTTTTGGATTTGGTGTCAGGTGCCAACCTGATTTCACGTGATATGTATAAGACTTGGAACCTACCCTCGTTGAAGGAGAGCAACATTTAGGTTGAGTTAGAAGACTAATCCATTACCATCCCCTTGGGATTAGTAGAAGATATTGTAACCATCGTTTGTGGGTGGTCATACCCTATTGATTTCCTGGTGATTCATGTCGATAACTACAATGGGAACTTCCTGATTATAATGGGAAGAGCATGGCTCAGCACGATGGATGCACGTTTGGGACTTCAGGATCTCTCCCTTGAATTTCCGAGGAAAATCTCTTTGGGAAGATTGAGAAGAAGCGTGTTCCATGCATTGCATATAGTGACTTTGGGTGCAACTGTGTGTAGCAACTCTGGTTCGTTGAGCGGACATCCATTCAAATGTGCAGTCGATATGCCGCTGAATCACAAATTCAACAATGCCTGTATGCAATAGCCACTAATCAAGAAGGCATCCAGTGGCTGACCGTTGATTCTGATAGTGGCACCCTATGCATGGAACCCTTTGAGAGTCTTGTATGTACCTATATGAGGAGCATAGATGAACTAGAATAGGTCCATCAACAAATTTCCACTACTAATGACGCTACCGATTGGGGAAAGCTGTAGATCCATGAAAACTTTAAATAGGAGCCCCTAGAACTAAAGCCCTTACTAGTCAATTTGGAATATGCATTCTTGCAAAATGGTAAGTCAGTAATAATCAATGCCACTCTTTCTCCTGAGCAAAAGAAGAAGTTGCTAAGGATGGTGAACAAGTGGTTGACTACCTTCGCATGGTCATATCCTAAGTTAACGGGGATTGATCCAAGGGTATGCCAACATCGAATCTATATTGACCCTTCCATGAAACCATGAAAAAAATTGCAAAGATGATTGAATCCCAACTTAAATAGATTGTCAAAGATGAAATTGAGAAATTGCTGAAGGTGGGATTCATCTATCCCATTACAGATAGCGAGTGGATCAGCCCATTGGTTATTTTGGCAAAAAAGGATGGCAAATGAAGAGTCTGTATCGATTTTCGATTACTAAATATGGCAAACTTTAAGGATCATTTTCCACTTCCATTTGTGGACTAGGTGTTGGATACCATTTTGGGGCATTGTTATTACAACTTCCTGGATGATTACAGTGGCTATAACCAAATCCAGATTGCGCTAGAGGACTAGGCCAAGATAATGTTTATGAGTCCTTGGGGGACTTTTGCATACAAGAAGATGTCCTTTGGCCTATGTAATGTGCTTGCAACCTTCCAATGTCTTGTCCTTAGCATCTCCCAATAGCAAATCGACAATGGTGTAGAAGTTTTTATGGATGAATTCTCTACCTATGGGACAACATTTGAGCAAGCCTTGGATTGCCATGAGCAAGTTTTGAAGCGATGTGTAGAAACTAACTTACGGTTCAACTGGCAAAAGAACCACCTAATGGTCTAATAAGGCATTGTTTTGGGGCATCGAATTTCACAAGAAAGGATCAGAGTGGATCTTGAGAAAAGTAGGGTTATCTAAGAAACTACCACTCAGCTAAAAACTATAAGGGATGTCTGGTCATTCCTTGGACACATTAGTTACTATCGGTGCTTCATCAAGAACTTTTCGAAGATCACTAAGCCATTAGTGAAGCTGACTAAAAAAGACACCCCATTTGTCTACACTAGGGAATGTGAATCTATATTCCAAATGCTAAAGTAAAAACTCATAGAGACTCCAATTCTATGAGCCCTTGATTGGTCCAGAGCATTTCACATCATGATGGATACATCTAATTATGTGTTGGGAGTCGTGCTCACATAGTTGGATGACCAGAAGTGTCCATATTACATCCACTATGCAAGCCATAGTATTGTGGGTGCTCAGCTAAATTACACCACCACCAAAAAGGAGCTAATGGTAGTGGTGTTCACCTTGGAAAATTTCCACCACTATGTGCTCGGATATAAGGTGTTTGTGCATATAGACCACATTTCCATCCAATTCTTTATGAACAAACCAATGGTGAGCCCCCGTTTCATACAGTGGCTCATGATCCTTCAAGAATTCGATCTTACTATGGTAGAAAAAAAGGGAACTAAGAATGTGGTGGCTAATCACTTATCTTGATTACGATGAAATAGCATGGAGGAGGAGAGCCCACTCTCTGACCAGTTTCTAGATGAACTCCTCTTTGTTGGAGCAATCGTAAAGGAGGCTCCCACAGAAGTGAATTAGTTTAATAACATCCTCACCTATCTTCTTACACAAGAGCTACCAAAGGAGTTGGATCATCAGAAGAAACAACGATTTCTTCATAGAACCAAGTACTTCATGGAAATTAATGGAAATATTTTCAAGGTGTGTGTGGATGGCTTGGTTCAATGGTGCATCCCTAATGCAGATCAACTATGCATCCTCCAAGATTCTCATGAGAGTCCTTGTGGGGGCCATTATGTAGGAAGGTGCACAAGACCATTAAGATCCTGCTCACAGGATACTACTGGCCTACACTCTTCAGAGATGCTTAATGGTTCGTTCGTTTTTGTGACCAATGTCAAAGAGATGGTGGGATGACGACAAGAATGGAGGGACCTCAATAGTGGATTCAACCATTTGAATCTTTGACATTTGGGGCATTGACTTCATGGGCTCCATCACACCCATGTCAAATGGGAAGGCATACATCATTGTTGTAGTGGACTACTGCACCAAGTGGGTAGAGGCGGCAACCATCACTGATTGTTCCTCAACCACAGCCATACGGTTTGTTCAATAGCAAATCATGAACAGGTTTAGAGTGCCACGTGCACTCATTTCAGATAATGGCACTCAATTTATGGGTACTACCTTTTGTAAACTCATGCAGCATTTGGGAGTAGAACATAAACTAATAACACCCTATCACCTCGAAGCCAATGGGCAAGTCAAAGTCACAAACCGAGTGATTACAAAAATCCTAACTAGGATGATTAGAAAATATAGGAGGGATTGAAGCAAAAAACTTAATGATGTCCTTTGGGCCTACTTCTCAACCTGGAAACTTCCTGTAGGCTACTCCCCTTATGAGTTGGTCTACAGAAAACTACCAATGCTCCTGATTCAGGTAGAACTCTGAACACTATTTACTGCAAGTGACTTAGGTCTTGACTTATCCCTAGCACAACAAGAATGACTCATCAACTTGAATGTGCTAGATGAGAATTAGTTAGTAGCCCTATCATCAAATGAGGTGCATAAGGTATATAACAAACAACGTCATGACCTTAGGATTCGAAAGGTAACCTTTCAACGTGCAAATAAGGTTCTCTATTAGAACCCCACACATCTGCCACAACGAATCGAATTTCAAACACTGTGGGATGGACCTTTTATTATTTCCAAGACCTTTCCATCTAGGGCCCTACTCATACACAAACTTGAAGACCCAACAAAAACACAGTTGGTCAACATGCAACAATTGAAACCGTTCCATGAACTACACCAAATCGGTGTCACTACCATTTCATCAAATGATTAGCCACGTTCCATCTTTCGAATCTCCTCCTCCAAGCTTAGTTGTGGGGGAGATTTCTGCCCATACTAAAACAGTTGTCCTGACCTCTTAGTTCTTTTCTTTATTTTTTTTTTGTTTTACACATTTTTGTTTTACATCATCGTTCGTACGTTTAACATTTTTTTACCTACTCTTTCTCTTTTTATATATATAAACATATTTCACCTTTAGTCCTTCTTTTCTGTTTTATTTTAGTTATTTTCCTCTATTTATTTTCACTAATAAAGTTTTCTTATTGCCAGAGAATGTGATGGTGTGATGGTTGCGCCCAACGGGGATGTGCTTATTATGGGTTTCCTATTATATCTAGTTCTTACCTTAGCATTTTGATTTTAGGAAACTAAGTTACATTTTCTTTCATGCAACAAGCAATGAGTCCATGACATCTGACCACTCACACTTTTCTATGGTGTCGTGGGATCAAGAGAAGTACAGTCCCTTTTCCATTAATCCACTCCAATCAATCTTTGACCTTGGTGGGTTTCGAAATTGGGAAGGATCTGAGTGGTAAGGAACAGGGTGTGACTTCAAGGGGATGTGGTGGACCATGTATTCCCCTATGATCTCTCATGCATTACTACCCTTAGGGATCCCTTTCTATTCCATGGCCACGAATAACAGGAAGTTGACATGTCGTTTTATGGTGTGGTTCCCATTTGAAAAAATAAAAAACAAAAAACAAAAAAATAATAATGGGAATTCAAAGCACACCCCTTGGATCAACCAATCTATCCTTGCATGGTGTGGTTCCCATTCAAACAAAAAAAAAACAAACACAATAATGAGAATTGAAAGCACACCCCTTGGATCAAATAACGAGCTACAAGCACTAGTTATGGGACTCGGAAGCCATGTTACCCAAACCTGATTGTCCCCTCTAACTAAGGTCCTTCTTCACTTCCTAATTCACTTTCCTTCTATATCAGGAATGGGATTTGGTCTTTGTAGGCATGTGTATGACCTAAGTGAGTGGATTGGTATTAGTCCATCACTATGATGTCATTGGCCATGGTTGGTCTTGGTCTAGACCTGGAATGGATTCTTATTAGGTCACTTAACCACATACTTCACAAAGGAACTATATCAATCTTGGCCTTGGTACTTCATTCCACATGCTCTCCCTCTCATTTTTTGCTCTTTGTTTCTCACCTCATTGCTGGTTTCATGTTTTGATCATGTATCTTGATTTGCTGGTACTTGTAAATCCTTTGACTAGTTCTTAGAGGGGGCATGCTTATTATGGGTTGCCTATTATATCTAGTTCTTACCTTAGCATTTTAGTTTCAGGAAACTAAGTTACACTTTCTTTCATGCAACAAGCAGTGAGTCCATGACATCTAAACACTCACACTTTTCTATGGCGTCCTAGGATCAAGAGAAGTACCGTCCCTTTTCCATTAATCCACTCTAATCAATCTTTGACCTCGGTGGGTTTCGAACTTGGAAAGGATCTGAGTGGTAAGGAATAGGATGTGACTTCAAGGAGATGTGATGGACCACATATCCCCCTACGATCTCTAGTGCATGCTACCCTCAGGGATCCCTTTCCATTCCATGGCCACGAATAATAGGAAGCTGACATGTCCTTGCATGGTGTGGTTCCCATTTGAAAAAAGAAAAAAAAAACAAAAAAAAAAAAACAATGGGAATTCAAAGCACACCCCTTGGATCAAATAATGGGCTACAAGCACTAGTTATGGGACTCAAAAGCCATGTTACCTAGATCTAACAGTCCTCTCTAACTAAGGCCCTTCCTCACTTCCTGCTTTGCTTTCCTTCTATATAAGGAATGGGATTTGATCTCTGTAGGCATGTGTATGACCTGAGTGAGTGGGTTGGTATTAGTCCATCACTGCAACGTCATTGGCCATGGTCGGTCTTGGTCCAGACCTGGAACAAATTCTTATCAAGTCACTTAACCACATACTTCACAAAGGGACTGTATCAATCTTGACCTTAGCACTCCATTCCACATGCCCTCCCTCTCATCTGTTGCTCTTCGTTTCTCACCTCATTGTCGATTTCATGTTTCAATTGTGTATATTGGTTTTTTGGTACTTGTAAATCCTTTGGTTAGTTCTTAGAGGCACGAGTATTAACCCTCGGTGACCATTAATTCACTATGGGGTCCATGGACTCCTAAGTTGAGGATGTGTAAGGGAAACTAAGGTTGAAGCCTGCTATGGGAGGACCCACTGACATATCCATTGGTCCTACTTGTTAATCTTGTGCTCCTTTGATCTAATATGTTGACCATTTCTATGCTACCCATCATGAGGGTCTCCATCACCCAAGCTTCATCTTATGATGTTCTCCTAGATTTGACTCTTCTTTTGCGCTCGACATCCCTTCCACTTTGTTTCATGATCTCCTTAATGCTTTGAGCCCTTAATGTCTCTAGTTTTATGCTAAAATTAGTAGATTCAGGCCTTTCCTTCATCGGTCAATGGTGCTCAATGTAGCTGAATAACTGTGTTAATGCATCCCCATATACGCAACGACCTACGTTTACATGGCCACGTTTATGTGGCCCCATCGACGCAATGCACAAATTTCTATATATACGTGCGTTGTGCTTTAGAATTTTGTCCATTTGCCCATAACACTAGGGGAGTTTTTTAAGTTTTCTGCGTCCACTCTCATTTTCGAGCACCTAACCTGCCTACCACTTGTCCACATCTATCCGTTCCTTCACTCTTTTGCTATTAGAGGTCGGCTCTACATTGTGGGGGCCCATGATTTTGCATAATGTAATAATATGGTTAACCCAAGAAATTAACGCGCCTTAACACACCTGAGACTTAACGCCTCCTAGGGTTATAATGTAATAATATGGTCAATCCAAGAAATTAACGTGCCTTAATGCACCTGAGGCTTAACACATCCTAGGGTTAATCAAAACTTAACACATCCTAGGGTAATCAAAACACCTAGGGTTATTTAAAGCTCAACGCATGTGTCACTGTCATAGCCAAGCCATCATGAGAAGGTATCTTATTTTCATTTTGGGGCAACACACACACATTTTAATTCGTGGTTACGCTGTGATTGTAGATGGCACCAAAACCAAGGTGTCCAAGGGAGGAAGGACCATCACAACTTCTGGAGAAGTGACATAGAACTAGACTAGAACGAGGCATGCAACCTTAAGAGCATGCAGAGGGCTCACATGCAAATGGCTCTCTCCACGAGGAACCCAACATGGAATTCATTCATTAGATTCTTGAAGAAGAGGTCCCCACAGAAAAATTGTGTGGTGACGATACTTTAGTGAGAGTGCCATGGCTTGAGGTCACCTTGACCAGGGCTTGCGTTGACGTTATCAAGTCAAAAGAGCTGCAACGAATGATCCTTCAAGAATGAAACTTTGGACCATTCCTAAAAAGTGCACCAAAGGAATTTAGAATGCAACTATAGAATTCTCCCATGTGGCTAATCATCACATCCAGTGGTGAGTGGTACTTAGGGGAAACCTATTGCTTTTGGACAAATTGGCAGCTGGGGTCACGAGTAAGAATCAAATATATCCATGTGTCTTACTCTGTAGAGGCAATTGAACAAGCCCTTGGGTTGCTTGAGACTAGGCCTGATGTGGTAGAAATTTCAAAATAAGCAGACCCCGAGGTGAAAGCGAAGTGAACCAGGCAATGCTATGGGCTAGATCATAAAGAGTTTGGCACATTGACCACTACAGAAAGGGTTTATTTTAAAATTGTGTCTTACAATTTAAATCCAATAGTAAGACCCAGCAAAGTCACCGCCTCCTCTGCTCATGCATGTGCTGATTTAAGCAAAAAGTTCCCTATGAACCTTCTAAAGTTACTCTTCTTGAAAATTGAGAAATGGTTTATGGAAAATGAACATGAAAGATGAGCTTTGCCCTTTCCCTTCTTGATCAGAAAACTATGCAAATGGTCAGGGATAACACGATATGCCAATGACATACTCCATCATGCCCCAATTACCTCGTGGTGTGAGATGATGAAAGATAAAACACCTGCCATAACAAGAATAGAGGAAGAGCAACGACCACCTCCACCTTCCACACAAGCAACAGGGTCAGACTCCTACATGATCATAGAGCACATATGCAAGTTCCAACAGTCACTCCTACGCCAATAGGAGCAACAGGTGAGAACCAGTGGTGGTGGAGACCCTTCGGTGTATCACCCTACCTTGAGCCATCTAGAGCAAGTGGCTTGATCTATGAGCCTACTGGAGAGGGTAGGGTCGACGCTGTTGGTTGTGCGAACACAAGTGCTGCGAGAGTAGATCCTAGTGCTCGAGAAGTAACAGTGTCACTGACCCAACAATTATTCCCAGAAATTTTAGGGAATGCTGCTACTTTCTCAGTGAATTTGGAGAAGGGTGAAGGGGAAATTGTCTTGGTAATGCAGCACTAAGGATAGGAAGTCATGGAAAATGTGGTTGTCGATATGATTTCCATAGCTCTCAATGCACTTGCAATGCCTGTACCGGATGTACATGGGCTTAGAGATGTGTAAATGTTTATAGGTACTCAAAGTGGTAGACTCAATGCAACACAACATGAAGAATTACTGGACCAACTGGTGGGAACCGGACAACTACTTTCAGATGTCTTCAAGCTTCTGGACAACATCGCTGCAACCCAGTCGAAGCTTCTCTCAAGAAAGGGCAAGTGCCTCATGCTAGAGGGGCAACTGGAAGCAGCTCAGGTGGACAATCAATGTTTAGCTGTGGAGGTTGCCCAACTGAGGGCCTAACCTGTTAATTCGATGATAAGAAATCATGAATTCACCATAGATGAAGCTCTTTAATAGCCCCAAATCAAGCTCTAAAAAGTCAAGTATGAGTGGGAGTCGGAGACCCTCAACAAGTCCTTAGTGGAAGCCCATTCTTATTATGTAAATAAGGACTTAACAGAGCTTCTCCAGGAGAATGTTGGGTTGATCGTTGAAGTTCATCGCTTATGCAATGTTGGTCTCGAAAATCAACAAATGAAGGATTTTATCCACCAACAACAGGAGAAGCTGGCTAGGGTAAACACTAATGTAAGAAGATTGGCTATTAAAAATCACAATCTATCAATGGAGGAAGTCCGAGCCTTGCAACAAAAGATAGCCATTGAAATCGCCACTTGGAAGAATGAGGTCCTCAAGTTTGAATGAGCAAAAACTCACTACAGAGACCAATTGGGGTTGCAAAAAGAAATTAAAGAAAAAGAAATCCAACTTGTAAAGGCTAAGATGAATCAAGTCCTCCAATAGCTTAAGGAAGGAGGCGAGGTGTGGCAACCTATATTTGATGGATTAAACACCTACAACCAAGCTGAGATTCATCTCAAGGAGTTGTAAATTGAAGAAATGACAGAATACATGGAACTAGCCAACCTTCGTTATGCAAACCTAGCCATGCTTACAGCTAGGACACCGTGGTCAGACCTTGAGAAGCAAGTGGTGACCTCATATTCATTATACGAGGGCAAGTTCAAGGTGCATAAGGAGATAAAGTAAAAGCTGGAAATAGAAAATGTGGAACTCAAAGTTCTTCGCNTAAAAGCTGGAAATAGAAAATGTGGAACTCAAAGTTCTTCGCACCACTTTGAAGGGCAATGCTCTATTGCAGAGAACTTGGCCCAACGAATGGATGACTACTAGTGGTTGCAAGCATTAGTTCAAGCATTTGACATCAAACAAAAATAGTTTGTGGCCTAGTTCATCAATTTAAAGGAGCTCTTCCTTGTGCTTCCATGTCCTTGGGATGTTCCTATTCCAGCACACATTGGTGAAGCCGCTTGGACTGTGAATGACCCCAGAAGTAAAGAAGACAAAATGAGGGCTTTGTTGGAGGCTTTCTAGTTACCTCTAGAAGTTGCAACAGCCATACGATAGCCACAACCACTACATCAACCACCACATGCACCTGAAGCTAGTGAGGTCTAGTCAAAAC
The DNA here is from genome assembly GCA_015680685.1 of Gnetum montanum. Classification (NCBI taxonomy): domain Eukaryota; kingdom Viridiplantae; phylum Streptophyta; class Gnetopsida; order Gnetales; family Gnetaceae; genus Gnetum; species Gnetum montanum. Next base: position 424,407 of record MNCI01002924.1, read on the forward strand.
CATTGCCACCAGGAACTGTATGACCTTCTTCAGCAACTTTAGCATCTCAGCAAGGTTGTGTATCCATTATTGTTAAGGTGTTCCATTTTTTTGTAGATAAAAACCAAAATTTTATAATTTCTTCCATACACTTAGGCACTTGGTGTATTGTTAGTGTCAGTAGGTGTCTTGAGATGTTTTGCTATGTGTGTCGCTAGTCACCTCATACCTTCCAAATTGTAACAAACTCAAGGACGAGTTTTCACTCAATCGTGGTGATATGATCAAGCGTCTAGAAACTACATCAATTGGGCCACATCAACAACGCCTCGTTAATGCGGTTGCGTTGACGTGACCCTGTTGACACATCTTTCCAAGTGTTGATGTGGCCTCGTTAATGCAGAGTGCATTTTTTGCTATAAATATGTGTGCACCCTCTACATTTATGACATCTTTTGTTCAAGTTGTAGCGAAGCTCTTGTAGTTTGTCTTCGTGAAAATTAGAATATTTTCCAAGTGCCCATAGTAGGAGTTTGAAGAGTGTACGACTATTTATTCAAGCGCTAATGTACTTGAGCCCATTGGGGTGACCGGCAATAAAGACAAGCTCTTTGAACATTCCTTATAGCATTTGGATTAAAATACTTAAGCATGAAAATATTTTAATATTTAATAATTCTAAAAGCTTTTGTTATTATTGCTTTACAGTTACAGTTCTTTTTATAGTGTATGAGAACCATAAGCACGACCATCTTGAACATATATCTGACACTTGGCAACCCAGTGATGTCTAACATCTGGTAACCCAGTAGTGGTTAGGACATGCTCAGGATGTGCATAGAGGATGGGATTAGTTGTTTATGCTAGGGATAGTTAAGCGATAGAGTATAGCAATCGTAAAATTATATAACCTTTCATTTCCTATATTAGAATAATTAGACTTTAAAGATAAAAAGAACACTTATAAAAATCATTTGCCTCAATCTCACTCAACCATTGCTTTAGAATATCATAAGTGAGGTTGGGAAGATAACAACCACTCTAACTAAGGTTTTACTAGCTAGAATTTTGTGTACGTAAGTGCTTGCAGTCTTCGAAATTTGATTAGGTTTCACGTGAACGCTCGTGATTCGTATGGTTGGGCGTAAGGGTACCTCACCGCTCATGAGATATGCTATGTGATACTAGCATCAATGTCATCCAACATCACCTATATTATGACATTTAATAATATAGGTGATGGGAATTTTGGGCTACTAAAGGCCCTTAATAATGAGTATACACATTCCCAGGGTGATGGGCATTAGTTTTAACACTCTCGGCAATCTTAGGGATCTAAATTAGCATGTTTTCCTAAAGATATGTTAAGTGAAATTGGCATTTCCATCACCCAACATCACCAATATGTCATTCCTAAATAATCACCTTCAAATCATATTGCAAGCTATCATAAATCCCTAAGACATATTTTAGGTTAAGACTTAGCATATGAGAATCAATTTTGATGACCTTGGTAACTTTGGAGGGTGAAAAATTCTAAGTGTCAATAGGTGATGCTAATGTTAGTGTTAGCATCACCTCTGTCACCATGCCTAAAATTGCTCTTAGGTCTTAGTTTCAACTTTGTGGGATCTCAGATGACCAGTCTACATTAGTACAAGGGTGATGAGCATCAATTTTGGGCATTCTTGGTAAGTTCCCCTTAAGCCTTGGGATAGATAATTCTCTAAGGTTGGTTAGTTGACATTGATATCGGTGTTAGCACCAACATTACTAGGTACATCACTTATCATCCACCTAAAAAACTACATTTTAATCTCAATTTTAACCTCATGTACCCTCTAACAATCAATCAACAACATTCCCAAGGCATCAAATGGCAAATTAGACAAGTTTAGAGGAACTTTGGAGGATTAGCATTGGTATTGAGACTAAGTGTCACTAGGTAAGTGATGAATCATTAGTTGGCTAAGATATTGTAGATGCTATGTCATAGATGCTACACTGCATTTGTGTTGTAGCATCCCTTTCGGTGCATCTCAGTTGGTTGCTATGTTGTAGATGCTACGTCACATGGGTTTGATGAAAAAGTCAATTTTTGATCCACTACGATATTAAATATTCAATATTGTAGCACACGCTATGCCATCAAATATCCAATATCATGGGATGTGTGTTTGCCTATAAATATAGCACTTGAATGCACAATCTGAAGAACTTTTCATTCCATCCTTACGTAGACTCTTGCAGTTTGTTTTTGTAGCTTTATCTTTAGCGATAGAGTGAATGCCTGTAGTGTGGTGTTGAGTAGTTGTATGGAATCTTTATTCAAGTGAAATTTACTTGGGCATAGTTCATGTTCGAAAATAAAGATTGAGATTACTTTTCATCATTAAAGCATCCACTTAGTTTTACTATCTTACTTAGCACAATTTTTAATGTTTTTGAGTTTAATCATTTACATTTCCAAGTATTTCACTCTGCTTACTCATTAGTAAAGTAGAATGAGTACGAATAGTTTCGAGTGTTTAAGTGTAATAGTTTGGTAATCCTAGTAGTGTTATTTCTTGGTTTTCCCAATAACATAATGCTTGGTAATCCTAGTAACGATTACATGAGCCCAAGATGTGTACGGTAAGCTAGGACTAGATGCTCATTGTTCTAGGCTAGAGTAGATTTACATTATTGTCATTACTTAGATTTAGATTTCTATTCTATCCTTTCATCATGTTCATGACTAGGATTATTAAATGCCAAACAACATCAATTATCATATGCCTCACTTTCGATTAAACCATACATGACAAAGCTACCACTAGTAGAAATGGGAAGACAATGTCATGTGATCAATGCTTAGCAATTTAGATGCCACAACTAGTCCCATCCATGGAATTTGACCCGATCATACGTTAACACTTGTGATTTGTATTGTTGGATGTAGAATTACTCCACCACTCATCATTGGAGTAGTTGCCAGGGATGGTGCTAGTTATCTAGATTAATTATACTATACACAATTGCTATAAATGTATTAATGATCTATCTTTTAGAAAAACTTAATATTTTAAGTCACACACATTATTAAACAACACCATGTATTCTTCACATTAGACCAATAATGCATCATATGATGAAAACACTATTAGAAGAAATGATAGGATACATACTAAGGAAAATTAGAGTAAAAAATTATATGCAAGGGTTTCCTATGCTCATTTAGACCCTTACTACATTTAAAGAATACATTCAACTAATGCAAACAATCCTAGAAGAGATGGAGTAAGTCCTAGAACAAGGAGGGACTCAAGGCCTAGGACCTCCTCCAAACCTAGAAGAGATACATCAAGGGTTCAAGGGTCCAAATGGGGAAATATAGGAGCCATGGCAATTCTTCCAGTTCATCATCTTCCTCTTCCTCTTTCATGTCTAGTTTTGACAAAGGTGAACATAGGTATAGAAATAGGGATCAAAATGAAGATAGAAGTAGAAATAGACAAGTTCATCAGTGTGAGCATAAACAAAATCATCATAACTAGAAAACTAGAAACAAAAATTATCACCATGACATGTCTAATGATGATGAACTCTTATTGGCTACTAGGAGCATGATGTAGATAATAGAGGGAGCACCAAAGGGAAAGTCACATCAAAATGCTTGATATGAGTAACATTCTTAAATTTATGGAAGGCTATAACTTTGATCCACAACATCACTTATAAGCCTTCCATGATGCTTGTGCCTTATAGAACATTGAGAGTAAGTGGCAAAAGCTTAAGCTCTTTCCTAGGATACTAATTGATGAAGCTGAAAGCTCATCAGATACAAAGGCTAGTTGATCAGGTGGAAAAAGAAGAAGGAGAGCTATGTAAATGAGAGAATGTAGAGGAATATAACTGGGACCCAACTCTTCAAAATATGAGGATCCATATCTATGATGAGGAAAAAGAGGTAGATCTTGATGAGGTGATTTCATAATGAATCTTGCTAATACAAAATTCTATCATTGAAGTTGAAGCAAGGATAAATAAGATGTGGGGGTTAATGAATGAAAAAGTCACAACTTATTTGAAAACCTTAGAGGAGAAGGTAGCACAAAAAGGATCAAGTGATCAAAGCAAGAAGAGGAAAAGGAATCTAGAAATAGGTAGGAACACTTATTCGTAAAAAGGAAAAACAATGGTAGTAAAAGAGGCTATAGATTCAACCACAGAAGAGGATGATGGATGTGAAATCTTCTAATATGCCCATCCAAAGGGCTATTTCCTAGTAATGTTACATCTATAAGAGTTTGGGGCTTTTGCTTTCAATCCCAAGTTTGTACAAAAGTAAATGCCTAGGAAATTACCTTACTCACGAGGTAGTTATAGATAGTCCTACAATCAATAGTACTATTCTAATGGGACTTCTTATCAACCTCAAAACTATATCACTTAGAGTGGCAAAACCCACAGTTTTGGGGGATGCTATCAACAAATCAGCAATACCCTGTTTGCTAGTTGGACCCACATAACTACTATGTTCAACAACCTATTTCTCCATATGGTTTTACTTACTTTACCTCAAATCACTACTATCACTGTAATGAATATCATCAACCTGCAACATCTCATGTGGGATCACCATCTCAAACCTCCTATCCTTCATGACATCCTCTATATTCTCATACTTCACCATCAACAACACCAATGGAAGAATGACACTTGTGTTGTACACATACACGTAATTGATAATGCTAGTAGATATCAACCATAGTATTGAAAATGTCCTTTCTTTAGGATAGTTTCCTCACATGGGCACAAAAATTAGAGACCTATTGGCTGATCAAAAATAGCACAAGGCTAGCTAGGTGCAACACCCTTCCTCACCAAAATAATGTCTTCCAATCCTACGCAAGGATCAACACCCATTACCACTCCAGTACAAAACATAATAGATGAACCTATCATTGTTGAGAGACAAACAATTCCATGCATTACTACTAAAGAAGAAGGGTGCAATTGTGGACTAACCTTCCATAATGTCAACACAATCATTAAACTAGTTCACAATAAATGTGAAAAATAAGTGTGTGCACAAGAGAGAGTAGGGGCCACTAAACCAAAAGATACCTATTGGCCAACAACTGAAAACTTTCAATTGTCCAAAATGTGCATGGAACAATCTAAACCACTTATTAATTCCCATTCTAAGAAAATGACCCCAACTAAGAACTCACAAATGGAAATACTAAACCATAATCATACATCAACAGAAAGGGGAACTAAGGACTTTGATGATAAAAATTTAATTAGCATCATGATTATATGGGATGATAACAGAAAAACTAAATCACTAAGGATGGTAAGTATGAAACCTCAAGTGTATGATCCAAGGGAACCAGGGTGCATTTTTTGAACACTCTCCCATGAGTTCGGTTGTGGGGGAGATGCCTTATCTTGATTTAGGAATTAATAAGTGTTTTTCAATTTTTTTGTCTTACAATTGTTTTTAATTTCTAATTTCTTGATATACCTTTTCACATTTATTAATACATTTTTCCATTCCTTTATACTTTTTAGTTTCTTAATAATTTCTTAATTCTTTAACATTTTTCTATTCTTTGATGATTTTTCATTTTTTAAAAAAATTTTCATTCTTTTCATCTTTTTCCATTCTTATTATCTTTTTCATACATTGTTTTCATTTTCTTTGTACATATTTTTTATTGTTAATAAAACACACTAAGAATAAGGCAAGATGTAGTATGATAATTTGAAGATTTTTCTATATTATTAATCATAAGGGATTGATTATCTATACAGTGATACCATAACATCCACCCATCTATTCCAACGATAAGAGGTTCTTATCATGGCCATAATGGTATTCTTCCCATAATAAAACTAAGAATAAACCTGTGATCATTATGCTTAGACAGAAGAGTGAAGAACCAAGTGGGAATGCAAAGGGTTTGGCATCAAAGGGATATGTGGATTCTTTTGGATTATTACTATAGGTTCTATCTTATTAGTTAGGTTGTATTATATCCTTGTAGATCTAACAAAAATGGGAGTAAGAGTATAATAAGTGCTACCTTACCAAGTCACTAGAAAGACATGTTACCCATGCCTAAAGGTAGTCCTCTAGTAAGGTTGACAAAGTTAAAAAATAAAATAAATGCATAAGAATAAATTTCTAAGGGTCCCACTAGAAAGACATGTTACCCATTCTTAAAGGTATGCAGCTTCTCAGGAATCTAAAAAAATAAAATGTGCAATGAATAAACTCCTTCCTTGGACAATACACCAAGTCGTAATACTCTTTGCAATAGTGGTATTCTTATGGTGGTAAATCCAAGATATGAAACAATGTAATGTCACTAGTAAGTGGTTTTGAGTTAGTTTAAATATTGGAAAGAAGGACTAATGATTATTTCAACCATCAATAAACACAAGAATTCATTATGCCTACGGTAATACATCTCACATCCTAATTTCAGAAATCGCTTCTATAGTTTGTATCATCTCATTGTATATTTAATCATAACTTGTGGTTTTGTATAATATAGTGTTATTTTCCCAATCTAGTGATACTAACATCTATTGTTGCTAGACACATATGTCTTACATTCAACTCCTTGAGTGCCTAAGGATAGTTTTAGATGTAGTTATATAAGGGCATTAAGGGTTGGAGCTTGCTTTGGGGAGGATCCACTTGTATAACTCTTATATTTCATACTTACCAAGCAATTCCACATCATCTTGTGCCTTCCAAAACATCTAATAAACTTCCCATATCATCTTATAACCTGTATGTACATTAGAAATTCATTATCCATTTCTTATTCATACCATAAACTTTCATCACCTAAGATTCCTTCTTTATAGACTTTAAATGACTAATTTTTGAAATCTAAGCNCAAGATTCCTTCTTTATAGACTTTAAATGACTAATTTTTGAAATCTAAGCATCATGGCTACTCCAACACCCTATGGAAATGCATACTGTCTTCCAATCATTCTATTAGACTCATTTTTTCCAAGAAAAATTAGTGAAAAATTTGAACTTTTTAATGATGATGTTGTAGTAACGATGTCATATCTATGATGTCTAATATACAATGTTATGCATATAAAAATAGTATATATACATGTTTTTTCTTAGAGCTCTTACACACTAGCTTCCAAAAGCCATAACTTCACCCTCATAGCTTCGATTTTCAAAATTCTTAAATCTTAATGATCCTGGAGTGATCAACTTAGTTGTTGGG